>OY720449.1:24688746-25161246 GCA_963082715.1 Harpalus rubripes | reverse complement strand
GTTTTAACTGAAAAACTAAGAGCAATACATTTTAAAATTATGTTTCTTTCTCAATAATGACTTTCTGAAAGATTTATGTTCTTCATTTATGTTTTTGCAAAATACAAAAACATAGACTTAACTCATAAACCAAGGAATAATAATTTGATTTAAACGTCAACGCCACTGGGTAAATATTAGCACAGAGGGCAGTGTAGTAGATAATTAGGTATCTGTAATTCTACGACATATGTCATTATTATTTATAGTGTGTTAGAAAGAAATGCCACTATTTACGTATATCTGTCACACCAGATAAATTAAATAGACATAGGTCAAATAATCTTTCTTTTTCTAATACAAAATGTTGCTAAGATACTGCTATAAAATACTCTGTATTCTTTCTTCGAACAAATGACCTTGAATAGTCATCTTTCGTGAATAATAGTTTAGATGTCTCTATAGTTATATCAATGTCAAATTCACTCAATTTATTTATCAGTTCATGAATTATTGTTTACACTAATGATTTTATTGATTTTAATCAAATTTTAATGCATGTTAACATTTTGTCCAATGTATTAAATACGTACCATATAACAGTCAATAAAAATAATATTGGAAATTAACTTACGTATAGGAATAAGCAAAAGTTTATCGGAATGAAATTTGAAGAGTACATCGTCCATTTTCACTTATCTTTAACGGTTTTACGTCGTGGTACAGGTTATGTTACCGACTGACAGCTTTTTAATCAAAGTGAAAAGCGACAGATGTCTCTTTAGTCGTTCGACCGAGTTACAACTTCACCTCGGTACATGAACATGGACTTGTGCAGAAAAAGGTAGTGAACAAGTACACATGACGTTATTAGTTTGACTTATGTGGAAAATATGGTGCAACAAGAGCCATCATTTATCTGCTAACATTACACATTTGACGCGGCGTGGTTCGCAGCAAAATGTCATTTTCCGCGACATTAGAGAGATGAAAAGTTGTGAGATGTATGTCATGTGGCTAACCTAATATGTAACTTCTAGTTTACAAGATAATGCCATTTATTTCACGAGAATTGTTCGCTTTGTACGAGTGGAAGAGAATGATGCAATTATTTTATCTGCATTTTTATTGCTCTTTTCAGGCAATCAATTTTCATACGGAACGAAAGAATTGAAACAAAGTATTGAAATGAATACATTTTCACAGCGTTACATTTGTAATACGACTCATGAAATAACACATGCGAGAAGGACGGTGAATGTATGTTTTCATAATTAACATAATTTTGATTGTCTGTTGCATGAATTGTACTACGAAACATGTATTCACAAAACAACAAAAATATTAATAACTCCATCAAATGTGTTCATTACTCATAAACATTGTATTGTGATTAATAATAATACAATTTAGAATTATAATTAGATGACAATGTTGATTAAGTTCGTTTGTTTAAAATAATTTTGCATGCAATCAGAAAATGATCCGACAAAAATAAAATAGATTTGATCATTAGTTTCCATGGATTCTTTTTACATAAAAGATACAGGGTGATGACGGACACAGTCGAACATAAAGGTACATTCACAGCTACTTTTTTTAGTGCATAATGATAATACATAAAACATAAGTTTAATACATTAGTGCTAATGCATAACGTTAAGAAAAACATAGCAATACATCTGTATTTATTCCAATTTACCTGTCAAAATTGACGTTTTTTTCTATGTTTAATTTTATTTGTGAGCACAAGGTATTACAAATATAGCACTAGATGCAGTTATTTGTTTTCTTCGACATTGAAGATTTTGAGATTTGTCGCAAATTCATTTTGACAGCTGTCACAAATTTACTAATGCTTAATGCGTAATGGATAAAAGTTTGGAGTTTGCAAACATTTGTTGCTATGCATTGTGTTTATGCACTATGCGTTAAAATTGAAACTAGCTGTGAATGGTCCTGTGTGTTGCCATATACATAATTAATCTTTTTCAGAACAGTTGGTATGAATTTTATTAATAATCGATTAAAGATACTTTCAGTTTGTCTTACACACAAAATAAAAATTATAATGTCCTAAATATCTGTACGATAAATTATTTTAAAAAATGATTACTATAATTTACGTGGCAAGGACTTGTACACAGTATCATCTTTCAATAAAACTAAATTTAAAAGCTCTTTTTCCTACTTAGCTCCAACACTGTACAATAATATTGCAAATGATTGGAAATCTCTGTCATATAGTACATTTAAAAAACATGTACAAAACTTTTACAAATAACCTGTAATTAATAGTTAATGTACGAGTAAACATTTGTATTTAGTTTTGTCTTCAATTAATTTTGCCTTACTATTTCAGTTCTTATATGCATCTGTTTATTGGTCTATATATTTGATATTTTTGTTACACTACATTTGTTTTTCTTTGTAATATGCTTGTTAGGTGGAAGAACAGCCTTGTCTGAACCTCGCCTTTGATATTTTTTATTCTCAATAAAGTAAATATTATTATTATTATTATTATTATTATTAAATAACAAACTTTGTTACGCATTATCTATTAGCACTATGTATTAAAGTTATGCATTAAAAACCTAGCTGTGAATGAGACTTTAGACTTTAACATGTAAAATCATATTTAATTTCCTCCTTCCCTAATTGCTTAATTTAAGCAAAAAAGCTACAAATAAATGTCATTCAGAAAATTTTGAAACCTTGTACCTATTTCGAACTTTTTCTGTAATGGAAAGAGCCTATTAGATTTTGGTGAAAATCGGATAACCGGAAATGGCACTTTACTAGAAGCTCAAAATAGTTTTTCTTCGAAAAATTCCTTTAAATGCTAATTTTTCGAGACTAATGTTATTATAAAAATTAAAGATTATTAAATTTTCTATAGATTTGCATTAATACTTTTTCTATATATTTTATGGATAAATTAATAAAATTATCTTTAATTTAAATCCCCAAGTCTACGCTTTAAACAAACAAAACGCAGTTATTCAAATGTAACTGACGGATAAATGTCACTATCAAAGAACTAATCATTTCAAATTAATATTAGTAACGTTTTAAAAAGAAAAAAGTAAATAGAACAATAGAAAAGGAATTCAATACAGTTTCCAGCATAAGCAAATATGATTAATAAAAATTATCGATTCACAAAAATGTTTAAGCTAATCCTCATTTTTGGATTAGTGAATTCAATTCTATCCCGGTATTTAAAAATTAATCTTCATTTTATTATAGCTGCGGTGGCTCAATGGGTAGAGCAACGCCTCATGTCATGAGGGCCCTCGGGGCTCTGGGATCGAATCTCACTAAGGCATGGATGTGTGTGAATGTAAACCTACTCTGTAATTGGGATTTAATCCTGTTGAGGGGTTTTAAAAAAGATAGTTACTTGGATTAGATTAGATTATATTTTAAGAAATAAATTGTCAAAATTAGAGTAAAATTCGCTAATCCAAAAATAAGGATTACTTAATCTTTTTTGTGACTCGGGCTGTAAATGGCGGGAGGTATTGTGTTGGCTATACCAGATTTTTTATTTTTATTATTATATATAATATCTGTTTAAATAAAACAATAATCAATTTAATTAAATTAGAAATAATACCAAATAAAAATAAATTAAACCAAAGTAATTGTGGAAACAGAATATTATGAAAGTATATGATTTTAAATTTTAAAATCCTATATTCGGCTGTAACGGTTACCACCACACCAAGTATGTATATGTATTTAATTATGTTTTTCAGATATGACTACATTTATCTCTACGAAGCCGCTTGAATTTAGTAAATACCTCCCCAATTTTTGAAATAACCGTCCGAGATTGATATTTCAAGCAGCCTATAAAATAACAAGCTTGATTTCTGTTCAAATTTCGCAGTATATTGTAGTGTTACTAAATACTAAATTCATATTGGTTGTTGTCCCGACATAAAACTTAGTACCTAAAATTATCCAAAAATGAAATATTTGGAGTGATGAAGAAAGAATCTGCGTTTTATAATATAGGTATTCAGTATTGTATTCTGGAACATTTTGACGTTGATTTTATGGTTTAAATGTTACTAATCTAGCGCATACTCTATTATACTACTTCTACGTTGCTCTATCTTTCAAACTCTACAGATATTAATTACAAACAAAGTATAACTTTTATTTGACTTCTTCTCAACTTTTCAACTTCAATTTATCACCTTCTATAGGTCTCATTTCAAGGTCATGGACTTTACTTCTGCTGAAGTACAGTCCTCGCTTGTCCTGCAAGTCAGCAGCTGGGTAGAGCGGAGCCCTGAGCTTGTCACGGAAGTAGTTAGGAAGTTACTGCAGGGGAGTAGGAGAAGCTGTAAATGAGATCCCGCGGGACTTGGCGCACGCCGCAGTTCTAATCACCATGTCCCTCGGCAGAGATGGACTTAAGGGTGGATTCTTGGGATTGTTAGAAGGTATTAACAAAAGCGTAAATCATACAACAGTAATTTACGGGGAGTATATTTGTGTTTAATTGGAGAAGTCGGTTCATATTAAGGATTATTATTCGAAACATGTACGACATAAATTTACATGAAATATAAATTACTTTAGTGTACAAACTGAAATGCAATCTGCAATAGTACAACATTTGGATATTTTTTGGATTACAAGCTAGAAGGTTTTCGTCTAAATCTAAAGAATAAATTCGTTTTTTACTTTTTCGTCTGATTATCATTTTTTGTATACGTTGTTCGTTGTGTATTCATTACTGTTGCTTTGTTGCGTATCAAATCTGTATTTTTCAATACAAACAGTAACTGTTTGTCGAGTTGTTTTTTTTTTGTATAACCCGGTACTATTAACAATATTTTCTCACTATTTTCGCTAGTATTTTGGAACGATATGGCACAAAACAGCGTTTCACCGACATGTTTACTTTCGTAAATTTCAGGTTATCTTTAAATGTCACTTTGACGTTTAACCTAATGTGACAACCAAAATGGCCGCGTTGATGAAACGTTGACGTCACTGAGCAAGGGACGAGGCGGAGAAAATTTGCCGCATTTTGAACAATGCCATTTTTAATTGCATTTTTTTCAGTATTAAAGATCGATTTGAGGAAAAATAAAAAATACGGGTCTATTACTTTTCATTATTCTATCGATTAAAATGAAAAATCGTGCATGACTTCATTCACAATCCATAAAATCTGAGAACCCCTAATCCTTATACTGTAAAGAAATGTTTAAATCATATTGGTTACTAGGAAATTAATGTATAATCCGAAGTAATATTTTTGTTTCCAAATTAAAGTTAAAAGTTCGTAGATAAACTGAATACGGTTCTGCGTGTTCATAGACTTTCTCCTCTCAAAATCTTGTAGATCCCGCGAACAAGCCGATGATTTACATAAACTGTTTATTGCTCAATTGCAACTTTGTCCCTGGGCCACCTCTCACATACCACAATTATAAATAAGTTGTATGCAAACACGGGCGTAATTCGCGCGACTTTTATCTCCCACTGTATTAAAACCGCGACTTTGTTATAAGTTCCTGGCTTTTGTATTCTCCACGCGTTCAGTTATGAGCTTAATCGCCACCGAGTTATTCTGTTGTTGGTATTTACTGCAAAGATAATCACAACTGCTGTTAAACAGACAGAGATAGACTCTCAACTCTTAGATTGCTGATAAATGTGGTTAACTTAATGTTCGCAGTGATAAAAATAAGACGAACAAGAGGAAAACATGGTAATTACTTGGTTCCAGACTTGACATGCGAACCACTGAACAAGCGTTTCTAAATGGGAATGGGATCATTGTAAATAAAGTTGTTTGTTCTTTAGAATGAATTTAATATAATTTCACCTGATATTGCTATTGCTAACAATGTAATTTCAGAATTCCACGATAATTTGATTACTTTATATGAAATTCTTACAAAAAAACTGTTGTTCATAAAATGAAAATTGTACAAGAAATTACAATATAACGTGGAATTGAGATTCCGATAGGAGACAAGCTTATTTAATTCATATGAAAAGTATGTAACAAACGAGGAAACAAGAATTCTACCAAATTTTGCAACAATTTTGTTTATATATCACGTACATAGAAATACACCTTACAGTGTCACTCAATGATAATAGTATATTAAAAACTAAGTTTCATAAGGCAATCTGTAACGTACGAGTCTAGGTTTGGAAAACGAGCCGCTTTGCGGCGTGATTTATAAAGGACGAGTGCGATATAAACTCATAAAAAACACTAAAATAGAAAAATAGTTTTAAATATTATTATAAAGGTAAATAATAATCAATATGTGGCATAGTTATTACAATCGTATATATAAAATACAGAACTGCAAATCAGCTGATTGTTCGTGTCATACAACATGAATATTATAAATTTCTGGAGTAGTGTAGTGAAGAATATTGTTGTTTAAGGGATACTGTCAAAATATCGAAGATATTGTTTGTTGCACAACATAAATGTGCGATTATTAGAAAGAGGATGATTTTCATGTAAATTCGTTGGCCTTGAAAACTTCACCATAGGTAATTACAATGTCTGTGTTGTGTATCCGCTATTCGTAAACATAAGCATTGTTTCAGAATTTTATATTATAAACAAGTTTATTACTAATGTCAATATTTAATTGCAACAACTGACAGGACTGTCAATTGCAAAAACAAAATTTTCATAGCTACTGCTACTGCATTAAATTATTAGAAAAGTACGTGGAACGACTCGTCAATTTACGGGGTTGAAAAAAATGCTAAAAGATATGCGATTTCGAGAAGAAGTTATTAGGAAATATTGTTGCTCTCGACGAGTTATATTACTGGTTAAATTTAATGTACTTATTTCATTTACACCCTGTAGAATAAGATAACCTATATTGTGTCAATTTTGCTATTCATCCAAATTCGAAGAATAAATAGTTATTTTCTTATTTAGGAACAATAAACCAATTTAATTATTACGATATAAGTATAATGGATAAAATATACCACTTTTTATTATGTCTAAAAGCAATATGTTGCAAAAATTGTCGGAAATATTAGAAAAACCTCTTTGTAATACAAAAATGCACAATTTCAAGAGATAGAAGATATGCGCAATGGGGATCTGCGCTTAGTAAGAACAACTGAGATCTATGGCGTTTGTTTCTAAAAAATTGAGACGTAAAATGTAAGAATATCTTAGATAACTTTAAAAAATCTTATCGAAATAAGTTACAAAAGCTTTTATTGAAGTCTAACGATGCAAATTTTTACTGAGAATACATGTATTTTAATGACTGCAGTACTTTTGACGTTTCGTTTGACAGCCCAACTGGCAGTTGTTCTCGCTATTTTCTTACTATTTGCAACGATAGAAAGAGATAGCCGTTAAATGGAAAAGGTTCATTCACAATGAAATAACCTCAATCACCACATGAATGACAGATTGACATGAATATTAAAATATTTTAAAATAACATTCGTTACCGCAGTTACACTACAGTTTCTATTTTATTTTTGGCCGTTGGTTGATGGAAGGAGTTAGCGTAGACCCTTCTGTAACACGTACGATAATGAGATAGAGAATAAAAGTCTCATGAACGACAAAGATGCTAGATGAAATTTTAGTAGTTCTTGCTACAGAAATTAATGATGTGAGTATTAACTTGGGGAAAGATAGTGTACATACAATACTTAGCTAAAGTAAAATTGAATTGGTGAGAGGTATTGTGCTAGCCGCAACAGAGATTGTAATGACTTTTCATATAGGTAAACCGGAAATGTTCCACTCTGTATACCTATAAAAGAAATTAAAAGAAAATATTTATGAAGGTAATATAAACAAGATGAGAAATTCTTGCGTATCATACGAAGAAATAATTCAGCATCATTAAATGGCAGAATACCCATTTCGCGGGACATTTATGTCCAACAGCCCGTCGGCGAATCCCTAAAGACACATTTCTAAATATAAAATGACAAACACCTCAATATCCTTCCGCAAAACATTTCCTTCTCTCCAGCAATAATCCTCCATTTGTTCCTGGAAGCCTTTTTTCCAAATTCTCCTGACAAATCACCACATTCCTCCGTCCATGAAGAGATAAGAAAGAAATTTCGTAAATCAAGAGTCACAACATATCCGCAGTTAAAGGCCCGCGCGTCATAAACTACGGATTCCATCACAAGATGGCTCTGGCATCTTGGTGATTTCCCGCCATTCTTATTACACGTCATGTTGAGCGGTTTTGCAGATGTCACACAGAACTGACAGGCGTAAATCTAACCTGTAAGGTTTAATAGCTTTCTCGCTGTCATTTCAAGTGAGGTACAGAAAAAAATCACGCGATGAATTTAAAAATAACTGCCCGATGCGCCGGATTTTATTTTACGAGGTGCTTCAGCTTAATGACCAAGCTGTTGAAATTTTTCTACAAGGCATTAATTTGAATATTATTGCTTGTTTGGCACTCGTAAAACCACAAAATAACTCGCCATTATTACAGAGTATATTAAATATGAAAAACTAAAGGTACATTCACAAATGAAAATTAGGTTTAGGTTTATGGTTTATACTTTAGATTTAAAGACTGGCCGCATATTATGTAATGACTTCATTCACACTTCCTAATTTAGGGTCTCTAAATCTAAACATTGCAAGGTCCAAACTTTAGCTTTATGATTTAGATTGACGTCACAAATGAGGACGAGTCTAAAACGATAATCATCTTTATTTAGTATTCACTTGGATTCGGCCTTTAAACCAAATACGAGAAGAACAAGGAGACTGGCAAAACACGAAATTTAATTGCTGAAATATAACCAATAATGCCAAGCGAATGACAGTTTCACGGTGCACAGGTCTCTTGTTGGGTACTGCTCTACCGATATTTTAATCTTGTTTTTGAAGCATTTAATAGATGCCTGTACATATCAAGACTAATTTTCAGGTAATTTAATCTTACGTTTATGAATGACTTACTTAAATCTAACCACAACCCTAATTTTCATTTGTGAATGCATCTTAAACCTTGCCATAAATATACAAGGTGGTGACTTGGACGACACAGATAGGGGTTTCAATGGTAAAATCTTAATATGCAGTTCTTAGCTCCCCTAATTATTTTAGAGCAAAATTGTGTTTAGGTTTTTGATACAGAAAAAAATACTGCATCCGAATATGATATTGTTTATAATTTTCAATTTCCGAAATAGTCGAAAACAACAATAAGATTTTTTGCAAAAATCATTGATGCCATGGAATAAAAATTTAAACAAAAGCGCAAACCCTTGGCGCAAACATCTATCATACATTTTTGGCGTTTTTTTTGATTCAATATCTATTAATTTTGTTCTCAAAATTATTCTTAACCAATTATTTTCGGGTTAGTTAAATTACTATTTATCGACATTATATAGTTGGCTTTGACGCGATCCGAACAAAATAGTTTAAAACATGCTTTTGAAATAAATAAATTGAAAAAATGTGTAAAACAGAAACAAATACTATTAGAAATATGCAAATGATGATCTGGAATAGTTTTTTTCATTTGTTTCTTAATAATTTCCATTATTTTCACCCCTATAAATTAATAATTCGTCTTTTATTAATGTTTAAAACAAAAGAATGTAGACTTGTTATATATCATTGAAAAGCTAATAAAATAAGCAAAAAGACGAGACTATTTTCAACATAGGTTCCCATTTAAAAAATCATAAGTTTGTGTTATATCTCGAGAATTATGTATTAAGTTTTCAAAAATCTAATTACGCCATTTTATTCTATTTGAAAAACAGTAAAAGTTTTATAAAAACATTTTTTCTCTAACTATCATAATAAATAAGATATGATATATTTTCAAAATGAGCGAAAAACGAGTTATTGCCTGTAGCTCAGAAACAAAAGAAGATTGAAAATTCCTGTGGTGACTATTAAACTTTTCTCGAAAAGTTGACCCTGCAATGTGCAAATGGTTTCGCTCTATCATTAATATTACACGAGATACCTTAAAAAAACATCGAAAATGAGACACCCTGTACATCTTTCTTGTAAGCAACTCCAAAAAAGTTTTCCCAGTACTATTGTCCATAAAAAAATCCCGAAAACTCATGTTACAGATGTTATTACAATTGACGATTCCAGAATAAAAACATTTGTTTTGTTTGTGTGTTGTTAGGTTATGTTAAGATATGTTTTGAAAAGTCTAAACGCCACTTTTAATAGACCTTTTCAATTTAACAGCTATCTCTTTTTGTCGCTGGAAATAGTAAGTAAAATTGCGCCAACAACTGCCAGTTGGGCTGTCAAACGAAACGTCAAAAATATTGCAGTCACTAAAATACCTGTATTCTCGGTGTGAAAATTTGTATCGTTAGACATTTTAGCTTCAATAAAAGCTTTTGTAACTTCTTTCGAGTTTTTGAATGCTGTCAAAGATTTTTCTCACATTTTACATTTAAATTTGGAAACACAAACGCCACTATGCGCATATCTTCTATCTCTTTAAATTGAAAATCTGGTTGATTAGATTTGAAAATGAATAGGATGAAATATATTTTATTAAATTTTGAGGTAAAGGTCGGCTTTCTCTTGGTTCCCCGAGAAATCAAGTTGTTTCTTTATACATTTTACACTAACATAAAATAAAACAAGCTGTTAATAATCAGTACTTTCCTCTCTACGAAAAAGTCGTGATCAATATAACCTTTAATCTCTTGTACGTGTTGATCTTGATTGATCAAGTGGGAATCCAGTTTGTTTATTTACATAAGAAGGGCTACATTAACAATGTATGGCGCCAGATGATCTGTCGTAAAATACAAGCTGGCGATAAGCACGTGTCAACCCCGATGTTATCTATGCAAATGTAGAGTCCAGTCCCTTCCTCTCGTGCTCGTGTACTGTTCAGTCCACAAGCATTATACAAAGTGTTGCTGTAGTGTTCTAGTGTTATACATTCACGCTCGTTTATGCATTATACAAAGATTGTTTTAGTATAAAATTAAATGTATGAGTATTAAAGATGTAGTACTAACAACTTCAATGCATGTAACTACCTACGTATTTATCGACAAGCAAATTTGTTCGTAAGTATTATGGTCATCTTGAACTCACGATTTATTAATTATTTATTAAGTATTAATTAAATAATTAAAACTTCGCATTTATAATTTTTTGAGACAAACTGCTTAGGTACCTTTTTGGAAATATTGTCCAATTGAAATTATTATTTTCATTTGTATCGACCGATTTTAAAATTAGCAGTAAATTCAAATTTGTTCTATTATAATTTTTTAGAACGGCTACTGCATACTTTGTTACCAGCTTAGGCCGGGAAATGTAGAGACTTTTATGGTAAAGTAGGCATTACACTATTCTGGTGAAATGTCAATTTGTGACTATTTTCAGGGCCGGATTAAGGGAAGGGGGGCTTTAGGGGCTGTATCCCTATGCCTCCCAAAATAAGGAGCCCCGGAAAAGAAATACCTTAATAGAATTTCTTAAAATGTATAAGAAATAATTAATAAATTAAAATTGCGTTTTATGTGTTTAATAATTTTATTAAGCGAAATTATAATAAATTTTCAAATAATTTTACATATTCTTAATTTGAAAATAAATGTATTTTACGATTTGAAGCAGAAAACGTTATATATAATACAGAAGCTGGAATGAGTCAATGACTGTTCAGCTTGACAATATATACGTTACGGGACGGGATGCAAAGCATACTAAGATTAGCTATAGTCATAGAAACTAATATAGTCAATACGTACAATACTTGCAGTGTTATAAACAAAGTGATAATAATGTCAAGAAAAAGTTCTGTGAGTCGAATTTTTGAAAGCGGTGCATTCAAAAGGAAAAGAAAAAGAATTAAAGAATATTAAAAAAAAAAACATAAGTTCCAGCTTTTTACGCCAGTCAGACCAAAATAAACGGATCAAGAGAAGACTAGGGGTTCATTAAAAATTATAAATGAACCTGGGTGTTTTAATGCTCATTGTTATTATTGATATGTTTGCTACTGAATTAGAAAGTCGACAGTCATCTTAAAGTGAACTCTATCCAGTGATTCTAGTTTCTATATAACCTGGAACTACGACATAATATGGAATCGCTCAGAAATGACTCGCAAAACTTGAGGTTGATGGTATCCTGATGATTTATAAAACTATTTAGAAGAAGAAATTGTACAATTTTTTTTTAGTCACAAAAATTTGAGCGTATCGATAACGAATTGTGAAGCAGACAGGTCTTTTTCGGAACTCGGTCAAGTAGACTTATGTTATTATCAGTAGAATCAGAGTTTATACGAAATTTATTGTTCGATTCTCTGATATCAGTATTCGCTTCAGCAAAAATTCGAAAAGTACAATTGTAGAGTAAACTATTATTCACGAAAGATGACTATTCAAGGTCATTTGTGAGCCGTGTGATATAATATTACTCGCAGATAACTTCACTGCATTTCGTAAGCATAGGCGTGTAACATTTCAACTGAAAAAATAAGAGTATATTATTTAAAAATTATGTTTCGTTCTAAATAATGGCTTTCTGAAAGACTTATGTTCTTCACTTATGTTTTTGTAAAATTCAAAAACGTAGTCTTAACTATAAACCAAGTATTAATAATTTGATTTAAACAGCATCGCCACTGGTTAAATATTAACACAGAGGGCATTGTAGTAGATAGTTAGGTATCTGTAATTCTACGACATACGTCCTTATTATTTATAATGTGTTAGAGAGTAATGCCACTATTTACGTATATCTGTCTCACCTCATAAATTAAATAGACATAGGTCAAATAATATTTCTCTTTCTAATACAAAATGTTGCTAAGGTACTGCTGTAAAGTGATGTGTATTCTTTCTTCGAACAAACGACCTTGAATAGTTATCTTACGTGAATAATAGTATATGTTCAATAGTATGTTGTAAAATAAATAATCTTACAAAAGATATTCATTTCATCATTTTCCTTTCTTATTGATCTTTTATAGTCGTTTCTATTTCGAATAGAGAAATCAAAGTTTGCCGGGGGGGGGGGGGGACCAAGTTATCCAAAGCCCCGGGCCTCGAACATTGTTAATCCAACTCCTGACTATTTTCAACGCAAGAATTAGTAAAATGTTTACAAATTTTACGAATATATCGTTAATTGTAACTTAAATGAATACATATTAAATTTAAGCAAATTGTAAGTAGTTATAATTGTAATTTCCATTGCAAAATCAATAAAACAATGATTGTTAGATTTTCAAGTTATGTTTATAAATCCATATCATTTGACATTCAAATCTTCTGGTGTTACCAACTTTAAAAAACCCTAGTATTTAATAATTGGACAAATCAAATCTATTTAATAAATTTATAGAGATGTCGGCATAAGGAATCTTGTCACACATCAAGAAACTGCTTTGCGAGTAATCGTATTCAAAATATACTCACACTCGCAAAAGTACAGTATCTAGACTAGTGATACAAATAACTATTAACTTTTCTTGCTGTAGTATTTTATGAATAAAAATTAACATTTTTTGCAATACATGATTTATTTTTAAGAATATAAACTCCGGAATTTTAATTTTGATAACGATTGTTAAGTTCAAAATGTAAGAGAACTTTGGAAAATACGAGTAAATACAAAGTTGTACAAAGTTTTACAATAATTATACAGAAATAGTAGTATATTACTTTTATTACCGCACATATAGTATTTAAATTTATTGCAATGTCAGCTCTAAAAGACGTTTATGGTTATATTAATCACAGATGCCAAATTAAAACAACGGTTAATTGATTACGTTCTTGAGTTAATTCGAGACACATTAACTAGTTAATTTTTCAAAGAGTGAATTTTTTCACAAATCCAAAAGTAAACTCTGCTCAGCCCAATTTATCTGAGAAGCGTGCAATCAATTAGCTGAAGTCGACCACCCAATCCAGTCGTGGCTATAATTAATTAAACTGTTATTTTCATCATCAAGTAAAATAAATGACCGAAATCTGACCAAGAGACTGCGGTTGTCACGAGTTAATTACGTTATTTAAACACTGAGCACGACGAGCCTGCTCTATATCTGTAGGTAGGTGAGGAAGAGTCTTTCTTTCGACTTCCAGCGAGAATTATTTTCAGTATTCACACTCACACTCAGACTACGATACCGTAAATTTAATAGCTATATAAAAGATTGTGACTGGCACTCCCAAACGTAGGGTAAAATCGTATTATTGTAGGTAAAAAAAGCTTCAAATAAAATTTGTAAAGCATAAAAATCTGTATTTCAATCAATTAGCAAAATGAATTTTGCATGCTTTGTAACGGGAGAAATGGAAATTTTTCGCTATTGTAAACTTGGTTCGCATTTAGACCAATCAAAACGCTGGAATTGTAAGGTCTATATTACTCCTAAGTCCATTCTTAACTGGAAGAGAGTATAGGTATTATTTGTAATTTAAATTCGTGAACAATTAACCATTAATTTAAATAGGTAATTGTTCAATTTAGCCGAGTCTACATAGTTTTTACTTTTAAACCCTCAAAAACTGATCTGATTCTGATGAATTTGTAAAAAAATGTATGATATTGTATCGTTTTTATTTATTTGGGCGAGGATCAAAAATTAAAGAAGTATTATTAATTAAAATAGATGTTTATTAAAACGATAAATAAATATTTAAGAGATAACAACAATGAGATTTTAAGACTAAGAATATAATTAATTAAACACTAACACTATTTATTTATTTATTTAAACAATTAAACGACTATTTATTTACAAGCAATGAGTGCCCGTGAGGTGACGCCTGGTAAACGCCCGCACGGTACAAATATGTCATCATCATTACCGAATTCTGTGTACAAAGCAGATTGGCACACCCAGCAATGGGTAATATGCCGTGATGATATATTTATATATTTTATTTTTATTTATTTACACGATATTACTGATTATTTATTTCCACTATTTATATCACCACATTTAACTGTCCGACCTACCGAGCTGCACAGCGTCTGTATATTCAACTGCTCGGACAGAATTCACACCTTTCACATCACTGTTTGTCTATTTATGTAACTAACTGTCTAACTTCATCTACCTCAGTATTCCCGAATGTCCGTATGCCATAATTTTTCAACACCACCGAGTATCCATTTCCACTCATCGTTACTGTCCCCGTATACCTAGTTTCCCAATATTCTTCAAACTTCCAAGTATTCACTTCCACAGCTATCCCAGAATACAAGTAACTTCCCGAGTATTCCACTTGACACTAAACTGCATACGCTCACCAAATCACTGCTGTGCTATTCAAACTCACTGACACCTTACTTCTTACTGTCTATGTAACTGTCCTTCTGACGGACTAACGCTCTATGTGACTGTCTTTCTTCGCACACACGTACGTCGCGTATATATTGGCTCTTAACACCTTCTGGAACATTCTCGCGACGCGGGTAATTACGCTTATCTCCCCTTGTTTACCTGACCGCCCGCCTCACGTCAGTCACGTCACTGCACGGTGTTATTACCTAGACTCCTCCTCCTACTAGAATGCTGCTATTCATAGGCGTCGGCTCACACGCGCCGGTCGGGGGCTCGCGGGCCAAATGTTGTAGGTACTCTCGCGTTATAATATATTCAATTATTCAAAATCAGAAATATTTCAGCTGGGAGCGCTCAGTTATTTATACAAGTGTCCGGAATTCGAAGGCCAGCATTGGGATTTCGGAAACTATAAGAAATACGTCTACGGTTAAATGGCACATGTGATGCGCCTTTGGGGGGCCATTTTAGATGTGCTTTTGTTTTACCAAAAATTCTCATGTTACTAGATAATGGCGGAAAACGGAATTTCGGTCGACTTTTTCATTTAGAAATTATTTCTAAGCTATCAGTAATCGAGAAAAATATATCAAATAAAAAAGTTAGATAATCCAGTAGCGTGTGCCAATAATTTTTATATCGGTAATTTTTTGGGGTATAACAAACTTACATTTTTTTTAAATGGAACCCATTTTTGATTTTTATTTCAAAAAATACTTATTTTTTCTTTTAGTTGGTATAAAGGTTATTGTATTATAAATTTGTTTTACCCTTCAAATCTTAGATTTTTCTATATTTTTCATGAAATTTATTTTTTTTTGTCAAGACTTATTTCATTAGTTTTTTAAATACCTTGTTTCATAATTTAATTTTAATTGTATATTTTTAATGGAGATAGAACAAGAAGTAACAATGATTCGGACTAGCAGTCAATAATAAAATTTATTCATGCCGACATTTCGACTATACTATGGTCTTCTTCAGGGCCCTGATGTATGATGTTATCCATGAGTCAGTAGTGTCCAATGTGTGATGAATTCAAAGAAATTCATTAATTAGTTTGTGTCTTTTAAAACCTCTTTAAATGTATGTAAAAGTTAGGAAATATTCACCTTGCAAAGCACATTTTTAATTTAAACACATTTATTGCTTTTCTCACGATGTACAGACACGCAGCAATATATTGTTACTCATATTACAATTTATAATATTAGTTGATTTAGATACATAAATGCGGATGCTGTAACAAATTATTAATATTACACACCACATTTCATACAATAGTTCATTGCGTTTACCACCAGATATCATATCGTTTCGTTCAGCAATACATAATTTTAAAACTCTCGGACACATGTAGTACTTTCAGTTGCAAGAATAATATGATTAATATGAAAATAATTTGAATACCATTTTTTGCTCTTTGCTTTACAGAGAAACTCTAGAATTTATTTATATAGAAAGATAGATTTATTTATTTAAGCAAACGTTTATAAAATGAAACGAATCGATCTGAACGTTGGGAAAACACTTGTATACTATTATATCTCCTCGGTTCGGTCTCGTGTAAAATTTAAAACGTTTAAAGAGTGAAAAGAGCGTAATGCGAAACAAATCGCTGGCGTCGCTTGCCTATCCACAGAGAGCAGAATCCGAGCTGTAAATACGTTTCCGGAAGCTGTTTTGCTGTGAGAGTCCTCTGGAGCTGGTTTCCGCTCCGCTGCACAATGCCCAGCCGGCGTCGAGACGCACACAATTTACGGTTGGAAAGAAGTGCAACATTCTTACACGCACGAGCCTGAATCTCAGAAAGAACAGATTTATTGGAGATGCATCAAACAAGGAAAAATAAAAGATGTATTATTCGTTTATTAAAGAAGTCGTTTAAATTTTTTACGAATTTTCAAGAAGAATATTATTGAAAATATATATATATTTAAATAGCGAATCTATTGCATATTTTTAATCGCAGTTTACTTATTCCATAAATTTGCATATTTTATGAACACATCAACCACATTTTTTGAGCACATCAACCACAGATGAAAATGTGTCAGAATTTGAAGATATTGCGCCAAATCATAAGCAGGTTGCTGGGAAAGTTAGCATTTCATTTGCAAAGTAATCCCAAGATAATGAAAAGAATTGTGGGCCAACAGTTGGATTTTACACCAGGGCGACGCATCGGCTCACAGTTCACTACTCGTTCGTGATTTTTTCTTTCCCAAAACCAAAATCCTTGTATTAATAAAAAAATGCCCCGCCCCCGTGAACTTTTCATCTTCGTTTTGCGACCTTAAAGGACACAAAGCCAAATCGCTAAAGGAGCTAAAAGCTATACCATAAAATACTGTAACACGAGGGGGTCTTCTAAGATGATGATGATACTACTGCATACTGTTTACTCCAACCAACGATGACACACTTTATTCTTACTGACTGGTGATAAGGAAGAACACACACATTCACTTACACTTTATAAACACTTAGAATTTACGGACATGGGCATTAATTGATAATTTACCGACTACTGACTAACTAACTAAAGTTTTATTTACATGATTCCAATTATTATTAACTAAACATAACTAACAAAACTAAGCAATGACTAACATGTTACATTTCGAACCCAGCGGGCGACGTTTAGCGCGCGCCCCAAAACTAAAACACACTACATGTCCAAAACAACAAACGTCTTCACGACGCGACGAACTAATCGAGACTCCCTAAAACAAAGCGCTATCTTCAGGACAGGATTATCTTAGGGGTACAGGGTACATAGGGTAGGGCATTCAAAATCACGCACGTATATATAATAATTTCTAGACTTAATGATCAACAAATAAATGTCGTGACTATCATAATACGATAAGAATTTCTAAACTGAATTTGGACATTTATAATTTAAATAGATAAACAGAGTTAAAATAGGATTATTGAAACTTTAATTTATAAAAGTTTATAAAAAGTTATTTATCTGTTATTGCTCTTACCCTCGTCTTATCACAATACATTCTATTAGTGTTTTGCAGATTGGTAACAACATTGGCATATATAATGGATAATATTTTGAAGGCGACAATATTGATATTGATGAAATTAGTACTTTTTGAAACAAAAGAAAATTCTCGTTATTATTTGATCACACGGGTCGTATATTTTATATTGTTTGTATAAATAATCTCTTTAATATAATGTTTAGCGTCTTTGAAAGTTCTCAGTTCCTAGCAATTAGTATCAGTTACAGTTAATTGGATAATACGTAGAAATAGTACAAATAAAAATAAACTTGGTAATTTTGCTGTCAACAACTAATGCTTAAAAATTATTAATTACAATAATTAGCAACGAAGAACTTTTAGAATCTCTATTATAATTAAAGAATCATTCATTTTAATCATAGTAACGCTATTTGGAAATCAGAAGAATGGCAATTTCGTTCCGTATTTACTTTTACTTCTTTAAGTTGCCTTTTTAACTTTTATTTGTCATGTAAAAAGTTTTAAAAGCTTCATTGTATACTTTTTACTTTTGTGGCTGTTGCATTCTAAAGAAAAGTTTTTAATGAAACAGGCATATTTTGAAGTTGTTACGAATCATCCTATTCTACTCGTACTTTAACTTTTAATTATTGTTATTTTTAAGATTGCTTTGTAATTTTTTCTCTTTAGACTCTAGATAGAAAGGTATATTTACTAACGAGTTTATAATGATATGATAATTGTTATATTTAAAGCATTTATCAACAATTTTAAATATAGAATTAAAACTTTAAAAAACTGTGGGCCAAATGACTGCTGATAATTGTTCGTTCGACCGGTATTTTAAGTGTTATCTTCTAGTCCAAATTTAGCTTCCACCGAGACCGTTTACTTTCGACGCAAAGAAAAGCAACTTCGTAAAAATTCAGTGCGTACAATAAAACCTACCTTGCAAGACATATCATACCCTGTGTCTCTCTTAAATGTTTACGTAGGAGATTAACATGGTAAATCAGTTTTTTGCAGTTTCCTGCTCGCCTAATTATTTTCTGCAAAAAGGCGTTAAATAAAAGTTTTAGGGCAAAAAATTCTGCATCTAAGTCAACTAACAGAATTACCTTTACATATCTATAAATATTAATTTTCTAATAATGTTAGACATTAAAACTAGAAACAAATTGAAATTGTCAGAAACGTCAAATAAGTTAACTTACGCTGTGACAGATAAAACGTCAAGCATTTTTTTTTTCAATTCCATGTCTGTTGATATTTGCAAAGTAATTTTCGACATTTTCATATTTAATTTCTGTCGTTACAAAGCATGTAAAGGTAATTCTATTTACTGACATACATGCAGAATTTTATGCCCTAAAACTTTTATTTAACGCGTTTTTGCTTAAAATAGTTGGCGAGTAGGAAACTGCAAAAAAACTGATTTCCCATGTTAATCTCCTATGTACACCTTTAAGACAGACACACGGTATGGGACAATACTCACAGGAAAATTTACAGGGCTTAAAGAGATACAATGCCTAATTGAATTAAAGCTGGCATTACTAAAAAGACGATGTAACCCAATATTAAATGGCAACAGGGCCGGATACGAGATGTACCATCTAATAGTGGCAGACCGGCCCGAATCTTAATTAATCCCAATTCGGATTTCCGATTTTAAGGCTCGGGTAATTGCCTGAATGGCAGAATACTTGAATAACATATTCAGTGTTTGTAAGTTTAAAATCTTTATTTTAAACTAGTCGAAAGAAATTTGTTGAAATTTCTCACCATTTGCATAGGTTTTATAATTTGTGTGTAGAAAATGTTAAGGTGCATTCACAAATGAAAATTAGGTTTAGATTTATGGTTTATACTTTAGATTTAAAGACTTTGGCCGCATATTATGTAATGGCTCCATTCACACTTCAGAATTTAGGATCTCTAAATCCAAATCATAAAGCTAAACATTGCAAGGTCCAAACTTTAGGTCTATGATTTAGTTTGACATTACAAACTGCACCAATGAGAACGAATCTGAAATGATATAGATATATACACTCATCTTTATTTAGTATCCACTTGGTGGATTCGGCTTTTTAAACAAATGCGAGAAGAACACGGTGACTATCATAACTTAATTGCTGAAATATAACCAATAATGCCAAGCGAATGACAGTTTCACGGCGCACAGGTGTCTTGTTGAGTACTGTTCTACCGATATTTTAATCTTATTTTTGAAGTATTTACACAGATGTCTGTACATATCAAAACTAATTTTCAGGTAATTTAAACTTACATTTATGAATGACTAAAGGTACATTCACATATGAAAATTAAGTTTAGATTTATGGTTCATACTTTAGATTTAAAGACATTGGCCGCATATTATGTAATGACTCCATTCACACTTCCTAATTTAGGGTCTCTAAATCTAAATCATAAAGCTAAACATTGCAAGGTCCAAACTTTAGGTTTATGATTTAGTTTGACGTCACAAACTTCATCAATGAGAACAATTCAGAAATGATATACATATATACATCCATCTTTATTTATTATCCACTTGGAGGATTCGGCTTTTTAAATAAATGCGAGAACATGGAGACTGTCATAACTTAATTGCTGAAATATAACCAATAATACCAAGCGAATGACAGTTTCACGGCGCACAGGTGTCTTGTTACTGCTCTACCGATATTTTAATCTTGTTTTTGAAGCATTTAAATATCAAACTAATTTTCAGGTAATTTAAACTTCCATTTATGAAAACAAAAACCATAAACATAATTTTCATTTGTGAATGCACCTTTACTTAAACCTAAACAAAAACCATAAACCCAATTTCCATTTGTGAATGCACCTTTAACCAGCTGAACTAAATATGAGTTTGGGCTCTACTTGATTGGTTAAAAATTAACCACTGCCCACCTATATGTAACAATTTAATTTTAATATGCTTAAAGTTAAATTGATATGCGATACACATTTTTTATATAAGACGTCGCATTAGAAATCTACCTTATTCTAAACAAACTATAAAAAATCAAATTTGTAAACATGTGAAACAAAAATATCAAAAATTAATTGAAAAGTTTTTTGTACATGATATTTCACTTTATATTTGACAAATTATGTAATCGTGGCACAAAATTAAGTAATATGAGAAGTGAAAAGTACAGAGTGCAAAGTTTGATGAAAAGGGCCCAAATGATTTCAGTGTAGATCGTTCAACGTTGTCAACAAGTATCAAGCAAGTGTTCAAACCAATAAATCAAAACTTACAAAGTTTCTTCTTGGTAATAAGTTTTATCGAAGGAAGCAGAGACAAATCCATTCGCAAGTCACAAGTCCATATAAATCAAAACGTCCGACAATAAAATTATGAGCACATTGTCCACGCGTACTTAAAATAAAATAGGAGGAGTAGAAGACTAATTACAAACTGTTGCTGCTGGAAAGAACACCTCTACCTCTCCTTGCGTGACACCTACGGCACGTCGCGAGTGAGTTATTTCCCATAGTCTCCGCCAACGTCGCCACAGTGCGCGATGATAAATCGTTCCAAGGATGGTGTTTATTCTGTTTATTCTATGGAAATTAACTGCAAATAAGTGGCGCTTAGATTTTATTGTTCGTAAAACTTTAACAGAGTAGATTATGAGTATTGTGGTGCTTTTATCAAAGTTTTGTTGGAGCAGTGTTCGTAAATAGTTATAAAGTTTCGAGACAACGAAAGTAGTAAAGAAGTTATTAGTCTGTAAATAAACTAGAAAATTATCTAGTGAAGTGATGTCAAGTTAAACATATTCGTAACATTATTTATTCATATTTACAAGTACAAAGTACTATCAATTGCAAGTATTACAATCATAGCCGGATCTAGGCTCGGGCAAACCTAGGCAGTTGCCTAGGGGCGTCGGACAAAGTGGGGCGTTTCATAAACCATAAACTTAAAAAAAATCATTAATAAATAAAAATTCCTAAAATAGATACAATCTCACATGTCACATAATTTACATGTCAAATCGTGCCTGAGACCTGAGATAATGATTTACGAGTATATATGTATACGTAAAAACGCTAGACATAATTGAACGACATAATTTTGACATTTACTAACTAGGTAGCATTTCTTAAAAAGGATTTAAGAATAAAAATATTCTTAATGGAAGTTGTGAAGGAGGCTTAACATTTCAAACGAATGCTTCATTAATGAATTTATTTAAGATATTTTTAAAAAATTGCCAAAATGGAATAAAATAAAGCCATTATAGGCTTGCTTTTTTCGTTTACATATAACAATTCATCAATGTTTGTGAGATAAATAAAATTCCATTACACTACTATTTGTAAACACTCAGTCAACTTTCATAACTCCCGCGTTTTCAACTTAGCAAAAGTATCTAGCGTCTATCAGAAATGCTCGATGTTTCCGCTAGATGCTCAAGCAAAACTGAACTTAGCAGTACGTTCAGAATGAAAGAGCCGTTAGTGCTAGCTAGCGCAAGTGAAATGAACACACACATTTGGTGCGTTCAATGCCATTTTTTGTTAGGTTACGTATCAAAATTCTTCAAATTGGCCGTTCAACGAATAGAACTACTTGCTTTATGACAAGCGCTTGCAGCTAGATAGCATTTGTGCTCATTGAAAGCACCAATTAATAGGTCAATTATGGTAGGTACCAAATTCAAAATGAGCCAATACTGCGAAATCGTTTTTCTAACGTTTAAAGACGGAAATTGTACAGTTAATGAAAAGAACCAGAAATTGGTGTATAATATTCAAAGTTTATTACAATTATATTTTTGTTGTATTTTGGTATTGTATATCTTCCTTTTGTGTTGTATATACACAGTGCACTAACTGCGTATTTATCTGGCTGCACATAGTGACTGCTACAAAAATTCCGTTAACAAAATCTGTTTTGTCGCAAAATTCTGTTAATACAATCGCCTGCATTTTGATTTTAATCTCACAAATGTCAACATTAATATCGTTCAGCAATTAAACCTTTTTAGCTGTAATACAAGTACTAGCAGCTAGATAAAACTTTTGATCACTGAACGCAGGGCAGGATTGGGAAGATTCAGTAGCCCGGGAAAATTCTAGCATGATCGGCCTCATCTCCAGTTTTTTAAAAATTTATAATTATGTTGCCACAAAGTAATAAATTAGTTTTGGTGTTAGATAATACGAATTTTTTGCCTACATAGAAATTGAACAGTTATAAAAGATGTTGAAATATAAAAAAAACGCTCCTAAATTATTAATAAATGGAGAGGAAAATTCTGAAGCAAAAAAATTATGTGATCAAACCTAATCTTGAAAACGAAGAAAATAAAGCATTGAAAGATAACACAACCAAGATTCTACCCGCAGATAATGGAAGTGTTACAGTAATATTAGATTCCAATTTATATGATCAGAAAAATAGAAGAGCTTTTGAATCAAGGAAATTATAAGAAACTTGGAAAACATTCTACTACGTCTATAGAAAACAAAGTGTACCTTGCTCTTAAGAAACATAAAGAATTATATTCCGTTTAGAACAAGAACAGAATTTTAGCAAGCTCCCACACCTGTACGGGGGGCTTCCAAAAATCCATAAAAAAGATTTAAGCATCTCAGAAACCCGTCAAAAGTTCCATAAATTCTCCTACTTACAAACTATCACAATTTCTATTACCAATCATTCAGCCACAAAGAAAAAGAACATATGTGAAGAATTCAAAACATTTTGTAGAACTTTTGAGCTGAATACAATTACAACCATAAAATCTTTTTGTCAGCTTTGATATTGTAAGTTTATTTACGAGAAATTTTTAGAAATCATCAAAACAAGGCTTGAAAAAGATATCAACTTAAAAGATAGAACCGACTTGCCTCTTGACGGTATTATGGAACTTTTGTAGTGCTGCCTACAGAACTCATATTTCCAAGATTAGATATTTTGTACAAGAAGATGGTTTGCTGATGGGTTCTTCTGTTATAGCCAATTTATACATGGAATTTCTTGCAGAATCAGCACTAGATACAGTCAATATAAGACCTAAACTTTGGCTTAGATATGTCGATGATACCTTATATTACCATGGACTAATAACATCAGTCTACCCTACCGTAAACACATCAACACTACACAATACCTTAACTATAATTCCAATCATTCAAAATCTACAAAGTAGGAATTTATCAAAACCTCATATATTCGAGCTCAGGCTATGTCTACAACACCGACAGAAATTTTGTAAAGAATTAGAAAATACTGAAAACGATCTAAATAAGAACTGGTCAATCCGACCCTGACTGAACATACCAAATGCTAGTCACATCAGCGAGGACCGTCACGTTAGACTGATTGGGTTGTATCTCTATAGTCTTCTATTATTCTTTTCGGTAACAGCTGTAGAGGGGCACCCTGCTCCTTTTTGGTGCTGAACAAAATTCTTGCCTCGTTCAAAGCAGCTTGTACATTAAAAAATGAATCTAAACATTCTTTACATTCATCAAAAATTAAACACTTTTTGAAATTATAATAAATCATGATTCGGAAATGGTCTCTAGTTAATTGCATATTTTCACTCAAAAACTATACACACGTTGTTAAAGTGAATAACTACGTGTTAACTAACTTAATTTTCGCAACTTAGTTTCAAATGACAGATAAATAACTGTTTAAAATGATTGTTGTTTTAATGGCTTAACGTCTTATTTCACAGAACGAATCGAAGACATTAAGCATCGCATGACTATTTAAATTTATGTAAACTAAGAACCTTTAAAGAAGTAACCGTAAATAAAATCATCGTAGAGATAAAAAAAACTGTCGTTGTGTAGCATCGTATAAACAAAAATTCAAACTTCAATTTAAATTTAAAACAGAGCATTCTCATGGTAATAGCCAATACGGCATCAAAGCAGTCACAAAATAAATAACAAAATTAAATGTAAATTTCATTAGGTATACAGTGTAGTGTCGCTGTCGTATCGTCAACGTATTTAAGTTCGGAAAATGGCTTTTCGTGCCAGACTGACATGAAAGACGTCGGCGCGACAGCAAATTCAATTGTAGGACATTCCCTCTGCAGTCTTTGCTTATCTACGATTTAAAATATTGTCTTGGAATTAGATTCCCTAAAAGGCCACAGATACGAGAGAAATCGCTATTTTGGCAAATCAAATTTCGCCAAGATAGCGTTGAAAGGATTTTGTTTAGAGAAGATGGTTCAATATTGCCAGGAAATTTCGGATTTATTTTTTCATATTCTCTGTATATCTAATAAAGCAAAATCTTGTGATATACAAGTGAGATTCATTCATGCTGAATACATTTGTCACATATAGAATATAAAATGTACTGCGTGTGACAGCTAAACGAGTTACCTCAAATAAAATCTATATTATTAAAGATACAATAATATATTATAAGTAAGGCAATCTTATAGAAGACCAAGGTGGGTATCCGATTAGAAGAAAATATCTTCTCCAACACTGTTTTGGAAACTAGAAATTCCACAATTAAAACATATGTTGGAATCAATACAATTCCAACAAACTGTGTGGTATAATTCCGTATGCCGTTTGGAATAATTCCACACGGCTTTCGACAAATCACAATGGCTGGTAGCACGAGCGTGGTTCTAACACCTGTTTTAACTAAAACCATGCCAACGACATAGCACATACTTCAGGGTTATTAACAAAATCAGTGTTGCCAATATACTGATTAACTCGAAAATGTATTGACAACCATATTCAATAAATTTGACTTCATTATTTTAAATTGTTTATACTACGAAGAAGGCAAGACAAAAATCGTATTAAACTTTTTTAAATAATGCCTTCAAATTTATTAAATATGGCTGTCAGTACATTTTCGGCTTATTCAGTAAATTGGTTTTGTTAATAACCCTGAAGTACGTGCCAAGTTGTTAGTATGGTTTCAGTTAAAACCGGTGTTAGAACCACACTCGTGCTACCAGCCAATGGCTCGTACCACGAGCACGGTTTTAACTAAAACGCTGTTCTAAGAAATGTCAAATTCAAATTTCAATATTTAATTTCGCTCTTATGTTTAAAGTATGATTTTTAAAAAAGTATTTCTTTGAAGACAAACTATGTTCTACATTAAAATCATATTTTGATAAATTTGATATTATTTATTATTATTATTAATTAATGAAATTTGACATTTCTTAAAACAGCGTTTTAGTTAAAACCGTGATCGTGGTACGAGCCTATATTTGTTTGAAACCATGTTCTGCTTTAAAATCATATTTTGATAAATTTGTTATTATTTATTATAAATATTAAATAATGTAATTTGACATTTCTTAAAACAGTGTTTTGGTTAAAACTGTGCTCGTGGTACGAGCCATTTAGCAGCATATTAGCGCAGAATCGGGCCTATTCTGTAACTCAGTGGTTAATTTTTAACAACTGGTTAAAAAAATTAACCATTCAAGTATGTTAATATATTACAGAATAGGCCTGAATATCAAATATCTTGATTCGGTTGCTATGGTTATGACGCTTTGTTTTATATTTATTTATTTCGGAATTCGCGTTTGAAGTTTTGAACAGTTTCGAAGTTTTATGTTAACTTTTACAGATTTTTTGACATCTCTAGAGCAGTAAATTTGACTAAATAATATATTACTTAGAGAACTAATTAAATAACATTTTGTAGAGAAAAATGTCAAGTGGCAATGAAGATATAGATATGAAATGTACGTCACCGGAAATAAGGGAACTTGCTAATGATACAGTGGGCCAGATATTACGAAAAAAAGCAAAAGAAAGATATAAATGCTGTTATTATAAGCAATTGATGTAATAGTGTCAAAAACAAAAAATATGGTATATGATAATTGTCATAATCAATCAACTTTTGTTGTATAATTTCTATAATCTTGTTGGAGAAAGTATAGTCTACAACACGTTTGGAATGACATAATCCACACTCGCAAACCGTATAGTCCTCGCCTTCGGCTCGGACCACAAACATTTTGCTCGTGTGGAATATGGGCCTTTCATTACTTGTTGTAGAATATATTATTTGAAACCAGTGGTTCTCAAGTTACAACACAAAGTTATATTTTTTTTAGATAGATACTATAAAATGTGTAGCGGCTCTATCAAGTAGCCGCTACTTTGCCCACCGACACGTTGTTTTATTTATTATATTATTCAGTTGTTATTTTTATATTCTACAAATATACACTTGTCATCTTGCTCTCTTAATTTATATATTTATTTAATATTTCATACTTATTTAGTAACGACGATTCAATCATTCGATACAAATATACGGCTTTTTCGCTTTTTAGTAGAATAATTAAATCTAAATCTAAATCAATTTATATTTTAAACAAATTTGCTATAGTTAAGCCTTCGTGAACAAGAATTTTATAGGTATAAAAACAACTACATTTCATTTTTAGAAGTGGAATGGGAATGACTTTTTGTAGTGTACATGTAGTGGATTTTAATATATTTAGTACTATACCAATTATTATAATAATTACTGTAATATAAAATACAATCACCACGTAAAAGGAAGAGAAAAATTCCAGTGTCTATTCCAAGATGTCTTTGTTTCATAATAATGATTTATACCTGCCTCTTATCCAAATTGCTTTCCAATTTAAATTTCCATGACCACAACACATATTTCGAAAGCAACCTGTTCGTATCACCAGAAGCGGTTGACTTGATGAAACTAATAACACACTTTACAAAGAAACACAGTAGTAAAAGGTGTAATAAAGGAAATTACAGGTCGTGATTCTTGTCCCGCATTAATAATTGTTAAATTTAAAACATAATTCCCGTGTCCGAGTGAGAGGCTATGAATAGATGACGGTCATTAAGATTTGACGGCCCACTTGGAGCGGTATCACTGTAATGAATGCTTGACTCCTCGGCTGTCTGATCGCGATCTGGCAGTGATAGAGTGTTGGAGCAACTCCGGTCAGAGTTACGATTCCGGGGTGTGAGATAACGTGGACAAAAACACACACAGTAATATACAGCGAATGGATTGCGGTGGGCAAGTTTATGAAGATGGAGATGCAGTTTTTGCAGTACGATTTACATACTACGTTTACATGCAGTTTTGAAAATGGTTTCAGTTTTCAGTCAAAATTATGCAAAACTGTTTACATGCAGTTTTCAAAACAAGTTTAAAAATTGATTTGAAATCAGTTTCGGCGCATGCGCATTTAGTTGATATAAGTGATAGATCCTCTTCACTCCAAATACTTCATTTTGTTATTATTCCAATTATTTTTTATACTTCTTACCACTACGCATTAAAACTACACAACTGTCAGTATATTTGAAGGTTAGTATTTTTTTTTAAAACACAAAGCGACAGATACCTTGTGCTCTGTACGCATGCGCAGTATCGAAACTGAATTTTAAGTGTTTACATGAGTAGTTTTGAAACTAGTTTTCAAGTTCAACCCATGAATTTTAGTTTTGGTTTGAGATCATTCAAAACCGTTTTGACACTGTATACATGGCGTTTTCAAAACTAAAAACGTTTTAAAAACGGTTTCAAAACTGCATGTAAACTCAGTAATTGTTAGGTAGGATACATGATTTTGTTTTGAGGAAAAATATTCTAAAAGTGTGACTATTTACAACAAAAAGACAACCAAAAGACATACATCTTAATGTTCGTAATCAAAATAGTGAATAAAAACACTACTACACTAGAATATACCATATAAAACATTTATGAAAACATTAACTAAATGGTTAAATATGTTTCAAATTTGTTTTGAATGTATGAAAACATTATGCTGCGTTTGAAACGCTGTTGGGCGATGACGTCACATGCCGGCTCGATTTTACAGTATCTATGTTATTTGTCAATATATGTGTGTGATATGACTAATTTAGAGTATTCGATTTTACGTACATCAATGTCTTACTATGTGATATTAGATGGCAGCACATTCAATTTATATTTAACACACATTAAAGGTTAGTAGTTATTATACACTTCATTTGTTTTTTGGTCATACCAGTATATTTTTAAGTAATAGATGGTAATTAGTTAGTTAAGATGACTAAAATAGTTTTTTTAGTCATACTCATACGAATGTGTTTTTAAATGGTTGACATGGTAACTTAGTCAGTTAGGGTGACTAAAATTTTTTAGTAAATACTATCAGTCAGATGTTTAAGCCTCAAAGAACAAACACATGTCAAGTGGCATAATTTTTACTACAGTAATCTTTTTACCACCGTCAGATATGTTTATTTTTATGTGATGGTATTCGATATTGTCAATTTTTTAATCAGATTAATTGCAAGTCGGCGTCTTTTAAGGTTCAAAGTTCAAAGTATAAAAAATTCTTTTGAATGATATAATAATAATTAATAATATTTTTATGTAAAAACAAAATTTATGAAAATACGTTTTAGCTTTCCAAATACTTTGTCTTATGTAGGTAAGTCTTGAACTGTAATAGAAGAATGTAAATACACCGTCAATTAATAGATGACGCCACTAGAGACCGCGTTTCTGCACCATCCATTGAACATTCGCTACATAGCCGGCCTGAAACGTGTTGCCTTGGCGGTAAAAATGGCCGTTTAAACGAGCTACAAAAAATACTGTTTTTAATAATTTTTTACAGAAAACTTATTATAATAAAAATGTTTTATTTCTTCTGATACATATAACTTTTCACGAAGAATAACATATAAAAAAATCTGATGTGGCCAGCACATTACCTTCCGTCAGTTCTATGTATTTTGTATAAATGTCATACCGAAAGTTCCTTGCAAAAGATTATATTTTTTGTACATTACCTTAAGGCAGTTATACAAATTCCATACACAAAGCAAAATTCCTATATTTCCAGTAAAATTATAACACATACATACTGTCAACTGCACTGGACACTGACACCTTTCAATCAGAATTTTCTTAATACATCAGCTGTTTCCAGAGTTATAGCACAGCTAGCTAATATATGATATTTAATTTCTTTATAATTTTTTAACTCTATATCCATTTAATATGAAATATAAAATGCATTCAAATCGCATAGAGAATAAAATATTCTTCAATATTTATAATAACATCAAATGTGAAAAAATGATATTTAACATCATTTTTTCAAGAAAAACTGTTAAAATCTTCAAATGAGGGTACTTCCGGTTGGCCAATTCTAACCAAAATCTAATCAGCTCTTCACATGGATGTAACGAAGAAGAATACGAAAGAATTATAATTTTTTGAATTATAGTATGGCAGTTATCGTAGACGAAAATTTTGTTACACACACACACACAGACACACATACACACACACACACACACACACATACAGACATCATCGTAAAAATAGTAAAATCGTGTTCTAGGGACCCTAAAACGTGCTTATTCATCAAAAACTCACCACCGAATTTTTTGACCAAAGACAATACCTTCCTTACCTAAAGGTGACGGAAGGTAAAAATGAAAAAGTACTGGAAACCCCCATTGATCCTACAAATTTACAATTTCGGTAAGTAAAGAAACAAACAAAAAAAAAACAATACTAAATGGTTAATAAATATAAAACTGTAAAAGTTTTTTTGACTGATGTTAAAGTTCGAGTACAAACCTTCAGTTTCAGTTAGGTAGTGAGGATCCCGAAACAATTCAAGGTTGATGTGATAAAAAATAGTGGGTGGGTTATTGAAAGTAAAAGGTAATTCGAGAAAAAAAGCTATAAGAAATTTAAGAATTTACAGTAGGAATAAGATGGATGACTGAACGGTCAACAACAAAAAATGTCACACTGAGGTTATGCACGTCCAATTCATCACACCGAAAGGAATAATAAAAAGGAATACCAATTATGATTTTTGGATTCAGTAATTTCGCATACTCCAAATAAATAAAGAAAATTCAAACCGGCGTCTAAATTAGTATCTATTGCTAGATTTTATTTAATTAATGCTTTTAAAATACCAGAGAAAATTAAATGAAGGGTTTGATTTTTTGTTTCTTTAGTTTTTATTTTTCAATTATTATACTTGTTGTTAATTCAAAATACAACATTTGAAAATATTAGTTTGTGCAAACATATCCAAATCATATATTTGAAAGCCAAAAATAACTTAAATAATAAGCTTAGTATAGTTTTAAAATGGCATGTATTATTTACATAAGCGTTATTAGGGGAATATTTTCATAAGTTTAGTGTTTCGTACAATTCTCTTTGTTTAAAATGCTTAGAAGTGTAAAACAAACAGTAAATTGAGTTACCCTCTACTACCTCCAGCGAAGACAAAAAACATAATGTGAGAATAGTATTAATTTCAAGCAGACCCGTTAAACACAGTCGTATAAAGTAAATGTTAACCAGCAAACTTAAAGAAACACGATACGGCGTACTCAACATTCAAAAGAAATTTGTACTAACAATAAAGCGTCTTCTTTAGAGTTGGCCTTCTGAGATTCTGCATGTTATGATCGGAACTAACGCCGGATTCTCAAGGCGCTGGACTTGGCAAGCATTTATTGACAAGTAGAAAGGCTCAAGCCCAGACAAACCATGGTAAGTCAGCCGTACCTACGGCGTGTGGCTTGGCTAGTGCCGAGCTAGGCTTAGAATCTTGCATCCGGCTAAGTGTGTTAGACAAAAAATATCAATACAACATACATTTAATCAAAGGCTGTGATGTCGTGACCAGTTCTATCTCTACAAATTTATGAGAAAGGAGCATACTCTTTGCAGCCTTTTTTACATGATAACCAAAAGTTGTCGCACGGGTTGAGAACTCTACCTGTACTGTACATAGTGCGATTTACGCTTCAGATTGTATAGGACTCAGAAGAAAAATTCCATTTTGACGTTTAGTTAACTCTTTAACAAACTAATCATTTTATTTCTATTGTATTAATGATATAAAAACAAATGTTTCATGGCGAATATGGAGATAACTTTTTGACAATGGATCAACAGAGCTAAGGTGCTTTTATTGTGCAGGTACTGTAAGAGCAGAAATAAAGTAAATTTACATCATTTACTACAACTCATTTTAAACATCAAACAAATAAAAAACTGCTATAATGGAAAAAAGTACTTTAGTACCCTGATGCCATCACTTCTAGCTTTGCCCAACTATTCCCGTTGTATTTTTTTTATAGATTAATAGTTTCACTATTTGTCTTGTGTAGTGTAAATGCGAATTTCAAATGAATTAGGTAAGAATTAGTACAGAAACATTTGTTTACGATATTTAAGGCCCTTCCTTCAGCGTATTATTTTTTAAAAAATGCACTGGAGTACAAAATTAAGAGGACTATATTGTTATGCAGTTTTGGAATCGTCATAAAAGTAACAAACATGCTGTTCCAGAACCAAACTATAAATACTTAGTACACATCGTATCTTTAAAGTTAAGACTCAATCTTTTAAGATATAGTATGATTTACGACGTGCGGCAAACCACCTATTACTGAAGTTAGATAAATTGATGTTATCCATAAAATCTTTTACAATAGAGTGGCTAACATTCGTTAACTCTGTGGCTAGTAAATATTATGTATCTACATAAATTTACTTTGTGAGTTCTTACCTTTATTTAATTTAATGGGTGAGTTTTGGAATTTTTGTTTTTTTATGTTAAAATATTTTTAAATATCAGGGTGGAATTCATAGATATATCCTTGATTCTTCCTCCATTCATCCTTTCCTAAGAATGAGTCGAGGTTGAGTGAAACCTTTACTCTTAAATGAAATTCATAAATGTCAGTACTGAGTCTCTCACTCAAGGCTGAGTGGAGTATGAGTCAAGGAAGAGACCTCTTTTTTTTTTGAAGAAAATTATTTTTTAAAAGTAGGCGCAACTATATTGACAAGTATGATAATCATATAAACCAGTAGTTTGTATAAAATTGTAAAATTTTATAGTTCAAAATACGACTAATTTGAAACAATGAGTAGGTACAAAATTGAATGGCAGACAAAGGTTTTCTCCAGAAGAAAAATTATTTTTGGGTTTGACGTCAATGATTTTAATAAACCACAATGGAATTGAAAATGTGTTTCATACGAAAACACATTATAAATTTATCATTATATGATGATGATAACAATACATGCATATCAAACTATGATTCTAATCCCAGTGAGGTCCATGAATTTTTCACAAATTCTTTCTTCGTTATATATAAAATATTGTATTATTAACTTATAAAATAAATATACATAGCTCTTACAATAATTCCACAATCTTTAATCCTTCCACTAAATTTTTAATTTTACCACTTCTAAAATTCGCCGCTCCAAGTAAAATATTCGTTCTTATATAAAGTTATAATATGCAGTATTGCAGTTGTTACAACTATTTTTTCTTTTAAATTTATATAACATTTTTCCTGTAGATATTCAATGAAATATTTGCTTCCACGTTCCAGGCTACCATGCATCTTGTACTTTACTTCAAAGGCAAAAGGTTTACAGGAATAGTTACTATCTCCGTCCAAAAGGTTTACAGGAATATGTAGTTACTATCTCCGGCAATAATCTTTTTAATTATTTAAAGAAAATAATATTCTTTTATATTAAATATTGCGATTTGGAAATATACATATCGTACTAATTCATTAAAGTCCAAATTGTCTTCCATTGTCAAGTTTTTTAATCTTAAGGAATGCTTAAGGTATCAATTTACTTGATTCGAAATTTTCCTCAAAGCATACTTATAAAGTATGAGGTAACCTTCAAATGTCTATGAATTCCAAACTGTCATTTTGCGTGGAGTATGAATCGAGTATGAGTGGCGTATGAGTCGAGGTAAAAGGCTTCCTCAAATGTTTATGAATTCGAAAACGTCACTTTGAGTTTGAGTCGAGGAAAAAGATGAGCGGAGGACAGACTATGAATTCCACCCTAAAGCGTTTTTAGTTTTATATTTTGTAAAATATAAAATATACCGGAGAAAAAAAATGTTAACTTACATAACACCAACACTGTGAGAATTAGGTCTCGACATACGTGCCAAAAACGTGCTTCATAGAAAGAGACAGAAGCAAAACACGGCCACCTGTTTATGTTTACATTTGGCACTTCACAATTTAATTTCTATTTTATCGTATTTTACATATTTAAAATCAAATAATTTGCTTTTTGCGATTTGACATTAAGACAAACGTTCATGTTTTTATTCTAAACTGCATGGGCGCCCATACAATGTTGTTCAAGGGGGGGGGGGGCAAAGTCAAGAATACAAAAATATAATATACTAAAAATAAGTATATTCTTAAAAATATAAAACAACATAAATATTTATGGAAAAAAATTACAATACAGTAATAGTACATTACTAACCGAGGTGGAAAGTGTTTCATTACTGTCGAGGACGAAAATAGCTGACCAAGGCGCGAAGGTTAACAATAACTAACTTCCCAACTTTTTAAAAGTCAGAAATCGTTATATTACCACTGAATGTGAATAAACAACATTACCTACTTATCCTTTTTCCGAAAATGCAAATTTTAAATTCCTTGCATCTTTGGCAAATTCATTTAGAACTAAGTCTATATATTTTTGTTTATTTTCGCTTATGTATTCGCGATGGAGGCTCATCATATATAAACCGTCTAGCCGATCTTCGCTAATAGTAGATCTAATGAATGTTTTCACTCTTCTTAGAGTGCTAAAAGATCTTTCCACAGTGCATGTAGTTGGAGGAAGACAAATTAAAATTTCTAAAGCTTTGGAGATTGCTGGGTAAAATGTACAATGTTGTAAAAGTTCTGTTACAGGAGTTTCTTTAGTATCAATCATTTCTTTATTTGAAACCCAATATTCGTGCCATGCTAAAGCTTCTTCAAAAAAATTGTTAATTTTATAATATGAATGAATCTCTTGAGCTAGTTTAGTAAAATTATTATAGTTTATTTGTTTTAAATTAATCGGATGCAAATTATAGAGCAAAAAGGCAACATTATTATCTTTCGAAAACCGAGAATTTAAAGAACTAATTAAGAAATCTAAGTAATTTATAAAAATTGCTTTTGTAAAATATTCTCGAACAGAATTAGCTTCGTAGTTTGCACGGTGAATTTGTCTTCCACCACTAGCGACTCTCGGCATTTTTAATTCAAGATCAAAATTTTGTGCGACTTCGCCAGCGCTATTAAATAGTTCAGTAAAAATTATTTCGAAATCAGAGTTCCTATGTTTATTAAATACATCCAATAAGTGATTAATATGTTTCTGTACAGCCCCCCCCCCCCCCCCCATTGGCGCCCATGCTAAACTGGCGTTCCAAGCGGACATCTACGGCGAACCAAAGATGCCGCATACGTCATTGCATTACGGGCGATTTAACTAACAATAAATTTAATATCGTTTGTACAAAAAAATACGCTATATTTTATTACTTTTATTGCATTAATAGTAATATTGCATGTATAGTACCTATTGTAGTAATGTGGAAAAATCATTCTATTTCAATATGACTAAACTCCCCCATTGTATATCTATTTGAAGAATAAAAAGATGTCAAATATATTTATTTTCCGCAATTTTTGTTCTATCTTTTACACAATTATATTTAGGTCCCTCCCAATCCAATATCTCCCAACAAATTTGATATCTTCCAGGAAAAGAAAAACATCATAACATCAGCATAAACCATAAGCATATGATACGATACATTTATATGTAAAATAACATATATTCCGTCTTCAAGTATTCATATTACCGAATATATCACTGCATTATTTCCTAAACGTTGTTCTTTTCCCCAATATTGCGTTTCTGTGCAGGGCTCATATTTCCATCACAAAGGCCCAACTTATTGAATTCACACTTGAAGTATCGCTTGGCATACGCAAGCGCTGATTCCGATGATGCTATTTATGGTGCCAGAAGGCAAACCCTCATGAGAAGTGACTCCCCTAAGAGAAATGTCTTGATAGCCAAAAGTAATCGCGAGAGATTTAATTAATGTTGTGAAGAATTCTTTCCAAATGAAACGGGGAGTTTTCCTAGGTCTCGTAACTAGAAAGGGGATGTATTGTTTTGCTTAGACGTTTGATAGATTTTACAAGTTGAAATAAATTGAACTTCCGTATAGTTCTGCTAGTGCAAAAGTTTTTGTTCGTTGTCTTCAAACTTAATTAAAGATTGGACGTAGATACCCTTTTCCGTCCAGCTGATTTAAAAATATTTGATTTAGAACAATTTATAAGATACGTATTTTATGCTATAAAAAAATTAAGATAGGATCTCTGATTTCTCTATACGCCTACTGAGATTGGAAAATGAGTGAAATTTTATGACCATGAGTCAACGGGTACGATAAAAAATTATAGTTCGGAACAATAGACTTTTTCAATTTAACGACTATCTCTTTCTATCGCTGCAAATAGTAAGTAATCGCCAACAACTGCTAGTTGGGCTCTCAAACGAAACGTCAAAATTATTGCAGTCATTAAAATACCTGTATTCTCGGTGAAAATTTGCATAAGATATTTTAGCTTCAATAAAAAGCGTTTGTAACATCTTTCAATAAGTTTTTTAAATTTTTCTGAGACTATTCTCACATTTTACGTCCAATTTTTTTAGAAACAAACGCCATGGATGTCTTGACAAGCGCGTATCCATGACTCCTGCCAATTGTTCTTACTATCTCGCAGATCTCTATTGCGCATAATATCTTATATCTCTTTAAATTGAAAACTTCTAATAAATATTCTATCAACAAATATTGTTACTCATTTTAGTATTGTAGGGTCTTATACGAAAGTTTTAATAATTCCACTAAATATGTAACTTAGCCCACATAAAATTACAAATAAATAAAGTTCTTAAAAATATTTAGTTGCGCAAAAAACAGTAAAAGAGAGGCAGGCATTGTGACGTCAAATATTCACGATTCACACCAAGAAGCAAGCAACAATCTATGCAAGAGCAACATAATTTCTCAATTTTTTGAATTCTCAATTTAAAAAAAAATTTTTTTACGCAGGTAATGGAATTTGTGAGAAAATTTTGAAGATTTTTAACACAATTTAGAAGGTTTACTAAAAAAGGTACTTAGAAATATTGTTGCTATCAACGAATTGTGCCACTGGTTAAATTTAATTTACTTATTTCTGTTACATTCTTTACAAAGCAAACGTTTTTTTTTTCATACTAGTAATTTATTTCAATATTCATGCGAGTTAGGAAAAGCATTTCAGTGTGGAAAAGTATTATTTTTTGTTGTAATAAATATCTTTATATATCGTTAATATTAACAGTAACATATTCAGATTATTTATTCCAATAGGTAGAAGAAATCAATCTTGTGTGCAACTCGTAGGAAAAGTATAGTAACGTGAGAGTAGGTACCTACGACACTTGGTCCGTGAGCCCCCGGCCAGTGCGTGCGAGACGACGTCTATGATAAAAGTTCTAGAGTTTAATAGTGAGAGAATGGGCGGATACTCGGAAAGCGATCGATAACATAGTTGAGACGCGCGATAGGCAGGCGAAGAAGAGGACTCTTATGTAAACAAGAGGGATGATAAGCGTAATTATCCGCGCATGTTATGTCGTTCGGAATGACGCTAGAGTATTCCAGAATTATTAGAGCCAGTACATAAATGATGTACTTTTGTGCGGACAGAAAGTTACGCAATTACACAGTTATTCTATTATTCACGAAAGATGAATATTCAAGGTCATTTGTTTAAAGAAAGAACACACATCACTTTATAGCAGTAGCTTAGCAACATTTTATATTAGAAAGAGAAAGATTATTTGACCTATGTCTATTTAATTTATGTGGTGTGACAGATATACGTAAATAGTGGCATTACTTTCTAACACACTAAAAATAATAATGACGTATGTCGTAGAATTACAGATACCTAATTATCGACTACACTGCCCCCTGTGCTAATATTTACCCAGTGGCGTTGACGTTTAAATCAAATTATTATTCCTTGGTTTATAGTTAAGTCTATGTTTTTGTATTTTGCAAAAACATAAATCTTTCAGAAAGGCATTATTTAGAAAGAAACATAATTTTCAAATAAATTACTCTTATTTTTTCGGTTAAAATCTGTCCATACATATTTCATGTTGCACGCCTATGCATACGAAATGCAATGAAGTTATCTGCAAGTAATATTATATCAGACGACTCACAAATGACCTTGAATAGTCATCTTTCGTGAATAATAGTTCACATAGGTAGTAAGAAATAAGGAGTCAGTGAGTTTAGTAGCACATCAGTATCGTGGTGAGCGTATGCAGTTTAGTGTCGAGTGGAGTACTCGGGAAGTTACTGGTATACTGGGATAGCTGTGGAAATGAATACTCGGCAGTTTTGAGGAGTACTGAGAAGTGGATACTCGGCACTGGTGTTGAAGAGTGGCATACGGATAGTCGGTGATACTATGGCTGTGAATGTTAGTAAATTGTTAGTTCATCAGAAGGGCAGTTACATAAATAGATAGTGACTTAGATAGTAAGTTACATAAATAGACAGTCAGTCAGCTGGTGAGTTGAAAGAAGTGAATTCTGTCCGGGCAATTGAATATACAGACGCTGTTGAGTCAGTTGAGTATATAGACGCTGTGGAGGTCGAAGGTCGGACAGCTGAATGTGAAGTAAAATAAATATCCGAAATAAATAATCTTAGTGTTAGTGTTTAACTAGTTAATTATATTCTTAGTCTTAATTAGTATTTAACATTTGTTTAACCGTAATCGTCATTCTTACTATCTTTTAATAAATATTTATCGTTTTAAAAACATTTATTTAGTTAATAATAATTATTTGATTTTTACATTTCACCCAAATAAATAAAAACGTTTCAGTATTTTTTCCTTACTTGTTGCAAAAATTGCTATTACTATTGATCTTTACTCTTTATAAAAAAAATACACATATATAATTTATATACCTACTAAAAAGAGTGGCCAGATTGACGATATTTTTTATTATTAAAGTATGTTTAATTTTAAAAATACATACAAAATTATTCAGTATTTAAATTAAAATAATTGCATATTCATAAATAAACTGATAATTGTTCAGTTTTAGATAAATTTAATCAATTATTTCGAGAAAATAGACAAAAAATTAAAACATCTATTTATAAATGTACATTTTTTAGGAATTTGGTAGATGTGCTGCCGCTTCTCGTTGTGCAATATGTCACTAGAAATTATGGAAATAATCTGAAGAACATATACAACTACTTTCGGAAGTGTAATAATTTCATTGACGGGATACTTGTTGGGAACTTATTACAGACTGCGAGATTTGAACCCTCAACCAATTGCTTATAAAACGAACTTACCATCTATATTGAAACTGTTTTTAACATAATTCTATTAAAATAATTTCTTAATTTATACAATAACTAGTTTCAAACTATCTTCCGCAAATGTCTCTCAAATTAATTTCAAATTCAAATAGAAAACTTTGCTTGAATAGTTTAACGTTAATTAATCAAAAATTATGAAGTTTCCTCAGAATTAATTGGATATTGTTTCTTAAAAATTCATCTTAAATTAATTCCTCTTTCATCCAGGAAGATATATCTTCGTGGAGTGAAAAAAGTTTCAGTTTCATTGTTTCATATTTTTTGTGTTGTATACAAGAGTAAGAGTATGTAGCCGGCGATGCGTGGGTTTCTGGGCACAATTGCCCTTTCACAGTGGCGCGGCTTTTTATTTTTCCCAGCCAGCTACGAAACTTTAAAAACTACTTGAAAAATTTCTACAGCAAGAAGAGAACTTTTCAACATATGTATGTCAAAGTTTTACAAAATAAATTTAAGTGTAAGAATATATTTCAACACTCGTATTTGATTCGGGCAAATCTTACATACATATAGACTATTTATAGAAGAATAGAAAAGTAGAAATCAAAACTAAACTAGATTTAGGTCCTGTACAAATATTAGCTTAGGTATACATTATATGTAAAAGTAAATCTAATTTTACTAAATTATATTATACCGCGATTTTAATGCAATAATTTCTGCACGATTTCAATTTTGAAGATATTAAATTTGTTTCTCCAATAAAAAAAAATCAATTATATTAGTTTTTGTATTCCAGCAGGTATAAAAGTTAGAAAATGTTGCTCTTGTATAATTTTAATAGTATATCAATTTTATTTCCAAATATCTGACTACTTAATAAATATACATGATCAGAAAGCAATCAATCGCATGAAAATTAATCTGGGTATTTGAAAAATGAAACAATGAAAATTAACAATCACAAATTTTTAAGCAACATCCTGTAATCTGTATATTTATAAAGGTGTTTCGTAATTGCACGGAACAAATAAGTATAAGGTCTATAGTAAAATATAAGAAAAAAATCTAAAATACCTTCTTCACAGGATAATTAAACATTTCTAACAACATCCTACTATTAGTAGTTATTTAATTTCCAAGTGTGTTAATGAAGGCGATTAATGATCAAGACATTTTAACGCGTTTGCTACGCTCGCGCGTTCATTGTTAAGATCATTTAACGCCAATTAACACATTTGTTAGAATATTTTTTCGTTGACCGTATTTTATTTAAACGAAAAATCTAATTTTATTTCATGACAATTTTTTGTAGTTTAGTAACGGTTGATCAAACGAAGTTGGCGTACACATAATCATATGGTACCACTTCGACACTATATATTAAAAATTGTTCTCAGTTTGACACGGGTATGTACAGGTGATATCTGAAAATTAGTTGTTTATACAATATTTACACGAACATTTCAAATTACACGGGCGATGTGCTTCCAAGCATACACAAACAATACAATTGATAGTACAATTCAGTTATTTAAAGAAGGTGTATTTATGTTCTTTGTTGTGGCTCTGATAATTCGTATTCAAATTGAAATTGATATTGTCCAGAACATTTTGGTTTGTGGTTGTTTCGGTACTTAACCTTTTTTTTGTCTTTTAATAAACATAATAATGTCGATATTTTCTTTTAGATTTCAGGTCGCTTTAAGCATAGAATATTTTGGCCATAAACTTGCTACTAGAACTTTTCTTGCTATTTCGGGGAAATATGCAATTACAATTGATTCCAAATAGCGCCTTTTGAACCATGATATAAATTCGGCATAATTTTTTTTCGAGGTTTTTTCGTAGACTAATGCCCGGTTGCAGAAACGTTAACCAACGCATTGTTCGGTTAGCGGTTCATCAAAACGAACAAATGCAACGCGATTTTTTGACAGCAATAATTTAAATGTCATAAGAACAAGAAAACTGATTCGAATTTGTTCGTTTTGATGAACCGCTAACCGAACAATGCGTTGATTAACGTTTCTGCAGCCGGGCATTGATGCAATATTTGCACTATCTACAACTTCTGGCGTGGTGAATGTAATATTATCGATATCTATAATTGCTGACAAATTACAAATGATTTTGATTTTAGGTTAGTAAAATGTTACGTCAGAAAATCAATAAGCTTTGATATAAATTGTTTCCAGTGCGTTGAGTATATGTAACGGTATATAGCACAAGTGGTTTTTTTTTTTTGTTAATGGAAGAATATTATTGTTTCAAATTAATTTTAAAGATATATCTTATGTGAATATACCTAGCTACCAAGTGTCAAAATCATGTCTTTTAATTCTGTCTAACATTTTGCTACAACTTAGCGTTAGCAATACATGCTATGTTCCATGTGGTGAACGCACTCAATAAATCGTTTATTAATAAAAATCATGCATTAATAGGGGCCATTAATAAAAAATTTCCTATACATTAACATAACCTATTCATAAACGGTCAACGAATTGTTTGTTTCGCTACTCTGCGTCTACGGTTTACTGCCGTTCCCATATATTTTGTACGGACGTGGCAGTAAAGCGTAGACGCAAAGTAGCGAAACGAACAAACCAATTAAATCTTTAGTGTTTTCTTGCATAATAATCCCAGAAAAAATTGAAAATTTTAGGTCACATGCTTTGTACTTTACTATAATGCAAAGACCACATACTGAAGCCGAAAAAAGTGTTGAGAATAAAATTCCAGAGTATTATGTTTTATTTAAATACGAATTTGTTTCTTCCAATTATGCTGCAAGAATATGTCAGAAACGAATCCTAGGTTAAAAGATTAGAATTTTTTTCTTAGATACACTAGTATTTTACTCTATAATGTATTTATTCTGTGTAATTATAAAATATCATAAACTTCCAAAAAAAATATTAACACTGAAATCGTTAGATTAATATTAGGTTAATATTAAGTTTATATGAGATATGTTGATGTTGATTTGATAAATAAAATTAAGTAGGTATTTTAATTACAAATATAAAATACAGTAGGTAACAATCGTAAAATACTAATTACAAATGAATAACGTAACGTTAAAAGTAAAATAAAAAATATATGAATAAATGACAAAGTAATTTTTTTTTTTTTGTTTTTCTTTTAAGTAAACCAAGAAATCCTATACATACACAAATTTATGAAACTAGTTTGGCGTATTTCACGCAGATCAGAATGATTACTTATTTATAGGATTTGGAAATTTATTTTGATGCGATTACAATCACACTGTGTAAGATGTTTGATAAAAATAAATTTATAAACATCCATATTCATATCTCAATAATCAGATTTAAATTTATACTTTTCTTTTGAGGTAGGTAGCAATTTCATCGCTTAAAGTCCAGTTATTTTTCTCGTGTTAATGAACAAGTTTCTGTTGTTGACGAGCCGTCACTGAAGACATTCCCCTTAAGATTCTGTGCGGTCTTCGGCCTCCATCTCCACGTGTGTAGGGCTTCTGCCGCACTTTATGTTAATTCACCGCGCCTATTGATTATCGTTTTGTTCCGGTCGGCGACTGAGAAAAAACTCCGTGGTTTTGTCACTCTAACGCTCGATTCTCTTGAATTCATTCTACAGTATAATTAAGTATTGAATTAAATTCACTTTATTTTATCGCTCTGTTTTCGACACTTCATTTTTCTTTTCAACCAATGCTCCAAACCAGAAGGTTTACTAGCAGATTGTTTTAGCTTTTCTTCCATAAAATTTATTGCCACAAAAATATTTTATTGTATAACTTAAAGGAGTTAAAAATAGATACATTTGCATTGTTTTGACAGAAAAAATAGAATAAATCAAACTGCATTTTCGAACCATGGTTTATTATGGTTTAAGTGCTCACAAATGCAAAGAAAGTTTTGATTCAGTTTTTAATGAACAAGTGCATTCTTTGGCTTCAATTTACTGCTTGTATGCATCTAAACGAAGAACGAATTTTGTTGATCACTAGAAAGGAGCAGTGTCTTACGAACATTGTTGCTCTTAAGCAAATAATCTAAGAACAAAGAAAAGAAACGTATGTCAATTTTTTGTTTTAAATAAATGTCAATTTGTCACGATTTATTGTCAAAAATCTATCTAAAGAAACCAAAGCTTTTCTTCTTGAATCTTGTTTTAGAAATGGAATTAGAATTGGCAATACACTGTATCCTTCTTTATTATCTTTAAAATTACATTTCAAGATTAATTTTGACAACCTGGCTTTTGAATTGTATAATGATCAGACATACGTTTCTCTGTTCATAGCCTACTCTGAGTTAGGATTTTTTTTTGTACACACTGTACTTACGGGACAGGGTAAATGAAATGGGGTCATACCACATTATCCACTTTATTTATTTTCTGACAGTACACTTAATACTACTTACGAAAACATATATTTATGTCACATAAATTTCTAGTTTTACAAAATTAATTTTTTAAAGGGTTGAATACGATGATCGACTGGTAGCGGAATAGAAAAATGGAAAATAATCAGACAAGCAGTCTAGTGAAAATTATTTATTTCCTGTCTTACGTTTCGACTGTAACTACAGGGCTAGAAATGGTCAATTATAAAATGTAACATACAGAAACACCATACGACCCATTGGTGTAATATGTGAATACGAGTATATTTGTATAATTATACATCTAGTCAATTACTTTAGCTGGAGCGTAGAAAAAACTCAACAACTTTTCGAAAAAATTAAATTTTTAAATTTTTTTTCGAAAAGTTGTTGACCTTTTTTCTGCGCTGAGAGCTAAAATAATTGACTTGGTTTATAATTATACAAATATACTCGTATTCACATATTACACCTGGTTATCTCCAATGGGTCGTGTGGAGGTTCCCTATGTTATATTTTATAATTGATCATTTCTAGCCCTGAACAAGAATGTAGTTACAGTCGAAACGTAGGTCAAGAAATAATTTTCACTAGAGTGCGTGTCTGATTATTTTCCGTTTTTCCATTAATTTTTTAAAGTTTATATAAATTTCAAATGTCATAATTTTGCGACCTAGTAAAAATGGAACTACATTTGACGTGTATGTCATCACATAAGTAAGAGTACGAATAAGAGTAAAATTTGGAGTATTTCTTGCCTTTACCATCTTTTCCTTACATCTTGAGGCATAAGAGTAAGAACAAAAATTTTATTTTTACTTGTCAACGAGTTGTTCGCGCAGGACGACACAGAACAATATTGTACAATCATTGTAGTATCTAATCAAACATAAATTGTATTTATTTATAATTTTTATTTTTTCATTATTTGTACCTACTTTTTTAAAAATCACCTTGTTGTAAGGATATTGACGTTACTTTCAAAATATTGATTATATAACGTAATGGTAGAAAAGTGACAGATCTGATTCATGTACTGTATAGGCAAGAGTACGTGTGAATATATGTGCCTCACAATGGTGTATTTGTGTAAAAAATTATGAGGTCACAAAATCAGACTCAGAATCTTTATAAAGAAAATTAGGAAATATTGTCGATGTATATACACATGACATTATATTAAGTAAATTTCTCATTTATGTAAGAAAAATCAACATTTTTACTTCCTTGTACAAAGTAAGGGAAGTATTGTATTCGCGAAAAATTTCGGTTTTCAGATTTCAACGGAAATATCCATTTTGACCATCCCTGAATCCATTCTGACTAATTTCGTCGTGACGTCTGTACGTACGTATAACTCAAAAATGGTAAGCCGTAGAAAGTTGAAATTTTGAATTTAGGACTTCTTTAACATCTAGTTGTGCACCTCCCTTTTTAGTCATTACATAATTTCCAGAAATGGTACTTTATTTGAAGCCTATAATAGATTTTAATGAAAAACTATATTAAAATATAATCCAAAACCTTTCAAATTTAGTATATAAGACTTTTATATCAATTCGAATAACATAACAGAATTTGGTTAAAACAGGCTAACTGGAAGTGATATATTGCCTAAAGTTGTTAACAGTTTTTCTTGAATAAAATGGTTTCATTTTGATTTTAGAAATAAATGCTTCAAATAAGAGTTTTAGAGAATTAAATTCTGCGTCTAGCACATCAAGTATTATTACATTAGCCCTTTGTATAAGCAAGATATATAAATTTAAAACTTATATACTTTTTGGTTTTTGTAATGAAGCTTGCTATGGATTAGGACAAAAAATAACAAAAAAATAAAAAAATAGATGTTAATGTCAAATTACGTCAAATACGTGCAATTTTATAATTGGGTCTATACTTCATATTAGTCTTGCGTACAAGGAAGTCGTGTGGTGTCCACATCAGATTTTTTCTTTTTGGTAAGAACCCATTAAATAAGAGTTCCAGAGACAGGAATTATGTTACAGCATGGTATTGCGTCTTCTTGTAGAACAGTTTAAACACCTCATTTTTGGGGATAAAAAAGTAATAAAACACCCGCCATACGGGGTAGACGGTTTTAATTTGAATAAGAAATTGATGCTGCAATTTTTGATTATTTTGAAAGGAAAGAATTATTGTTAAGAGTAACTAATTTGAATATATTTGAAATAACATTAAAATTGAATTATGTATATTATTCTCGATATTTCTAGCGTGGCCCTCGTATAACTGTAAACAATCCGAATTTTAAATCGATTATATTATTATAAGAATAAGTTTCTAACAGCAATATTCTTACCTCATACTTAATTTAAAGCAGAAACCATTTTGGTTCGAAACTTTAAATCATCTACATTGCAAGTAGGTAACTACATTCAACTAAATTTCCATTAATTTCATAGGCAAATAATATCCGGTAGCTAGTCAAAACATGAAGTTGCAATATGCAATCAATTCGAAATTTGAAATTCTAAACAAATATAAAATTAGCTGTTAGCTGAACTTGACGCATTCATTATAAACAAGCTAGATTAAATTCGGTTATGTTTTGAGGACTTTTCAAAACATTATATATTCAGAAATTTAATAACCTTTCCTCGTACTAGTACATGTTCTGGGAACTTTTTGCATATGTAATGTGAAATGCGTGGGTTATGTTGAGAAATGAATTTACTAATATACGGTCATTATTGTTCTCCTAACCCAGTTAGTGAATTTAATGGCTTGGGAATAGGTTGGTGTCGATCACGTACGTGAACCAGTCACTCTGTTTCGAAATATTGTTTCCTTCCTAAATTCCATGTCAATCAACGAAATGGGAAGTTCATTCTACACTTGCAAATTGAAACTTCCAACGCTTCAAATTAAGTCACAAGTACAGGCGAAACGTTTTCTGCTATTGCCTTTTAAAATATAAAACTCAATTTCTCTACCATAATATAAGTTCAGTCAAAATAATGGGCTCTATTAAACAAGCAATTACTTTGATATACCAATAGGTACCAAATCAATATTTTACAAATCATCTGATCTGATGAATTTAACTTTGAAGTGTACATCTTATTTGGCATTTCTTCTCGTTATTAATAAAAATCTGATGTGGACACCACACGACTTCCTTGTACGTAAGACCAACATGAAATATAGACCCAATTATAAAATTGCACGTATTTGACGTAATTTGTCATTAACATTAATTTTTTTTATTTTTTTTGTCCTAATCCATAGCAAGTTTTATTACAAAAACCAAAAAGTATATACTTTTTAAATTTAAATATCTAGCTTATACAAAGGGCTAATTTAATAATATTGGTTGTGCTAGACCCAGAAAGTTGAAATTTTATATTTAGGACTGCTATAACATCTAATTGTTCATCTCCCTTTTTGGTCATTACATAATTTCCAGAAAAGATACTTTACTTGAAGCCTATAATGAAAAACTATTTTAAAATATAATCCAAAACTTTTCAAATTTGGTATAAAAGACTTTGGTTAGAATAGGCTAACCGGAAGTGATATATTACCTGAAGTTATTAACAGTTTTTCTTGAATATAATGGTTTTATTTTGATTTTAGAAATAAATGCTTCAAATAATAGTTTTAGAGAATTAAATTCTGCGTCTAGCACATCCTATATTATTAAATTAGCCCTTCGTATAAGCGAGATATGTAAATTGAAAAATTATATACTTTTTAGTTTTTGTAATAATACGTCAAATACGTCCAATTTTATAATACGTCTATACGAGTATTTAATGTTGGTTTTGCGTACAAGGAAGTCGTGTGGTGTCCACATCAGATTTTTAATATATATATATATATATATATATATATATATATATATATATATATATTTAGTTTTGAAAACGCCATGCATAGTGTCAAAACGGTTTTGAGTTATCTCAAACCAAAACTAAAATTCATGAGTTTGACTTGAAAACTAGTTTTAAAACACTTAAAATTCAATTTCTATATTGCGCATGCGTACATAACATAACGTTTCCGGCGCTTTGAGTTATTTGGTGTTAGCAACCTACAAATAAACTGACAGTTGTGTAGTTTTAGTGCGTAGTGGTACAAAGTATTAAAAATAATTGGAATAATGACAAAACGAAGAATTTGGAGAGAAGAGGATTTGTTACTTACATCAGCCAAATGCACATGCACCGAAACTGTTTTCAAATCAATCTGTAAACCTGTTTTGAAAATTGCATGTAAACAGTTTCGCGTAATTTCGACTGAAAACTGAAACCATTTTCAAAACTTCATGTAAACCTAGTAAATATTAAATTTAACTTAAACACACAAGTATGAAACTATAAGATCTTACTTGTAAATGTGATATTAATTTTATATGTATTAATTTTTTTAATGCTTGTAGACTTAGTTGAAGTTATAGTTTAAACCGAAACATCAGTTTTGTAATATAATAAATGTTTTATGATTGAGATTTCTATTAATTCTTGCCACATGTACAACAAATATTATTATTGTTATATTTTAAAATCTTTTGGGTCAAACTGGTACAGTACAAATTAAGAGGAGGCCGTATTGTGTCTCATTTGAATGTGACATAAAAATTCACTCGACATCGGTATCAAATGTACTAATTAGCGTAATCAGATAATGGGTTAAAATATCGGGTAATCTTACAGTGTGAGACAACGTGACTGTCATACAAACGAATTCTTTAGGCTGAATTTGGGTGTGTGCGCTGGTGCTGGTAAAGGTATCCAATTAACTGGAGATGGCTCTGCTTCAAGTTTTAATAAGGCACTGTTGCTTATTATGGAAATAAAATTATGTGAATCTCCGATTTTCTTGAGTTTTATGGCTAATTTACAGCAAGTTAAGAGAAGGTTAAAATGTTACTCAGGGTCGGGACATACTAAACAACTTTTAATTGTTCGATGTATTTATGTTCCACTTTTACGGATTTATTATTCGGATTACTTTTTTAATTAAATATTGTATTTCTTGGGTAATTGTGGGATGTATGCCCTACCTAAGGAAAATTCGCTCTAAAAAGGTATAGGTTAGTTATTTTTAAATTACGTTGTTGCTACTGTATTTAGCAGAACCTTATTTCACAAAAAATATGATTTAAAAATCATTATTGTTCATAGTTACCCTATAAATTTAATGTAAAGTTGAATACCCATTGTAGTATAGATGCCCACCTATGTGGGATTTATGCCTTACCGTAGAGTATAGTTGACCAATGTATAGGATAGTTGCCGAGGTAAATTTAATAATATAGGCACATGTATCAAAATAAACAAAATATATATTTATTATATTATGTGATTATAAACAATATATGAAATTAGATATGCGTGTCAAAAAACGATATATTATAATAGATTACACAGATTCGTTCAGTACGATTTGTACTGATTAATTATATATTTAATTTTCTTGTAACGGCATCGCGTTTGATTATTTTTCCACATTCATTACAATGTGGTGCATGAAGGAATGCTAAATACTTTGCTTGCGAAATTGATGCTCATATTTTTGGTTTTAATATTTTCTACTGCAGTTCTTAAATTTTCTTCACTCCACTGTCCCCGCTTTGGTGCATCTTCTTTTCGCTTGTACTTTCGTGGCATTGCAATCTAAATAAGTAAATAAAAATTCGAATTACAATATATTGTCATATTTTACTCATTTTAAATAAAAAGAAATATATTAAATAGACTATTACGCTTAAAAAAGATGTAATATATTGGGGCATTTATACCACAAAATTAGTGGGGCGTCTATCCTTTTTTCGGGGTATAGACGCCCCATTGAATTTTTGAAGCGTATGTGACTAAATCATGTTCAAAGAAGTCTTAAATATGTTAGAATATACTTTGATAAACTAATCACAAAAATTTATTATTCATGCAATAGTGCAAATGTAAAAGCTTAGTTTCAAACCTACCGTACTGACGAAATCACGTTCTTATAAAAATTCGGCCAATTTTTTTTATTTCTTGCAGCACAGCTGTTCTCCAGACTATATATGATACTTGAATAAGGTTGCACACTCATTAATGCATCTACTACTACGTTTGGAGCGCACTCTATTATATTTATCAGAAATTATACGCAGTGAGGCTACTATCCCATGTAGGCAACTAACCCACATTTACCCTACTTACTTCTGCCTACGTCACATAATTTTGTTCAAAGGAAAGATAAAATTTTATCGTAAATTTTATAGTTCGTCATAGTGAAATTTGAAAAATCCCCAATACTAAAAAGGCTTTCTTATTTTGTTTCTTCCAACTATAAATTAATAATTAACTATTAATTTGGTATAAACTAATTTAGAACAATGAAATTCATACTAACGAGATTTCAGACAGATGTGAAATCATGTTGACCAATACTTATATGAAACATATATCTTTAAATTAGAAATAATTTTGTTAATGTAGAAAATCATTCATTAATGTCCCCTATTAATGCTTTTTAAATTAATAAACAATTTTAGTGGGTAATCATAGATACCACATACCATTACAGAACAATTGTTCCAACTTATGTGTCAAGCGATATATTAACCTAATTTTGAATGATTTTGTACCAAAATATTTTTAAAATGTAAAACTTTTCATTCATAATTTTAATAAAAACTATTAGCATTACAAATTCAATTTTGTTATATTATAGATTTTATAAATTTATCCATAAAATATATAAAAAAAATATTTATTGGGATCTTCAAGTATCAAGAGATGGCGCTGATCGCATTAAACACTGGTACACTTTTTGTTGACGTGTGTCAACGTAGCATTTCTCTCAATTGTATTTCTTTAGTTTTCGTATTATTTTCTTATTTATTAGTATTTTTTATTTATAATTCAAGTACGTATAAGAGAGTTTTTGTAGTCATATAGTTGTAGTTTCATGTAAATGTCAAATGTGTACCACTGTTTGCAGTTCTAATATTTGCCGCTAGTTAGCGTTTTCTTATTTGAAAATCCCAATACAAATCTGTAGAAAATTTAATAAGCTTTAATTTTTATAACACAAATTTGGAAAAAAATTGAGTCTCGTGGCCGCATGCCTAAGTGTCTGGTCGCGAAATTGGAGAACCGGGTTCGATCCCGACTGACGCCAAATATTTCGAATTTTAAATGAAACAAAATGGACCCCTGTGGTGCACTCTCCACGCCAGCAATGAGTGCCCGTGAGGTGACGCCTGCTCGGTACAAATATGTCAACATCATTATCGAAATCTGCGTACAAAGCAGATTGGCACACACAGCAATGGGTAATATGCCATGATATATTTATTTATTTATTTTATATTTGGAAAAAATAACATTTGAAGGTATTTTTCGAAGAAAAACTATTTTGAGCTTCAAGTAAAAAAACATTTCCGGTTATCTGATTTACACCAAAAACTAATGGCTTCTTTTCATATTAGAATAAGGTAGAAATACAAGGGTTCAAATTTTTTTGAATGATATTTGATTTAGAGTGGAGAATACGTACGTACGTACGTACGCACACACACACACACACACACACACACACACACACACACACACACACATACACACACACATACACACATACACACGCACGCACACGCACGCGCACCCTCGCACACACACACACACACACACACACACACACACTCGCACACACACACACACACACAACATCGTGAAAATGTTAAAATTGGATTCTAGGGACCTTAAAATGGGGTCGTTATCAAAATCTCGATATGCGATATTTATCACGATCCCTATACCTGCCTTACCAAGGGTAGCGGGAGGTAAAAATTACAAAGTAGAAACTCAAATTGAAAAGATTGAAATTATTTGGTTGTGAACATAGCTTTATCTTCACATTCTTGTACGAGTATCTAAAAGCGAAACCTAGATACACAATATCCAACTATTGGATATTTAAAACCGTAAATTTTAAATATTGCGCTATGCAACTTTTATTTTTAATTACTAGGCTAATTTATAATTTATGTTTCGTACTTTTAACATTTGCATTTCATTCGTAATTAACATAATTACACATATCCAAACGGCATTAATTACATTTATTGCGGCTTTATTTTCAATTTATTACACACATACTCGGTTGCATCTTGTGAGGCTTCAAACATCCTACCACATACAATATTTCTCATTTTAGATACTCGTTACAAAATATATTATTTCTTCCATATAGAATTCATCCGACTAATTAACAGAAACGATTGAAATTTCTGAGGTTGAATCGGTAGAGGCTGAGATATTAATCTTTTGATCTGATCTTATCTCTCTGCGACAGGCTGTGTAACGCCCACAGTGTTAGCTGCGGAGGCATATATCAAGTTATGCAACTGACACGTTTGATATCTCTGTTATTGTAACGTAATAGCGCCTGTCAGAATTTAGTGCACAGATCTCTGCTTGGGATCTGGTAAATCTTTTTCAAATGTCGCTGATATTTATAAGCTAGTCAAAGACGCATTTAATGCCTTTGTGCTCTGTACTTCTAATGGGAACGTCTTATTTTATGAAGGTATTAGTTACATGATTGTCATATAAATAAGGATTATATTGTTCTGAGTTGTGATTTATATTGAGAGGGTGAAGCTAATTTTTCTCTTCGCATAGCCGTATGAAAGAGAAATATGTAGATAATTAGACACATACTTTTATATATGATTAAGAAATTAAAAATTAATAACTTACAATAAATTTGAAGAGGCCGTGTGCCTGTGTGTCTGGTCACGAATCTAGGGATCCGAGTTCGTTCCCGATCGACGCCAAAATTATTTCGAATTTTAAATGGCACAAAAGTGACAGCAGTGGTGCACTCTCCACGCCAGCAATACGTGCCCGTGAGGTGACACCTGGTAAACGCCCACATGGTACAAATATATCATCATCATTACCAATATCTGCATACAAATATAAAATAGATAAAGTATAGTATACAACTTACAACTCGCAAAGCAGATTGGCATATCCAGCAATGGGTAATACGCTATGATGATATATAATTGCTATTATTACCTGGGATCACAACTCTTGCTCGCTTCGCTCGCTCTTGTTGCAAACTCATCCTCGGTAATAAGAGCATCCATTATAGCGTCGTTTTATAATATACTATTATTTAATTATAAATTTGATATGTTTTACAGAGAGATAAAAAATAAATAAATATATATATATTATCACAGCTTATTACCCATTACAGAGAGATCCTGGGAGTAAAAGAATTATTTGTTAATTAAATAATATTTTCCCTATCTGTATTCACAAAATGTGTTCAAACAGGTTGTTACTTCAGGATTCACAACAGGTTTACCGAAAACTTTTCTTTTCAAATACCCCGGAAAAAATAAATTCGATGGATACAAATCTGCGGTGATCTAAGAAGCTATTGTATGGGGTCCACCTCTACCAATTCACCTATTAAGGATATTTTGATTTAAGAAATTTGTCACGTATTCCATAAAGTGCCGGTATATCGTTATGTTAAAACCAACAAATTAATCTAGCTTGATAAAGGACTCACAGAAAATTTTCAACCCTTAATTTTCAATTTGTTCTAACCCTCTAAATTAAATCCCAAAAGCCAGTGTAACAAATCGGTCCATGGTGGACTCGATTTGGGGTTATAAATTAGTTATATCGAGGCCATACGAGAATACAGGCCTGAATGTTTATCCCTGCTCAATGCGTCACGCCTAGCTAAGAGGCCCGAGCGCTAGTCTAGCCTTCTACTAACAGTCGACTTATAGCAGTCAGCGGGAGCGGACGCACGACACAACGCGGGACGGAATGTCAAATTTCTATTATTTCTCGTTGTAGGAAACTATAAAAATGGTTTTCAAATTGGAATTTAATTTAAATATTGACAGTGATAAATTATTGATTTTCATAACCTCGCAAATTATGAAACAAAGTTAAAATGTGTAAATGATTTCATATTTAAAAAGGTAGATAACCATTTAACAATATTTAAGATAAAATTGTCTAACAATATTCCCCAAATATATACTCGTATCTCCCTAACAATAACGGGAAATCTGAAATGTAGTGTTTATTTCAAAAATATTAAAATAAATAAATACAACTCGTATACAAAATAGCACCTAAATGTCTTTCATTTATCATTTTTAGTTTCATTATTATCATTTTCATATTATGTTCTGTGTTATATAATTTTCATTCGTTTTTTTTTTCATTCTTGTACAATTGGAACAAAAATAAATAATTTAAAGTAAAACATGAGTTTATTCGTATAAATATATATATATATATATATATATATATATATATATATATATATATATATATATATATATATATATATATATATATATATATATATATATATATATATATATATAGGCCATTTCTAACTTATTTCTTATTTAATTTGTTTAGTTATGAATATAAAATAGGTAATACATAATATTTAAATAGTTATTTAGGAGTTGTATATCTTTATAAATCACATTCTCCAATCCTATTTAATATTTATTTAAAATTCCGTATATTTCATATGCTTACAATGTTGGCGTTCGAGGCGTGGCGTGACAGCAAGAGGCTGGCTGTGACGTCACGAACTGAGCATTCAGGCCTGTATTCTCGTATGGCCTCGGTTATATACAAAAGTACACAAAAATACATATAATATTTATTAGCAAAACAAGTTAAATAATAAACAAAAATAGATACAAGTATATTTATATAATATTATAATAAACGAACGATATTTATCAGTGTATTTCTCATACTTAGGAGTTAGGTTAGATTATGTTTTCAGACACTTGTTGTATATATCCGTACCGACGAAGCCACGGGTTCACAAAATTGTCGTAGAGAGAGCATCACATGAGCAATTTTTATAATGTTTGAAAATAAACAGTTTAATGTAGGTTGGTTTCGAACTTCAGCAAACCCATTGGTATTATATCCAAATAAAAATAGACGATATTCTCCATTATCTCAATAGACTAGCCATCCACTTTTCTACTCTATTTCGAGAGAAATTGATTTAAAAGTCTCTAAAGCACCCCATACGTCACAATTGTAAAGATGTAGGTATAAATCGCTCGTCTTCTCATTCCTAACCTCACATCCATCTTGGAAATCCTCGTTCAGTCACTCACGCAGTCAATAACCTCCCACTTACGTGTATTCCTCATCCTATGCCGTAGCCTTTGATCTGGAGAATTGAATTGGCTGATAAAGTAATTGCTGTTTGTAGTCTGATTGTGCGAACGCACGGTAAGTTACGCAGGTCACGTGGCGGCACATTAGCGCGGTGTAAACTCTGCCCTAATACACACATCATCCGCAAGAGGGAAACACTCTCGACCACTTCAAACTCGGTTTTTCTTTTCCTTTTCGGACGGTTCATCTCAGCTTGTTAGATTGATATATTCAAGAGGTTGCAAATACTTCAAGGGTTTTATTACCCAAAGGAAGGGACTGATTTGTGTTTCCTTTCTAATAACTTAATGTCATAAAGAATTAAGCAAGTAAAGTGTCAAGTGCATACTTGTTAATTAATAGGGGGTAGCATATAAGTTGTATGTTTGAAATCAATGTATAACGATTAATTTACATTAGCGATACCATCACGATAACGATAGTACGGCGTTACGGTAAGAATTGTATATACATTTATTTTAAACATTACGGTACCGTTTTGATACGCCACTATAGAAACTCGCAGAAAGGCGACTACACCAGCAAAATTTGAGGTAACTAAAATTATAGGCAGCTAGTAAGACCTGTCAAATATATAAATATCGCAAACCAACGATTCGTTTAATAAAAAGACGTTCTAGTGCATTGATTTTACAATAAGATTTGAAAATGTAATAGATAAAATTCTGATGTAGCCAACACATGACCTCCCGTCAATTCCATATTTGAAATATCAATGAGCTTTAAGCAAACTTCCGGTTCATCATTTGTAAACAAAATCTAATTTGTTGTTCCAATAAATAAAAAAGTCTGTAATACCAAATTTTGGATTATATTTTATTATGTTTTTTCCCGAATATCTGTTAAGAGCTTCAAATAAAGTACCACTTCCGGTTATCATATAGGTATAGTCAAAATTTAATGTTGTTTCAAATTAAACACGAGTTTTAAATACCAAATTTGAGAAGTTTTTATTCATTTTTAATATACATTTTTCAGAAATTTTGTTTTATAGCTTCCTGTAAAGTAGTACTTCCGGTTTATCAGAAATTATCTAGTATGTCGTTCTCATTAATATAAGTCTTAAATACCAAATTTTGGGTTGTATCAATTTATTTTTCAGGAAAATCTGTTAAGAGCTTCAAATAAAGTATCACTTCCGGTTTATCAATTTTAGCCAAAATCTAATATGTTTCCCTTTATGTAAAACTCTTAAATACTAAATTGGCAATTTTCACAAAAATCTGTTCAGAGCTTCAAATAAATTATCACTTACGGTTTATCAATTGTATCCAAAATCTAATATGTTGCTCCCCTTCATATAAAAGTCTTAAATACTAAATATGAAAAGTTTTGGAATATATCATAATATATTTTTCACGAAAATCTGTTAAGAGCTTCAAGTACACTAAGTACAGTATCACTTCCGGATTATCAATTTTAGCCAAAATTTAATATGTTGTTTCTCTTCATATAAAAGTCTTAAATACTAAATTTGACACGTTTTGGAGTATATCACAATATATTTATCACGAAATCTGTTCAGAGCTTCAAGTAAAGTGTCACTTCTGGTTTATTAATTTTAGCCAAAATCTAATATATTGTTTCCCTTGATATAAAAGTCTTAAATACTAAAATTGAAAAGTTTTGGATTATATTTTAATATAGTTTTTCATTAAAAACTGTTATGTGATTCAAGTAAAGAGTCACTTCCGGTTATCCAGTTTTACCCAAAAATAAATACGATAAATAGAAATATTTAGAAGTTTGTTGTAAGAGTTATCGTGGACGAAAAAAATCGTCACACACACACACACACACACACACACACTCTGCAAGTGCACCCCCCTAAATTCTGGAAGACAAGTATTTGAATATTAATTATTTGATAAATTTTAAAAAATTTTCACCTATAACTCTACAATTTCATATATATTAAAAAACTGATATAAGTTAATTCCCTGTAGGTATGTATAAAATATAGTACATTTCAATCACTTCATTCAATGGATTTTATATGCCTTCAAGTTGGTGTATGTTCCGACTTCAAAGATAAATTGAAATGTTTGCTAAATACTTACTACGATGACATAGAAACTTCTAATTTAAATGTTTTATGTTCGAAGTATGAGTTATGGCATCGGAAATTTGAAAATGAAAATGATAAGCCTAAATCCACTATAGATTAACTGCAAATATGTAGCAAAGAAATTTATCCGAATATATTTAAATTATTACATATTTTAATAGCTTTACCAGTAACGACTTTTACGGCGGAACGTTCATTTTCAACTTTGAAACATTTAAAAAATTATCTAAGGAATTCTACATCTGAAAATCGTTTAAATGGATTAGCCCTATTGTATATCTATAAAAATATAGATATATATCCCAATGATGTCTTAAATATTTTACAAAAAACTAAAAGAAGGCTAATAATTAATATTTGATTTTTTAATTTTTATATTGGTTTTTCTTGACTGCTTGTATATATGTTTAGAATTGTACTTAGATTATTATTATTATTATTATTATTATTATTATTATTATTATTACTGATGAGAATATTGAGAATTGTGCACCCCCTACGCCACTGTATATGCATTTCTCAAATAATGATTACGATTTTATAGCAATTATAGAAGGTATTGATAATTAAAATTTATCGTTTTTTTAATTTTACTTTTATTTTTCGCTTTTCAAGTTAGAATTGTCGTTAGTCAAGATACGCCGCAAGTAGTAATTAATTCCGTATTTATGTCTTGTTGTTCTTGAACTTGAAAATGTAAACAAATTTCACAGGCGCATAAGGTTCGTTTAATCGTTTATAGAGACAGAGACACCTACGGACTCTACGGGCCTCAATACAATATTTATTCAATATGAACCAAGTGATTAGTAAACTTGATAACTTTATTTGAATGAAACATGCCCGATTACTATTGAAGTTAATGACAAATTAATTGCTTGACATACGACACATATTTATCTTCTTCAAGATAAATACATAATATCATATACAATGACCTGGTTTGTTTATATATATATATATATATATATATATATATATATATATATATATATATATATATATATATATATATATATATATATATATTAGTGTCCAACTCATGCATATCATCGTATTATTCGTCGTTATTTGATATAATCGCAACTAACCGAGTAAAGGTAAATGTTAAAAATTGCGATTAGACCATAAGCATCAACAATTTTTAGGCAGCCCGTCTGATTAAAAATCGCCTCCTAAGGAAGAAGCTTTAAGTAACAATTTAAATTTTCATTTAAAGCGTGTACTGTAAAGGGATAAATTAAATTCTATCTCCATAATATTTATTTAACAAATTGGTTTAGTTTCTAAGAATGATTTATACATCATGTTGTTGTGGTCTTAAATAATTAAAAATCTCATACATCAATTTCAGCACGCAAACTAAAAAGAAAAATAATTAACCAACACAATAAGTGAATATTTCGTATCAATTATTTTTCCGTCAGAGAAATTGATTACACTCTACGATTTATGCATGTAGAAAGTTGCTTTGAGGTATTATAATTGTCATTCATTTGCCAATGTGCCAATTTTAACCAGTTAATTATTTTCAATTAAAAATGATTTAGTACTTGGTAATATTTTAATACCAGACGAGTAGCTTTCAGTAATTATACAGCTATTCACTTTCCTGTAATATTTGTAACACTTCTAATACATGTAATAAATTATGCAAATTACTTACATAAATTGATTTAGAAATAAGAGCAATGGTCGACTTCTTACCTGCAACAAAGAGAAATAATAATTAGTTAAAATAAAGAAAATATATTCATCAAGATTTAAAGTAATGTTAAAAAAAATTCCAAAAAATGCCAACAAAATTCTTTGAAACAATTGAAGAAAAAATAGTATTTGTCATTCGGAGTAGAACGCCCTTTTTGTGTTTTACCCAGTTAGCCTGGCCCTGGCTAACGCCTCGGCCACGATAGCTAGGTTCAATACAAAAAGACCGCTTTCTACTCCTAATAACATAATATAGTATTAATGTCCTTAATATCTATGTAACGCATTTATTCTATCCCAAATTCTTACTACTTCGAAGCCTTCCGCTACTGTCTGTTTGAAATCAGAAATTCATTTACAAGGAAACTAAATAATACTTACTTGAATTTGTGATGCCACGACATATAGAATAATAATTCTTAAATCTTATTTTCTAAACTTTGTGCGTCGATCGCGTAACAAAACCTAATAAGCATAGCGGTTAGTAAGTGCTCTTACACCGGTACAAAGCACTTACTCTTACTGCCCTTAATATAATAAACATTAAAATAACTATTACTCGTATAAGTGTTGAAATAGATCTATTTAAGTGATAAATTATTAGCGAATTCCATTACTTGAGAACAAAACGAAGTTAATATCTACGTCAGAATACAAAAAAAAAAAATTAAGCATTAACAAAAACAATTAAAACTTTCTGTAACTACAGATCACTGTCAATATTAGATGAATGTTCATAAAATAATTATAATAATAAAAATAGTAAAGGACCCTATTCAGCTAGATTTATTTTCTCTGTTTCGGAATTAGAATATCACATTCTAGCACGCACATTGATGTTAGAAGGAGCTTCATTCTTAAACGATTTTTGGTAATATTTTGTTATTTGAATTTGACAAGACTGCAAATAACTACTCAAAATGAGCAATGGACAAAATAAAGAGCATAAATCTGTCACCAACGTTATAATTCTATCAAAAATTACACTTAATGGAAATTGTGAAATATTTTTATACAAAAATAATGTAAATGAAAGCCACAACAGAGAAAATAATATAAAACGTACGATACAGAAGGTAATTCAAGCACTAGGTTGTTCGCTCACTCGCGAATTTTTAACTCCTGGTAAAATACGTTGCCTTCTGTAACTTGTGTTTTAATACTAGGTACTCTCTGTTTCGGAATTCGAATGTCACATCTTAGCACGCATATTAATGTAAGAATAAGCTTAATTCTTAAACGATTTTTGGTGATATTTTGTTATTTGAGATTGGAATGGACAGAATAAAAAGCACAAATCACTGTCACCAACCTAATAATTCTACCAAAAATTTCCAATAATGGATCAAATATTTTAATATAAAAATCTGATGTGGCCGGCACATTACCTTCCGTCAGTTCAATGTACTTTATACAAATTCCATACAGTCAGTTTCTTGCGAAAGATTCTACATTTCCAGTACATTACCTTTCCTCAGTTCTATGTATTTTGTACAAATTCCATACAGAAAGTTACAGAATTGATTCTATATTTGCAGTAAAATTATAACACATACAATGTCAATCGCATTTGACATTGACATCTGTCTATCAGAATTTTTAAAAATTATATTAGCTGTTTCCAATGTTATTGCATAGCTTGCTGCATTATGAAATTTAATTTAATAAATGTAATCAAATCGTATAGAGAATAAAATATTCTTTAATATTTATTATAACATTAAATGTGAAAAATGATATTTAAAATCGTTTCTTCAAAAAAAACTGTTAAAATTTAAAATCTTCAAATGAGGGTACACACACACACACACGCACGCACGCGCCCACACACACACACACACACACACACATACATACAGATATATAGACATCATCGCAAAAAAAGTAAAATCGTATTCTAGGGACTCTAAAACGTGCTTATTCATTAAAAACTCACCATCGAATTTTTTGACCAAAAACAATACCTTCCTTACCTAAAGGTATGACGGAAGGTATAAAATAAAGTAAATGATAGCCACAACAGAGAAAATAGTGCAAAACATAAAACACACGTTATAGAAGGCAATTCAAGCACTTGTTCGTTGTTTTCGTTTGTTTGTAGCTCATGCTAGAAACTAGAATACGTTGCCTTATGTTTTAATATACTAATCTGCTTTGTTACAAGAAAAGTAAACAAAATTATTAAAAATAAGAAAATTTAAGTGATTCTTAAGTTAATCTGTGTAGAAAAGAAGTTAAAATAATGCATAACAGCGCATTTTATACGCTATGCAAGAAATTTAAAGATACTCTTATTAATTCATGTACCAGGAAGCAACGTCTAAAATATTATAAAATATACATTTCTTCCTGCAGTAAGAACATTATAAATGTAGTAGTGGTTATTTCTGAGACCACTCTTAAGATAATAGGAAGTAGGTAAGACACCTAAGTGAGTGAAATCTGTATGACAGCAGCTAGCATTGGTTGGCGTCGGCTATTAAATATTTAATCGGGCAGGTGAGCTTGTATTTTACGGGAACTGGGGCAATTACCTCTTCCCGACCTCTGTAATCCTGATGTGAAACACGTAGAAGTTTTTGCTCTCGGGAACCAAGTTTTAGTGAACGAGAACTGCTGATGCTGAACACGGGAGAAAGGAAACGTGAAACTGTTGTTGTTTTCAAATTGAAAGGATGACTGATGAAAATTGCTGGAGGGGGGTACTTTTTGCTCACAATTTGATAATTAGGTGCTTGTTTGTTTAATAGAGTGTGACATTACTTCGAATTAAATTTTTAAAAATCTGATGTAGCCAGCACATAATTCAATTCCATGTTTAAAATAGCAATGAGCTTTAAGTAAAGTATCACTTCCGATTGATCGTTTGTAAACAAAATCTAATTTGTTGTTCCAATAAATAGAAAAATCTGTAATACGAAATTTTGGATTATATTTTATTATGTTTTTCATCGAAAATCAGGTAAGAGCTCCAAATTAGGTACCACTTCCGGTTTATCAATATAGTCAAAATCTAATATGTTGTTTCAAATTATACACGAGTTTCAAATACCAAATTTGATAAGTTTTGGATCATGTTTTAATATATTTTTTCAAGAAAATCTGTTTATAGCATTCTGTAAAGTACTATTCCGGTTTATTAATCAGAATACAGATGTAAGAAAGTATTAAATTTACATATTACAGGTATGTAAGTATTTCAATGATATAATGAGTAATTAATATAACATACACAATGTATTTGATTCATAAATTACTTTTAAAATAGTTTGAAGAAAATATCCCGAAAAATAGAGAACTTAATTATACGGAAAGAGAAAAACAAGAATTAATTAGCATCGTTCAAAAATATAAAAATATAATTGAGAATAAAAGAACAGCTGGTATTATTATTAAAAAAAACAAGAATGCTGGAGAAAAATTACAAAAGAGTACAACAACTGCAGAATAGAACGGCCAAGAGTAACAGAAAATTTGAAGATCTGTCAAATCTGGTCGTAGACGATCTAGAATAGTTTTCTGATGCCGTTTCATCAAAAGTTCAACAGGACTCTTTAGTAGTGCAGTTGGGAGAAAGGTTTTTTCTAAACCGAAATTTCGATTATTCATCTTCTTAATTGCATTCTTGGCGGTTTGTACCGTTCTTTCTGCCTGGCCGTTTGCAGAAGTGTGATTAGAAGCATATTAATTAGATGATAGGAAGATTTCTGTTAGTAAAACTAATCAAATTGTTGCTAATATGGTCTAATATTATTCTAACAGTTTCCTTGGTGAATGTGTAACTAATTTTGAATTCCGTATCATTATAAATTCAAACGGATTTGTACGGTCTACGTATCCAGACAATAGCATTTTCAAAAAATTCTCCCGAGTCTGAATCAGATAACATTTTTAAGTATTTATTCCATAAATTGGAAATTAGTATACTCACAATGTAATGATCAATATTACACAAATGAACATATAAAACTTTCATCTAACCAAATATTCGTAATAATATTTCTAACAAATTTATGAAATGTCAAATTTAGCAATGAGTTAAAAATTTAGACGCACCTCGAAGCTACATTTAAATTAACATAAGATTTAACATTATTAAATTTAACATCCGTTGGTGAAACAATTTTTGGTATTTAACAAAGTGCTAAATCATTTAACAAAGTGTTAAAATTTAACAAACGTTTATGAAACCGGATATTATTGTCCTAAAGAAATCTAGTACCAGTTAATAAAATTTTACTTAGTACACTTTTTATAGGTAATAAATGGATACCCAAAATAATGAAAAGGCATATATACGAGTTTACCTGCTAGTGCAGGCGCCAAGAAACATTCCGTTTGAAAAAACCGGTAAATTCATTCTGATTGATGATTTAAGTTCAGAAAGTCCTAAAGAATGAAATTCTGAATGTTGCCGGACAAAATCAGTGGTCAATTTTTTTTATAGGAGGTATAAGAATTATTGATGAAATCGCTGTAGCGGTCAAGAAAACGTTGTTTATTACTACTAAAAAGTTGTTTCTGTAGGGTATGAAATTACAAACATCACGAATATTATAAAATACAAATTTAATATGGTAAAAAAGTCGCGTGCCTGAGTGTTTGGTCGCGAATCTGGGGAACCGGCTTCGATCCTTACCGCTGCCAAAAAGAAATATTTCGAATTTAAATGGCACTTGTGGTGTACTCTCTGCACATCAATGAGTGCCCGTGAGGTGACGCCTGGTAAACGCCTGCACGGTTGCCGGATACGGCCGATGGTCGTTTTCTGTTTCCCTCTCCGCAGCAACGTTTTCTTGACCGCTACAGCGATTTTATCAATAATTCTTATACCTGCTATAAAAAAAAAAAAATTGACCACTGACTTTATTCGGCAACATTCAGAATTTCATTCTTTAGGTCTTTCTGAACTTAAATCATCAATCAGAATGAGTCCACCGGTTTTTTCAAACGGAATGTTTCTTGGCGCCCGGTCGATGTACTGAATGAGGCTAGTTTATGAAAAGAACGGTTCATATCGTAGAAGGCGTTAAAATAGCATAATTTCATCAAAGATCAAAAGTGGTTCAATCATTATTTTATCTCCCTGTTATTTTACACCAATTACGTATGATGGAACATGAAAACCCATTTAAAATTTCCAGTAGCAATATTGTTAATTGTTTTTCAACAATTTAACATCAGGTGCAATTGATATGCAAAACATGAGAGAATCATTTACGAGCCATTTAGCTTAACCTGTGCGTGAGTGTAACGCGGGCACTGATCGACGTCATATCAATAAATAACAACACATGCCCGAATCACGTGTAATTAAAATGCCGCTGGGACGACTATGTGCCATGAAACAGTGGCGGCGGGTATTATAGTTCGCAGGGAGCCACTTACCCGACCAAAAATGGGGTAGGCGCGCATAACACTTGGGTAGATTAGGTTAGTTTAAAATTTATTTCAACATAAACGGCAGAAGTTTGTTATAGTTCATATATTCCTACATAAAATTAACTATACAATATTATTAAGAGATCTTGAATTTTTATATTAACAATTTTAAGAGATAAATATCCTGAAATTGTTATGAAGAATTTATTATAGGAGTCAACTTTATGCAATTTCCATTCTAATTATAAAAACCACAATCGGATATTCAATACAGGAAATCACGAATGTGTTAGATTTTATTAATTGGCGAACTATTTAATTACGACTAAAAATTAAATTCAAAGTCAGATTTATAAACTAAAAATAGATAAAATATTAAGAATTTTATGATTTCCTCAATTGAATGTATGTTCTTCATAAAGTAAATTAAAATTTTGATCTTCCTAAAATTGCTCAGCATCGACAGGTTGATCGCAATCGATATATTGCCAGGGGCAGGGCTGAATAAATTCACGTGGTATAAATTATGGTCTGTATTTTTGTTATATCTTTGTTCGTAATCAAAATCACAATATTACATAATATTCTAGCTTCATGGTGATTTATGAAATGTATAAGTGTTTATTTGATTGCGGAATGGACAAGAATTTGTTTCTATTAAAATGACAATTTTTTTTTTCATTTCAACATTGAACATGAACTTATACTACGTTCCGTAAGTCAACCAAAAAAACAGTATCTTGATTCTGGGTACACCATGGTTCCTGAATATTTTCATCCATTTCGGGACAGATTGACATTGAATCATACACAGTCAACAATATATCAAATATAAATAATGTTTTAATACTTACATCTATAATAATTATTAGTAATACCACTAAAAATGTGGTTTAGAAATTTGACAATGACGGATATATACTGTATCTGAATGCAGTGTAGCTTGGAATAGGAACAACGTTTCACGGCTTATGATTGGTGCAAACGCGAGACAGTTTTAAACTGTCCCAATGATATTTAAGTATTGCAACTTTTTTCTTACATTTACCTTCTAGCTAAATTGAATTTAAGTGAAATAAATAATCTCAATATAAATATAATTGAAAATAACTAATAATATAACGTAAATAGTTAATATAAATACAAAAGACACATCACCTGTCAACCTGTCAATATTTTAATTTTATCGAAATAAATCTTAGAATCGTAAAAAAATAAAATAAATAAATATATCATCACGGCATATTACCCATTGCTGGGTGTGCCAATCTGCTTATACGCAGATTTCGGTAATGATGATGACATATTTGTACCGTGCGGGCGTTTACCAGGCGTCACCTCACGGGCACTCATTGCTGGCGTGGAGAGTGCCCCACAGGGATCAATTTTGTGCCATTTAAAATTCGAAATATTTGGCGTCAGTCGGGATCGAACCCGGTTCCCCAGATTCGCGACCTGACACTCAGGCACGCGGCCACGAGACCGTATGAATCGTATTTGACCTTAAAATGTTGCTGCGTAAACCGCTCCTCCCACCACTGCAATCTTAAATCAGATGCAGTATAATTTGATTTTGTAACCAGGATTATTTCGTGGTTGCCGTCGTCCGACTTTTTACCAAATTTTTTCAGAAACCGCGTTCCAAATAGAAACCAGTAAATAATTTCAGGACTTACGGAACACAAAACCGTAAATCTGGTCGAACCGGTTGCGTTACGGAACATTCTATTACAATGTTTTTGAATCATTTGAACATAATTCACATCTATATATTTTACCTAACAGCTGTTGGAGTGAGTGATTTGAATCTTCGATCGCGGTCTCTTAATTATTAGATCGTAATTGTGATGTATTCTCATCTTTCATTCGACTAAATACAAATATCGTATTACGGCTCATTAAATGCTTATTACATATTTTTGGGTCTGCTAATTTACTTTTATTCGGAGATTTGAGCAATAACAATATATTTGTATTTGTACCGTTCTAGGATCTTATCAGGCATCACCGCACGAGCTCTCAATGCTGTCATTGGCTAATCCAGAGGTCAAGATTTTTTTCCCTGAAAGATCGAATAAAATAAAATAAATAAATATATCATTACGGCTTATTACACATTGCTGGGTGTGCCAATCTGCTTTGAACACAGACATCGGTAATGATGAAATATTTACACCGTGCGGGCGCTTACCAGGCGGTAACTCACGGGCACTCATTGCTGGCGTGCATCACAGGGGTCAATTTTGTGCCATTTAAAATTCGAAATATTTGGCGTCGGTCGGGATCGAACCCGGTTCCCCAGATTCGCGACCTGACATTCATGCAAAAGGTCACGAGACCCCATAAATAAAATGATAAAGCTTAAGTGTTTGGCAAATATATATTGTTATAAAATATATTATTTTTTCCTGAATTTCAAATTATGTGACGTCAGACCTAGGTATAATATGAGAACAAAAATTGTTTACATCTGTCACCACTATCATCCAAATACGTGTTAGCGATGTGACATTATGAATAACATATAGAATCATATTCGTATTCTTTAGGCCTTACTTAGTGGAATTAATCAGTGCAGCGCGAAAAGTTTTTTTTATTAAAATTATGAATGAAACGTATTATACATAAGTTATTAAAATTTTGGTATAAAATACTCCCTAGTAAATCGCAACTAATTTTCACGTTTGGTGTTGAACTTGGGTCGTCAGAATCGTTTGCTGGAATTTTAATCAAAAAGCTATGAGTGTCCGTTTGATTAGGACTAATAAAAGCTACGTAAATAGAAATATGACGCCATTACGGACGTAGCACATACAGCGTAAGATAAAATTTAATGCTTTATTTATTTTATCATTAAGCCCAGTTTATTTAAAAGAGGATGTACTAAATTTGGTATGTCCAGATTTTTGTAGACAAATAGAATTAATATCTAGATTTGTTCAATTTTGATACTTTCCTATTATTCTTTTCAGTTTTAAGTATCTAATTTTATTTATTAAAAGGAATTGAAAATTAATAATTGTCAGTAAAATGTAAATGGTACCCTACTGATGACATGGCGATTGGTTACTTATTTTCTAGTCTCATCAAATCTTGATATCCTTTACCGTATATTCTATTCGTGCGCTATAACAATAAGCACGTGATATTTGATACATTTTATTGATACGCCTTGTCGAAAATCCTTCTCGTACGTCACTGTCCTTTCTCATCGTCTTCGTCTTGAATGAATCTTGGATCTTCGATCTCTTGTTTCATTCTTGTGATGAAGATCGCTGTCCACTGCTTGTGTGGTCTCTCTAATTGGTTATATTCTCTTTATTGGTCGCGGTAGCCATGGTACTTTAACACTGCACGTACACGATTTATCGTCCTGACGTCGAAGGCTTGCCGGTGCTCTTGGTCCATCCGTTTCCATGGCACTGACATACATACTACATGTGTTCTGTTGTTGGACAATGGCTATTGGATTCTAGTTGTAGGTGGAAAAAGTGGTTGAAGTGATCGTTAAGTTTCACGGTTTGATGGTTGGGTTGTGGTCTTGCGGTTGTATGATTTGTAAGATGGTTTTTGAGGTTTTGTAGATTGGAATTTATGGTTGACGGAAAGAATCTCAATTAGTGTTGAAAAATAGTTTGTTGGTTATTCGAAAATAATTTAGTTGACAGGTTTATAGTTATTCACATACATTACAAAATTGAAGATGGTATTCTACACAATAAACAGCGTGTTTTACAATACACAATTCAAGGGATAAGATATATTATGAGTCACAATTATTTGGCTACAATAAAATAGTATGTGTGTATTAAGAGCGCAAAATGGGACATTGTCGATTGAGAGGTTGCGCGACTCTGGAGCGCGACTTTCTCTCGAAATCGACAATGTACATTTGCGCAAGAAACACATACAAGATTTTTTCAACAGTTGCCACAATGGGGTCCTTCATCATAATAAAATGTACACTTTGTACTTACAGTACTACTCAATAAATAACGATTAATATAATGAAAATAAAACGTATTTTAATAATATTTACTATTTTTATTTACAAATTAGAAATTATGTATATTATTAAAATATTATTATATGTTTAATTTATTTGTTTCAAATACATTAAACTAGTGCAGTGAAAAAGTAGATGTCCATTGGGAGCGTTCACGCCAAACTTTATTATATAAATATATATATATATATATATATATATATATATATATATATATATATATATATATATATATATAAGATGTGCGGTTTGAAGGTTTATTTTATGGATTATTTATTAAAAAATAAATCTAGATTTGTTAGGTTTTTCTATGAATGAAAACTATAAAAATTAAAAAGGAAATAATATTTAGAAAACAAAATTATTTTATGACATGAGGTCAAGTATACACCAAATACCTAGTTCATATTTGACAGATAACAGATCTGAAGTTGAATACTGCAGTACTTAGTTAATATTGCCAACATGAAAAAACTAAATTTAAGAGACTCAACTTAAATGCCACACTAGTAGCTCTGTAATGTATAAAGTAAATAAAATACGAAAATCGATTACTTTACGCACTGTTTGCCTTGAGCAAAGTACTAATTTTACACATCGGAGTAAAAATATTTTTATATATAGAGGGTGATTAATATGGTCCTTGCGTTTTTGTAGAATTTTATACGTATACCTTTATATTTTTCATACTTTGTTTGGTTTTTGACAAAACTTTATTGCTCACAATTACTTAGTTTGCATGAAGTTTTCAAACCGTTTTCAAAACGTTTTTTAGTTTTGAAAACGCCATGTATGTTAAAACGGTTTTGAATTATCTCCAACCAAAACTAAAATTCACGAGTTTGACTTGGAAATTAGTTTCAAAACTACTCATGTAAACACTTGAAATTCAGTTTCGATATTGCGCATGCGTACATAGCATAACGTTTCTGTTACTTTGTGTTACTTGGTGTTACTAACCTACAAATAAACGGACAGCTGTGTAGTTTTAGTGCGTAGTGGTACAAAGTAGAAAAAAATAATTGGTATAATAGTAAAACGAAGAATTTGGAGTGAAGAGGATCTGTCACATCGGTCAAATGCGCATGCGCCGAAACTGTTTTCAAATCAATCTGTAAACCTGTTTTGAAAACTGCATGTAAACAGTTTCGCTTAATTTTGACTGAAAACTGAAACTATTTTCAAAACTGCAGGTAAACGTAGTAAATGTGACTCCACCGGAATCGAACTGAAATGGTATTATAAACCAGAAATTTCAATAAATAAACTTGTTAGATTTTTATTGGAAAACCTTCACTTTTATTTTGATTAAAGACTAGTTATAAAATTTGTAATAAATCTTGATTGTGAATTAAAAATGGCAACTGTTACACTAAAGTTGTTTGAGTCATTTCTAACAGAATTATTATATCAAAATAAATACCAATAAAAATGAAGGAAGAAAAGGAAGGAACTAATTATAGCTATTATAATAATAGCCGCTTCTAACCACAGCTTCTGTCAGTGCGATTTGAGGCAATTCTGAATATATATCTCTATTATCTTCAGGGGTGGCCAAACGATTTTCTATACCTGACAGCTCTCAGTTCAGGAATGTTATTATTCTATTAAGAAATTATACTGGTGTTCCACGTTATAATTTCATTTTAATACAATGTTATTAAGTTTGTTTATAGATACATTGAAACGTTTCTGGGTAATTATAGGAGAATAGCTTAATCTCTCTGATTTTGTTATGTCTGATTTGATATTTTGATCATATGGTGTGCAAGATTATATATCATTAGTGTTTACGCAATAATGTGTAATTAAGTTAAGAATTAATCATACTTAATTAACAAATGATAAATGAATAATTGTATCAACTACAAACGAACATGTGTAATGACAAAAATATAAATATTTGAATATAAATTGAAAATAAAGCCGCAATAAATGTAATGAATGCTGTTTGGATATGTGTAATTATGTTAATTACGAATGAAATGCAAATGTTAAAAGTACGAAACATAAATTATAAATTAGCCTAGTAATTAAAAATAAAAGTTGCATAGCGCAATATTTAAAATTTACGGCTTTAAATTTCCAATAGTTGGATATTGTGTATCTAGGTTACGCTAGATACTCGTACAAGAATGTGAAGATAAAGCTACGTTCAGAACCAAATAATTTCAATCTTTTCAATTTGAGTTTCTACTTTGTAATTTTTACCTCCCGCTACTCTTGGCAAGGGAGGTATAGGGATCGTGTTAAAAATCGCGTATCGAGATTTTGGTAAATGATCACATTTTAAGGTCCCTAGAATCCAATTTTAACATTTTCACAATTATGTCTGTGTGTATGTATGTGTATGTATGTGTGGACCCTCCAATTTATGAATAAATTTATAAAATTATCTATAATTTAAATCCCAGAGGCCACGCTATAAACAAACAAAACGCAGTTATTCAAATGTATGTATAACAGACAGATAAATAAATGACACTATTAAAGAACTAATCATTTCAAAATAATATTAGTAACGTTTTAATAAGAACAAAATAAATAGAACAATAGAAAAGGAATTCAATACAATTTCCAGCATAAGTAAATATGCAGGTAGGTTTGTATTTAGAAAAAGTAACGATTCACAAACATGTTTAAGCTAATCTTCATTTTTGGATTAGTGAATTCTATTCTATCCCGGTGTTTAGAATTTAATCTTCATTTTATTATGGTCTGGTGGCTCAATGGTTAGAGCAACGCCTCATGTAATGAGTGCCCTCGGGGCTCTAGGTTCGAATCCCACTAAGGCATGGATGTGTGAATGTGAACCCACTCTGTAATTGGGATTTAATCCTGTTGAGGGGTTTAAAAAATTGTAGTTACTTGGATTAGATTAGACTATATTTTAAATTTTAAGAAATAAACTGTCAAAATTAGAATAAAATTCGCTACTCCAAAAATAAGGATTAACTTATTCTTTTTTTTACTTTGAATTTGGCGCAATCACAAAAGCATGAAATTTTAATTTATTTAAAGCATGCGCAAACTATCAGATTCCGCGTGCATAATATATTGTGCTTCTTCTCCACATAACTTCCAAGAAAATAATGACAGCTAAGATCTACATTTGATGTTCAGCAATACGCAGATTATTATCTCAAATTGGAATTGAAAAGTTTGAACGTTGCAAGATTTGAAGTGAAAATTGAAATTGGAAAGTGAAATTATGTTGTTAAAACGCATACGCACATGTTCCAAACAATTAGAAACTCAAATTGAAAATTTGATTACTTTTGGTTGTGAAAACGCTAAAATTAATTTTTACGGTGGCGACTAAATTACTGTTAACTTACATGAAACTTAATTTACACAAAATACATCATTTTTCTCTTATGGAGGAGTTATTGGGGTGTCGTGGTCGCGTGCCTGAGTGTCAGGTCGCGAATCTGGAGAACCGGATTCGATCCCGACCGACGTCAAATATTTCGAATTTTAAATGGCACAAAATGACCCCTGAGGTGCACTCTCCACACCAGCAATGAGTGCCCGTGAGGTGACGCCTGATAAACTTATTCACGAAAGATAATATTCAAGGTCATTTGTGCGATGAAAGAATACACAGCATTTTATAGCAGTACCTTAGCAACAATTTGTATTAGAATGAGAAAGATTAATTGACGTATATCTATTTACTTTGTGTGGTGTGAGTTATGTACTTAAATAATGCCATTATTTTCTAACTCACTAAAAATAGCAGTGACGTACGTCGTAGGGTTACAGCCATGTAATAATCTACTATACTGCCCTCTGTTCTAATGGTTATCCAGTGACGTTGACATTTAAAACAAATTATTAATTTATGGCTTACGTCAAATCTATATTTTTGTTACATGCAAAAACGTACGTGAAGTATATAAAACGTTGAGAAAAGCACTATTTAAAAAGAAACAAGATTTTCAAATAAAGCATACTTATTTTTTCAGTTAAAATGTATGTGCAGTGATAGTTTTTTGTTATAAAAACATAGTTTACGAGGGCGGGATGAAAAGTAGTTAGCCTAATAATATGAAAGTTGTTTATGTTTTTAAAATAACATGTATTTTTCAATATAGTCTCTTAACAGTAAAATACACTTTTTTCTATTTTGGTTCTTTAATATGTACTTTATGAAACCCATTTGGATGTCATAAAGTACTTCTTTATGGCATCCAAATGAGTTTCATAAAGTACATATTAAACAACCGAAATTGAAATTCCTGGATATGAAATAACGTAATTTTTTGAAAAAATTACCAAAATAGAAAAAATAGTATAAAATACACGTTTCATAAGACATTTAAGCGCACTTGTCACCTTAGAAAACTCGCGGCTAGCCGCTCGTTACTAAGAATGACGCGTGCGCTAAAATCATGTCTTATGAAACTTGTATCTTAATGTACTATTAACTCATCAAAAATTTCTGAACCATTAAAACCTTTTAAATAAAAATATTTAATAACGACGCAATGTTCAAGATTTTCCATTGTAAAACAGATGGAAAATTCGTTTTCTTTGAAGAATTACTAATACGTACCAAAATATTGAATAGACCGCTGTCATATTTTCAATATTGACTACTACAAGATAGAAATTAACTTTATAGTTTTTTATTGTTTGTTAAAATGCTTATTATCCACCTATATTTCTAATATTCATTGTTCATTTAAGTTATTAAATAAAATAAATAAATAAATATATCATCACGGCATATTACCCATTGCTGGATGTGCCAATCTGCTTTGTACGCAGATATCGGTAATGATGATGACATATTTGTACCGTGCGGGCGTTTACCAGGCGACACCTCACGGGCACTCATTGCTGGCGTGGAGAGTGCACCACAGGGGTCAATTTTGTGCCATTTAAAATTCGAAATATTTAAGTTATTTGAAACATATTTACATATTTTTATGTGTTGAATGTTGAAACAGATCAATTTATGTGTCTCCAATTATTATTAGCAAACTCCACTTCCATTTGCATTATTTCTTATGAAATTCATCTTTATGAAATTAGTAATATGGCTGAGTTTTATGTAACAAGTTTTAATAGGAAAGTGAGTAAAAGACACATATAAAAATAAAAGTTAAGCTAGTACGTGAAAAACAGCCTAAAATTGTTTGCGAGGCACTGGTTGTGAACAACATAACCTGATGTGTTGCGGAAAGCGGTACAAATGGGGCTGTACCTCGCATGCGCGGAACTTCTAACTTCGCCGCAACCGCCAAGACACGTGCGGGCATTTCATTTTACTCGCAACTTCCATCCACTAAATTTGAAGCAACGTATAAAAGTTTTTTCGACTTTTAACGCCGAGATCTCTAGGGTGGATTAACAATGCGTGTTACCTTGTTGTGTGCAACTAATTTATTTTTAGTGGCTCCCACAACATACACTTTTATAGCTTTTTCTACTTGGAAACTCAAGTTTTTTGAAGAGTTTTTGCTACATTTCTCGCATTTTCAAATAATTACCGCACAAGGAATACTTCACGGGACGTGCTCTCCGCAAATCCACATTTTAATACAATGTAAAGTATAATGTAATGGTTTTCGCAATGCAATTATCAACAATGTAAAGTTTTCTAGCTGTAGTAACATGCACACTAATAGTGTAATTGTTTTGCCTGGGTTTTTAATTAGGAAAAGGTCATGATTTCAAATCCTTTTTTAACAACTTTTAACTAGAAAATTGCATTGTACATGCAGTTTTCAAACCGTTTTCAAAACGGTTTTAGTTTTGAAAACGCCATGTATACAGTGTCAAAACGGTTTTGAGTTATCTCAAACCAAAACTAAAATTCACGGGTTTGGCTTGGAAACTAGTTACAAAACTACTCATGTAAACACTTAAAATTCAGATTCGATATTGCGCATGCGTGCATAGCATAACGTTTCTGTCGCTTTGTGTTACTAATCTACAAATAAACTAACAGTTTTAGTGCGCAGTGGTACAAAGAAGAAAAAATTGAAACCATTTTTAAAACTGCATGTAAACGTAGAATATGTATATGTTTGACAATAATAGGTACAGACATAAATTGTAAAATATAAAGTTCAATACCTTGATTGGGAGTAGGTATGTACTCAGTCTCGAGCTTTGGCCTGACCCTGTCCGATTTCAAGTCAAACCAATAATTTAGAAAAGTTGACACGGTTCGATTGGATTTGTTTTTATAAAAATATTAATTAATAGTGATTTTGGTTTCTAACATAATGATATCTTATTTTTGAGCAGAAACAGAAAGATTATAGATAAGATATATGAAATTTTGAACTTGAATTGTGATTTTATAAACAAAAATCTCTTGCTAATGTCGAGCCAAAACTAAATGCCCCACTCGGCAAAACCCGACTGTATCCCTAATTGGCAGAAAGAGCAAAAATTAATCCTGTTTCAATGATCGATTCATATTAATATAATTAGTCTTTAATCGTGCCACAATCTTTGATATACTACGTAAATTGAATACTTAAAAGTCATTGAGCCAGAATGTAGTTAAATTCTTGGTATTTTCACGATGAACAGTGAATACAAACCAAAAAAAATATTACAATTCGTACAACTACTATATTTTTTCTGAAAAATGTTCCGTAGGTAGCAACCTACATTTTTTTTGTCTGTAAAAATATACATACCTACCTATACACTACTTGCAAAAGTTACTTACAAATGTAAAATAAAAACGTAGTTAATTATCATTTATTCATTTTGATTTTGTGCTTTTACTAACTTGTTAAAAACTTTTTTTTGCTATTGTGAATTAGGTTAGAGTTATGTTCAATCAGAAGCTATATCAAAGGCCTATCGAAACGATATATTCGTATATGTTAACTTATCACTGATAGTTTTAACGCTGTTTTAAAATGTCTGGTTGAATTTATCTTAACAACATTACCAATTAAAATTAAACCCCATTTGTAATACAAAATTAGAATTATTATTATGACTATTACTAATATTAAACAATTATTAAAAAATTAATTAAGACTAAAACAATAATTAACTAGATAACACTACACTATTTATTAATTTAACCAATTGACACTACTATTTATTTCCACGATATTACTAATTATTTATTTCCACTATTTTTATCACTTTTTTATTTATATCACGTTCAACTGTCCGCCTACCGACCTCCACAGCATCTATATACTCAACTAACTCAACAGCGTCTGTATATTCAACTGCTCGGACATAATTCACACCTTTCACCTCACTGCGTATCTATTTATGTGACTCTATGTTTAACTTCCACACCCTCAGTATCACCGACTGTCCGTATGCCACAATTCTTCAACACCACTGCCGAGTATTCACTTCCACTTGCCGTTACTGTCCTCGTATACCTAGCTTCCCAATACTCTTCAACACTACCGAGTATTCTCTTTCATGGCTATCCGGTATACCAGTAACTTCCCGACTCGCCGTTACTGGCCTTGTACACTATAGCTTCCCAAAACTCGTCAACACTACCGAGTATTCACATCCACAGCTATCCCAGTTAACCAGTAACTTCCCGAGTCCTCCACTCGACACTATATACGCTCACCACGATACTGCTAACACTATGTGAATGTCTTTATGTCTCTCCATGTAACTAACTCACTCCTGAGCATAGCTGCGTCCCTTTGATACAGCTGCCATTAACATCCAGAGAGCTCTAGAATGTTCGTCCGCATAATAACAATGAACACAAAAGGTTCAGGCGAGCGGAAATAATTAAACACAGCCCGGTTGCTAGCGCGATTGCGTCATCGCTATACTTAAACGTTTGTTCAGCGTAGCAGCGGAGCTCACACGTTACAGTATTAAGGTAGAATTTGCAGCAACATAAATAAATTTAGTACCTGTTCATTGTAATCTGTAGTTAATATTTTATTTAGTAAAATTTTGTAGATTTCTTCAGATTTTAAGCCTTTTGACACTTGTTTACTAGCGTGCCTAAATTTAGCGCAAATTCCAAGATCGTATTCTCTTCAATCTCTAAGAAATTCAAGTAGGTACAAGGTAAGTTTGAAAATTTACTGAACAATGTCTACAATAGTTACAAGTGGATTTGTAAATAAATTTTATTAATGAAGAATTATTTTTCTTCTTTTAGTAATACCACGCCATTATTTTTCCCTAATGTAAAATAGTTGGAAAACTAAGTTTTTGCATACATCTGCAAAATCCCTTCATTTATCATAGTTTATCTTCGATTTAAATCGTCTTTGTGACACCCGTCAAGTTTTTTTTAGTAAGATTAAGAGCATGTGACATTTTTGAAAAAAGTTGACATAATTCTATCGGATAACAAAAATATGAGAGGGAACGCGTTTAACAAGCCAATCGTGCAAATAAATCTTCTCTTAATGTAGTTCATTTCCAGGTGGTTTAAATCACAATGACATATACAACCAGTGATATAATATGAACGAATGGTATCATACTGGACGTTTGTATGATTTGCGCCCGCGCAATAAACCTGAGTTATTATATGAATGAAGATAAATTATGCATAACTCTACGGGATACATTCTTAAATATATTTCATCGGACTGAAATTTACTAATTAATCATAATGACACTGCAGCATAGCATAGCAAAGAGTACGCGACAAAAAGAATGCACGACTGAGAATGATTAATTAATTATCCTTTGAACACCGCGCCTTATTATTTGCATAATTTAGTTTTTTAGTTCCGACAACCTACAACGTGAATAGGTATTTAGTAACGAAGTTTTTATTATTCTCTCGAGGTACAGTTGTAGAGTTATTACTCTGGAAAAAACGAGATAATAAACTATTGTAATTTTGCGCCATTTCATTCTACAAAAAGATAAGTATTTTTATACAGAGATAAACTTTCAACAGACCTATCTAACAATTGTGAAATGAATAGTAAATGTACCACTATTTTTGTTATTCAAGACATAACACTATTGATAATATCGAGGAAAATACAGAGTGATCAAAACCATCTAATAGTCACGTGACCTGAGTAGTTCTCAATATTTTATTCCGCGGAAATAAATATTAACAGTTGCGTACAATTCTGGCAATCTGTCAAATATCTGTTCAAATATTCGTTACGCTCTCTGTTTATTTTTACTATCTTTATTACATGCATTTCATAATTACATTATCGACAACAGTCTTTTTCAAAACTCTTATTAGTGTATTTCATTATTTGCTTGGTAAGTGAGTTAGAAAAATAATTTTAATAGCTTAATTAATGAGTTTTTAGGTTAAGTTACCACCCGGAATGAATTTAACGGCCGAACACCACAAGTTTATTGTCGAAGCGTATTCTTTATAATAAAAATTCGCACGTCCATGAACTTACATACCAAACTTTTCTTCCCAGAAGTCTAGTTTTGATGTCATTGAGAAAAGATGCGGGTCACGTGACTATCAGATGGTTTTGATCACTCTGTATATAACTATTATTAACAAATTTACAAAAAATGTTATACTCACATCGGAAAAGCACCCAATGCACGTGATAATAATTTGACTAATTACGGATTTAAATTAATTATATAATGCGCACATAACCATCGGATGTTACTGCTCATTATTTTATTGCTTATATTGTTTTCCACTATTATATTTTGTGATTTTTCATTTCCTTTGCTGTTGTGCTACCGCACAGTTGCTAGTATGGGCACCATGCCCATTTTTTATAATATTTATATTAACTAGCGTTCCACTTACATTTATAATTTATAACTATGTATATTTTTTACAACTTCATATCATACATTTAATGCCAATTTAACAGTTAGGTAAGTTTGTATTTGCTTCTACTTATTGTAACATTGTAAATCATTTATAAAAAAATTTTCATGTAGCTGATGATGGGCGGATGTTCGCCCGAAACGTCCTAATATTTAAATGTTTATATAAATAAAGAATTTGGAACCTAAAGGCCTTTCAACAAATTATTTACTCTACATTATGGTTCCCGTCCAACAACTTAAAAAAGAATTATTTTATTTAATTAAATCATCAATTAGTCAATTTCTCGTCATGACTGTCATGACGTACATTGGATGCTTGTCCGATTTATATATTAATAATACATAAATAAATATTTACTCTAATTTTGATAATGGTTCCATACATCATTGTACTGGCACTAAAGTAAAAGTACTGTAACGTGAAAGGGTAGGTACCTACGACACTTGGTTCGCGAGCCCCGATCAGCGCGTGCCAATCGACGCCTATGAATAGGAGCGTTCTAGTAGGTAGGAGGAGCCTAGGTAGGCAGACGATCGATAACATAGAGCAGCGCGCGGTAGGCAGGAAACACGCGGCGGGCAGTTAGGTAAGCAGGGGGAGATAAGCGTTGTTATATAGTTCGACATCGAGACTGTTCCAGAAGAATATTAGAACAACTATATAAGCGACGTACTTATGTGCTGACAGTTATACAGAGTTAGTTAGTCACAGACAAAATTAGTCCGTTAGAAGGACAGTTACATAGATAGGCAGAGTGAAATACTCGGGAAATTACTGGTATACTGGGATAGCTGTAGAAGTGAGTACTCAGTAGTTTTGAGTAGTATTGGGAAACTAGGTATACGGGGACAGTAAAGGCTAGTGGAAGTGTATATTCGGCAGTGGTGTTGAAGAGTTGTGACATACAGATAGTCAGTGATACTGAAGCTGTGGAAGTTAGAGCAGTTAGTCCATCAGTAGGACAGTTAGTTACATAAATAGACACTGAGGGGAAATGAGTGAATTCTGTCCGGGCAGTTGAATATACAGACGCTGTTGAGTCAGTTGAGTATATAGACGCTGTGGCGGTAAGTAGGTCGGACAGCTAAACGTGATATAAATAAATAGTGGTATAAATAGTCGAAATAAATAATCAGTACGATCGTGTAAATAAATAGTCGTGTTAATTGTTTAAATAAATAAATAGTGTTGGTTAATAATTAATTCTTAGTCTTAATTAGTATTTAATATTTGTTTAACAATAGTAGTCGTCATTGTTATCTTTTAATATTTATTTATCGTTTTAATAAACATCTATTTTAATTAATAATAATTCTTTGATTTTTACACTTCACCCAAATAAATTAACAACGTTACAGTACAGTTAATTGCTTTGTCCTATGAAAAGCTCAATTATTAACACTTTCGTATATTTTTATTACTTAAAGAACGTATGATTTTCGGTAAACATTTCTTATTATTTCGTCTATATTTAAAAACGGTTGCTTCGTAGAAATTTCGTCATTATATTTAGATGTGAAAATAAACTACAGTAGATTTCTTAGGAAAATATTGTAAAATTTGTTCAAGTTTTAAGTGTTTTACAACTTGCAAACCATTACAAACTAGTAATAAAGAAACTAGCAAGTCAACGTCATGTCCTGAGTTGAAGAAAATGCAAAATACAGACTTTTGACACAATGTAGAAACTGTAGCTGCACAAAACTAGCTGTGCATTCTTTGATTAATTAAATAACTCACAAAACACGAATTACAAAAAACAAAACAAAATATACACGTAACTAAACAACGAACATATTCTCCCAACTTGTAAAACTCCAACAAACTAACTACTCGTCACTAGGGACGTTTGCAGCTTAAGTTGGCAACGTAGCCGCGTGGTTTTGACACCAAGCAGGGAAAAACAGCTAGGGGAAAAAATAGCGCAGTTCTTTTGTGTGGCAACAATGTAGCAGATCCTCATCTTGAAATGCCACTTCATCCCAGACAAAAGTGTCCAGCATGAATGGGTGGTTATGAAATGAGCTTTTTGAAACAAAAATTTCAGATGATTGTCCGGATACAAATTAGTTTTTAATCTTGTTTTGTGTGGGATGAAATTGCAGGTATTCTTGTGTGCATGTGGAGTTTTTTTGTGTAGGATCGGTGAATTAAACAGGGTGTAATAATAACAACTGAAAAAGCGCGGATCGCAGAATTTTGTGAACGTATTTTCACGTGCTCGTGCTGCACATTTCGGTGAATGGTGGAATTTATCATACATAACAGAATTTCGTTTTGTATCTTGGTTATTAAGGGAACCGCGGGTATTTATTTATACTAAACACACATATTTATACTTGTAACTCCATTACTTTTCATTTTTAATTATGCAGTGTTTGTTTGCTACAAAATATTTACTTTGTTGTCGTTGTTCGTTGTTATACCGCTGCACATGAAAGGAACAGTAATTTTCAATTCATGCAATAGTTGTGCATATAATTTTATTTTACTCTCTGGTATACAATACAACATTAATGTAATTACATATAATATTAACAATGAGTTAACAGTTTGTATATATGAAATAAATTGTGAAAAATTGTCAACCATCGGGATTCGTACCCGAGACACCTATATATTGTTAATATTAGAATTTGGTCTGGTAGGGCCTTGAGTAAATTATGACTCGTTCACTAGATGTTTAAACGCAGTGGTAGCTTGGCAACTCCACATCTAATCATGTGACGATTAATAATATCCTCAGCAGTTATACGACTTTAAAAGTGAAAGATTGTACAGCCAGCGAGAGGAGAGCAGCCAATAGCTTAGTTGGTTAGAGCACTATCCCGGCAAGATAGGTGTCTCGAGGATTCGAACCCGTACGTATGGTTGTAACAATTCATTTGTAAAAGAATAACTGATTTGTAAGGTTAAGCTTAATTTAACTCATATCCACAGAAAACTCTCGTATCTCTAAATTTAATTACAACAAAGATTTGGTAAAGCAAATGACCAATCACACAAAGAATGGAATATAATAATTGTTATTGTAGGTTTTTATTTGAACTTAGGCATGTGTTACAAGATTTTCAAGCAACAGGTAATTTAATGAAACTATGTTCCTCTGATTATATTCTATCAGGTTTTTTTTAAAAATATTTTGGTTACAACAAAGTAATGCTTGGTTACAATAAAGAAAATTTTATTAGAATATTAAAAATGACTAATCACACAAATAATTGATTATAATAATTATTGTTATTGTCAAAATTAGGATTGTCTGAGATGTGTTATCACAATTGATAAAATGTGTATGCCAGTCGAGAGTTGAAGACATTTTATCCACTAAAATCGACTCTCGGAAATAACTGAACCCTTGTACATAAAATGTATTTTTTCCTCTCCTGTATTAAAATAAAAAATACTATGATCCAGGCCCTGATTTATGGTACTAGACTACTACTAGACGCCCTGGGCACAGCAAATTTTAGCGCCCTGGGCACAGTGCATTTTGGGCCCCCTCCTATTTATAAGCGAAGCATTTTGGCGTTATTTGCGCTCACCAAAATTTTGCGCCCTGGGCCCGGTCCTAATGGGCACATATACGTATACATCCGGTACTGCTATGATCAATAATTACTATAAATAAATTGTGAAAAAAAAAAACATCATTACAAGTATAAATAATCACTGAATTATGATGTGGAAATTGTTTGTAAATACATTTTAAAAAAAGCATATTTGATTGTAAAAAATTTGTCTGATGAAAATTCTTTCTTTTGATTGGCGATAAAGATCCTGTAAATATTTCAATTATATTTTTACTTTCTTGTACATAGTAAAGGAAGTATTGTAATCGCGAAAAATTTTGGTTTTCAGATTTCAAAGGGCATTTTCCATTTTGGCCATCCGTGAATCCATTTTGACTAATTTCGTCGTGACGTCTGTACCTACATAACTCAAAAACAGTAAGCCGTAGAAAGTTGAAATTTTGTATTTAAGACTACTATAACTGTGCACCTCCCTTTTTGGTCATTACATAATTTCCAAAAGTGGTGCTTTACTTGAAGCCTATAATAGATTTAAAAAAACTATTTTAAAATATAATCCAAAACTTTACATACATTGTATGATTTCATTTTAATATTTACTTATATATGACGTGCCATCCTGTATTTTTTGTAGCAAATAATTTATTATTATTGTTATTATTATTATTATACTAGATTTTGGTTAAAAAATGCTAACCGGAAGTGATATATTACCTGAAGTTTTTATAGCTATTAACATACCTAGGATTGTTATAAGTAGCATAACTGCCGCAGATGTCGGTTTGAAATCCGAGCTCATAGAGTGAGAATTTTAAGACATCTAAGGCTTGTTATGATTCAGAAAATCCGTGGTTTGTTCAATAATTTATCGGTTTCAAAAAATGAATATATTATTAATAAATATTATTTTTTTATTCTCTTATTAATGCTACTTTCAGCATGCTAAGATAAACAACAATTATTTTGATATATGTCAATATGACAAATATTCAATTGTGAACTTTATTCCTCATATTTACTATTTACTATTTTATAATAAAGTAAACCGTGTTATGAACGATCCACTAACGTTGTCAGTATGTATTAATGAAGAGCATTAAAATTTCATTTTATTTTATTTTCATTTTATAGACTGTTGTTGACATGTCAGTATGGTAATTAGTGATGCACGACGAGACGAGAGTACTCTCGCATCTCGTCTCGTCTCGTTGCATTATGCGAGACGAGAAAGAGAGCGATATTGCAATTTAAAATTCGAGACGAGATCGATATAACAACTGCGAGAAGCGACTCTCGCGAGAGTCTCGCAATAAAAAGTATTCGTAACTTTATAGCTTTGATTCATAAATTCAATGAAAAATGTACCGTCGAGGGAGTGGAGTCAACGGTAATTCGTGCATAGAACACGTGAATGTGAAAATTATATGAATTGACTATATATTTTTTTGAGTCTATCTAGAGTCGAATGATATCGGTCGCAGAGCGAGGAAATGCAAAATAAAGACTAAATCGGTTTTGCATCTAATAGAACTAGTTTTTCTCCAACATTTCAGCCTCCAAATTCATCCCAGTTAAAACTACGGTTAATAAAATTCTTGTCGTCCCTGAAAAGTAAAGAATTAAGCGTCGATAGCAGCCAACAGAGAGTGAAGCGGAGTGATTGGTTGCCAGTCGGTTCTCAGTGTAGCGCTTTGTATGAGAAAATCTTACTTAAATAGTGACATATAGTTAATGATAAAGTGTAGAAACTTTTAGTTACAAAAAAGAATTCTTTAAATGTTTAATTAGTTTTACTGATGACAGAATGTATTAACAGATGTTCGTATTGAAATAATTTGGTGACTAGAATTTAGTGTTTCGTCTACTTATTATAGTTATACGACTGTAAATACATGGAAGACGGAACGATAGGTGCGAACTTCTCTATTGTAGTTCAACTGATACGTAAATACCGAGGTAAATACATAGTGCGCAAGCGCTTATTTTTACAGTGAGACTCTCGCGAGGCCCTCGCGCGAGAACGAGATGAGACCCAAAAAAAATGTGCGAGAACGAGAACGAGATTGCAGATCCGAAAACGAGACGAGATCGATATTTTATATTTCTCGTCTCGTCTCGCCTCGCGTGCATCACTAATGGTAATAATATTACCGTACAGATACAGTTATTACTTAGTTACTAGCCTATTTCCGTGCATGTAAACAAAGGCTTAATACCCCGAAACCGGTAAACAGTTCTTGAATTAAATGGTTTATTTTGATTTAAAAATAAATGCTTCAAATAATAGTTTTAGTGAATTAAATTCTACGTCTAGCACATCTAATATTATTAAATTAGACCTTTGTATAATCGAGACATGAAAATTTAAAAATCATATACTTTTTGGTTTTTGTAATAAAGCTTGCTATGGATTAGGATAAAAAATACCAAATAATAAAAAATTAATGTTGATGTCAAATTACGTCAAATACGTGCAATTTTATAATTGGGTCTATATTTCATGTTGGTCTTGTGTACAAGGAAGTCGAGTGGTGTCCACATCAGATTTTTAAATTAATTTTTGTATTCTAAGAATTTTGAAAGCAATAATTATGAAATACTGATCATTTTCATATTCCAGACATGTCGAAAATCTTATTAGAGTATATTAATCCTAACCTGGGCCTAATTTGGCAACTTTTTCTCCGAGATTTACGAGTCGTGGTTGTAATTTATGAAGGATGAGAAAATCAGTTAATTAGAAACGCATAATGGGCGTTTCGTCTCGGATGTAAGAATCAGAGCATTGGAAGCATAGCATTCGAAGCTTTGCGTAGGTATATGTGATTTATGGCTCGGTCGTAAGTTGGGAGCGACAAATCATGAAACTTATCGGGAACTTGTGCTGAGCGGTTTCGACAACTATAACTTGCTCGTAAATTACTTTTTGTCATAAACTCACACGCACAATGAGAGAGAATATTCTTCTGCGAGATAAATGTTATTTATTACAAGCGGAAAGTATATTTTACTTGATGAAATATTCTGACTAACAACATAATAACTTAGGCCACTGCTGTACCAATTTTATGTGCCACCGGCATCATATGGCAATTTTATTGTTACAGGCTATTATATTTATTACCATCCGCCACATACAATAAACATATACCTGTCTTATATCGTGACTCAAAATTAAACTTTGGTACAATTAAAAATTATATTAATAATTAACAATATCATCAAATATATTCCAGTAGTGCATGGAGTTCTTGGCGCTCTGGGCCCTGTTTCATAAAACTTCTACACTTGTAAATTACCACTGTAGAACTTGTCAAACTAATAATTTGACAAGTTTCTGTTTCAAAAAAATTACAAGTGACAAGTTAACTAGTCCGTTTCTACAAGTGTATTTTTGTAGTTTACAAGTGTAGCGTTTCAATAATTATTTACTGGTTTTTACTACTAGTATTTTACAAGTGAACAGTAACCATGAATGAAAGATTGGTCATTTGAAAATTACAAGTTGACAACTGAATTCTTTATGACAATTATAGGAATTTTCTTGTGTAATGTAAAAAACTTGTGGTCTAGTAATTCAAAAGAGGAAGATGTTCATGTTCATTTTCGACGGGCAAGAATTTTTATAAGAAAATTGTGCTATAAATATATTGAACAAAAGTATGAATTTAATGAACGATTTAGATTGTCTTCATAAAAATTGGGGCATTTAATAATTTTAATACAGTCCTTTCGCCGGAACGAGACAAATTGGAACTAACCCGGGATCCGAACCAAGTCATTCTTATTAGTCGATGATGACAAATCTGAAGATTCAACTTCAAATTTGTCATCATCGACCAATAAGAATGACTTGATCCCAGGTTAGATCCAATTTCTCTCGTTTCGGGGAAACGGACTATAGCAATATTTAAAAGGGAGCAATTATTCCAATATTAAAAAAATGATTAATCTAATTAAAATTTTAAAAGAAAATATGAAAATGAATTTATTTTTAAATAAATAGAGAAAATGTTTTATTATACTGCAAAGTGAGACTGTAACAAAAGCATTTACCAGTGATCATAATGTATCCCGGCAATATTGCCAGTCCTTCTCATTAATGCGTGCGAAACAGCAAATTCATAGATTAATTTCTATTTTTCGCATTTCGCATATTACATTTACTATGAAACCATGGTTTCAAACTCATCAACTTCTAAAAATACACTAGTAATATTGGAAAACTGACAACTAGTCAAAAATTATTCTTGAAACAGAAATTACTAGAACTTGTCACTTGTACACTTGTCACTTGTAACTTGTAACTTGTCGACTAGTAATTTTTTATGAAACAGGGCCCAGGGGTTAAAAATATTGAGCTATATGACTGGTCTATTTTCCGATGAGTTGTATAGTCTTTCAAAAATTCATATTGCTTCGACTAAATTAGAACATTCCATTGTAATATGGTGCTCGTTGACACTTTCGCTGTAACGTAAGTTTATTTATTAATTCAGATATATTAGCTTGATTCATAACCGTACGAATAACGTTATATTCTGTCAGTATCACTGACACTGGGTCAGTTTCTAATTTTTCACATAATTGGTTTTACATTTACTAATAAACTTACCAGTTGTCTAGTTTAGAATTTTGAATGCTTTTACTGTAACAAATATTTTTTAAATTATAAAATAACATTAGCATCTTATGTACCCTCATAAAACCAGACAGACCAAATCTTAATTCATACAATTCGTAAATAACTTTGATCGGACATCTTTCAAAAATTTTGCTGTACATCGGTTTTTTCTAGGAAAATATAGATACAAAAAATCTGATGTGGCCAGCACATTATCTTCCGTCAGATCGTGGTCAGATCTGTGTATATTGTAAAAAATCCACACAGAGATTTTCTTGTAAAAGATTCCATATTTCCAGTACTTTACCATTAGTTCTATGTATTTTGTACAAATTCCATACAGAAAGTCTTTTGTAAGAGATTATATATTTCCAGTAAAATTATAACACAAACACGGGCCTATTCTGTAACTCAGTGGTTAATTTTTAACCATTGGTTAAATATTTTAATCAAACACATATGTTGACATATAATAAACAGAGGGATTTTTAGTTGTCAAATCAATATATATATATATATATATATATATATATATATATATATATATATATATATATATATATATATATATATAAATTTTAACCAGTGGTTAAAAATTAACCACCGTGTTACAGAATAGGGCCCACATACTGTCAAATGCACTTAACACTGACATTTGTCAATCAGAATTTTCTTAATATAGTAGATGTTTCCATGGTTATAGCACAGCTTGCTGCTTTATGAAACTTAATTTCTTTATAAATTTATTACTCTATATCCATTGAATATGAAGTAAAAATGTAATCAAATCTTATAGAGAATAAAATATTCTTTAATATTTATAATAACATTAAATGTGAAAAAATGATATTTAACACCGTTTTTTAAGAAAAACTGTTAAAATCTTCAAATTAGAGTACTTCCGGTCAACCAATTGTAACCAAAATCTCATCAGCTCTTCATATATACAGGGTGTCCCAGATTTAAACGGCATAACTTCAACCATGGATTAAACACGTAAAAATAAGGTGACAAGTTCATTTGAGCAAATGTCCGTAGATGCTTTGTTTCAGAGATATTCACGTTTTTCTTATTGGAGCAGCGTTACTCTAAATAATGAACTTCATAACGAATTATCAAATATTATCTTATTAAGTTGTGATATAATAATAATAATTTGGACACTCTACGCGGAAAAATTATTCAAGTTTGCCAAACCATATCTCCCGAGCAATGTCACGCAGCAACCAGTGCAGTGGCAGATCGTTGTCGTGCCTGTTTGCTTGCAGTAGGTGCACATTTTCAACAAATGTTGTAAAAAAATGATACGTTATTGATTTATTGTAAATAATAAATGTGTTTGAAATCATTGATAATTTTCATATTTTCACTGACATCCAATGCAAATAAACTAAATTTTGTAGTGAAATTAAATAATAACCAAATCATTTATAATGAATGTAATTATTATGTCACAAGTTAATAAGATAATGTTTCATATTTCATTATGAAGTAGATTATTTAAAGTAGCGCTGCGCTAATGAGAAAAACATGAATATCTCTGAAACTAAGCATCTACGGACATTTGCTCAAATGAACTTGTCACCTTATTTTTACGTGTTTAATCCATGGTTGAAGTTATGCCGTTTAAATCTGGGACACCTATATATGTAAAGAAAAGGAATACGCAAAAATTATAATTTTTTGAAAGGTGGTATTGAAGTTATGCGATCCAAAAAAATCGTCACACACACACACACATACATACATCCATACAGACAGACATCATCGTAAAAATAGTAAAATCGCATTCTACGGAATCTAAACCGTTCTTATTCATTAAAAACTCATCATCGATTTTTTTGACCAAAGACAATACCTTCCTTACCTAAAGGTGACGGAAGGTAAAAAGGCGGAATAAATTGACGAATTTTTTTTAATACTATTTGAAAACCAATAAAGATGTGCAAAATTACTTTTATTTATTGACTTATATTATGTAAAATAAATTATAAAAAAATTTAAAAGCATAAAAAATAATATGTATTATGGTACAGAGTAACCTCGATAATATTTATGACAAAGGAAAACATTTTTTATCTTTGGTCAAACAAATCAATGGAGAGTTTTTAATGAATAAGCACGTTTTAGGGTCCCTAGAATACAATTTTACTATTTTTACGATGAGGTCTGTATAAAGTAATGCATAAAGGTTTTACGAGAACGACGTATCACGAAAAGAATATTCAATATTACAATTATTGCAATGTAAAAGAATGATTAAATTCACTCAAATAACGTATTATGCACATATATGTATGAGTTTAAAAAAAATATGTAGCATACATACATATCTTATATCAGATATTAATAAAAAAATGTATTATGAACTACAATGTTTGTCAGGTATAACAGAGTAAATAATCACGGAGTGCTGCAAAAAATAGAACTTCTATTTTATCTCTCTCTAAGAGGGAATACATATAATGAAGCACATAATTAATTTTTTCATATCTTTTTTGAATGCAAATTAATTTAAATTATATCTACATCATCTACCTACATCAATGTTAATATTTGCAACTCATCATAGTCAGTGAAATTAACTTACATATATGTATGTTTGATGTATGTTATGTTCAATGAATTACGATTCTAATTAAGGTTGTAACATTTACAAATTAAGGGATTGTGATCGAAATATACTTTGTAATGAATGGTTAGTTTATGCTTAATAGTGGAATTAATAGACAATAAAATATGCAATTCCAATTTCCAATAGTACAAAGCTGTGATTTTGAATTCCATTTGACATTCAGAAAAATGAATATAGGAACAATTATGAGTATGCAAATTTACATTACCTACAGGATGTAAATGAAATTTAATCAGTAATATAACTCGTCGAAAGCAACAATATTTCTTAATAACTTTTTCTCGGAATCACATGTTTTTACTTCCTTGTACAAAGTAATGGAAGTATTGTAATCGCGAAAAATTTCGGTTTTCAGATTTCAACGGAAATATCTATTTTGACTATCCCTGAATCCATTTTGACTAATTTCATCGTGACGTGTGTACTTACGTACATAACTCAAAACGGTAAGCCGTAGAAAGTTGAAATTTTGTATTTAAGACTGCTACAACATCTAGTTGTGCACCTCCCTTTTTGGTCATTACATAATTTCCAGAAATGGTACTTTATTTGAAGCCTAACATAGATTTTAATGAAAAACTATTTTAAAATATGATTTAAAACTTTTCAAATTTGGTATATAAGACTTTTATGTCAATTGGAATAACATAGTAGATTTTAGTTAAAACTGGCTAACCGGAAGTGATATATTATCTCAAGTTGTTAACATTTTTTCTTGAATAAAATGGTTTCATTTTGATTTTAGAAATAAATGCTTCAAATAAGAGTTTTAGAGAATTAAATTCTGCGTCTAGCACATCAAGTATTATTAAATTAGCCCTTTGTATAAGCGAGATAGGTAAATTTAAAATTTATATAATTTTTGGTTTTTATAATGAAGCTTGCTATGGATTAGGACAAAAAATAACAAAAATATAAAAAAATAGATGTTAATGTCAAATTACGTCAAATACGTGCAATTTTCATATTGGTCTTGCGTACAAGGAAGTCGTGTGGTGTCCACATCAGATTTTTTTTAGTATTTTTACAACCCCGTAAATGGACCTTTTCAATTTAATGGCTATCTCTTTCTATCGCTGCAAATAGTAAGAAAATGGCGCGAACAACTGCCAGTTGGGCTGTCAAACGAAACGTCAAAAATATTGCAGTCATTAAAATACCTGTATTCTCAGTGAAAATTTGCATCGTTAGACATTTTAGCGCCAAAAAAAGCTTTTGTACCTTCTTTTGAGAAATTTTTTAAAAGTTGTCAAGGATTTTTCTCACATTTTACGTCTAATTTTTTTTAGAAACAAACGTCATAGATCTCATTTGTTCTTACTATACGCAGATTTCTATTGCGCATATATTCTATCTCTTTAAATTGAAAAGGTCCATTGACGAGTTGTTCGACGTATTTTTCTAATAGTTTAATGCAGTAGCAATAGCTATGAAAAATTTTTTTTTAGCAATTGCCAGTCCTGGTGAGTTTTACAATTACATTTTGACATTAGTAACAAACAAAGGTAATATTCTGTCAAAATTCTTAATATTCGCACATGTGTAAATGTTGTACAACGTACAATATCTTCGAGGTGTCATGACAATTTGGAATATTTTAAAAGAGCAACAGTTACATCCATACCATGTGCAAAAATTTCAATGTTTCCAGCACTTCAATTTTACGAATGGGTTGTATTGTTCACTGATGAGGCTGGATTTACTAGTGAATGTGGCTTTAATAATGCACTTATCTGGATACAAAAATTCTCACGTTGTAAGAAGGAAACACAATTTACAACAAAAAATTCATTAATTGTTTGGGCGGGAACCAGAAATAATAAAGTGACGAATGAGTCATTGTCCTCATATAATTCCATCTCGTTTAAATGGACAAGAGTATGTACTTAGATTTTTTAAATAACGTATTTAAACTATTATGAAATGACGTGTTGATACACGGAAACTCATCTTATAACCTCATAACTATGCTGGCTCTATTCACACATATTTAGAAGCCTGTTTTAACAGACAATTTTATTATTTTTGTTATCCAAAATTAAAATTTATTTATTTTGAAAGTTATACTATTACGAATTTATTAATAATAAATATGTTTTCCGTTGATTGTTTATTAATTATTGTCTGCAAGAATGCGACCACCAGCCGACAATTTTTGTGCTGTGTGTAACGAAATTAAATTCAGAGAGCAGAGGGAAGCAGCGATGATTTCCATTGGACCATAGACGGGTAACTAAATATGGAACAAATCTTTAAAGAATTTTAACTCAAAAACTAGAAGATATGAAGATAAACAAGTATTCAATTATTTGTAACTTACAGCTACAAACAAATATTCGGCAGAAAAAAAATATCTAGGTAATTTAAAAATTAATTACATTATAATATATTTGTTTAAAATAAAATTTTAATGACGGCTGGGAAGGTTACTGACCACACCAGATTATTTTGAATAAATCTACAACAATAAATTTTAATTAAAATTATCCGAATGAATCTACGGATACATACATATAGATAACATTCATAAATAATAAATTAATTATATGTGCTATTATTATGTTGAATTGGTGCTACCTTTTAATTTTCAATGATTTTTGGATCACATATGTGAGAGCCAATTACACTTAAAACCACATATGTATTCACATTTTATAGTTGTTATGTACGAGTATATCCCATCTATTCCAATAAATATGAACTGTATGAACACAGTATTTACAACTACACGTAAATAAATATAATCTTTATGTGTAAACTAATATTTAGGTATAATCCAGTAATTTATAACTGGGTATCTGTGTTCGAGTTCTTGTTATATTAGTACAGATAATCCATGAATAATACTCGTATAACAGAGTAACAATATTAATTGTCCATATGTCTATAAATTATTTAACGGTCCGTGGTTTACATTTCCTGACAATAATAAGAACATATGGCGCATTAGTTGTCATCTAAATAACAATTAACCATTGTTATGTTTTGTCTATTCTAGTTGCAATTAGGAGTAGCTTAATGCCGAACACAGATTGCCCTCTACCTCTACTGAGAAATGTCAGATGATCTATTAGTGTAAATATCATTTATTGACATAACCTACTAAAACAAAACCGGACACTATAAATTTATATTATTTGACAATGGAAATATATATATTTTATCATAAAAATGAAAAATATATACCTAACCTACCTATTTGTAACGATGTAAATAAGTAATTTGTTCAAGATATTTAACTCAATTTTGGTAATATTACGAAGTAGACCAGTCATTGGGTAGAAAAATAAGTGTTTATTCCACAAAAGGCCGGGTATTTCTAATTTTTGGATATGTTTTATAATTACAGGTCCTAATAAAAAAGTTTTCGATCTCGGGGCCCCCCGGGAACGACCGCAAACTTGGTAAAAAAGTTGCAAAAAATCGTTTTTTATTTTGCGTTCATAATGAAGTCATTAGGATTGCAATTGCGTATCGTAATGACCTTTATTTCGATACGCAATTCTTTTGTTTTAGACGGTTGGTACTAGATGACGTTTCATTAACCCATTTTTACCTAATTTATTTTTAGCTAATTGACAATTCATTTTAATAATATAATGTCGAAATTATTATTGTTTTTTTTATTTAGGGAAGATTATTTACAAGAAAATGTACAAATGGTTACTAATATAATCACAAATTGAGTAAGAAAATGTAATTGTAGAAGGCACAAAATATAAAAAATAGTATAAAGAACTCATTTTATAAGACTTTCTTTCGCACTTGTCAATTAGAAAACGAGCGTGCGAAAAAAACATGTCTTATAAAACACGTTCTTTAATATACTATTTTTTTTCAAAATATCTCCTCACCAATAAGCATTAGGGCAAAAATAGTTATTTTTGAATTTATTGCGAATAAAATTCCCTACAACTTTCATCTGAAACATTTTTTCCTATAACCAATAGATAACGAGCTACAGCGCCTTAAACAGAAAATTTACTTTATGCTTCATTTGAATCATATTTTGTTATATATTTTCTTATTTTTTTTACAAATACACGTATTTATAAAATTATGTTAATTTAAATAGTCTGTCATTAGAGAAATTCTTTGAAAAATATATTGTTAAGGCTGCAGGTCGTTTGCAGATCTCTGGCGGGCCGTATGCGGCCCGCGAGCCGCCAGTCTGCGACCCCTGGTAGAAACTTCTAGGTTTTAGCAAGATCAGCGAACGTGTTAATACTGTTAATAAAGGTTTTCTAAGTATCATCGTGAGGTAAAATATAGAGTTAACTAGAAAAAAAATTATATCATGAGTTATTATACTTAGTTTTTAATGAACAAGTGCCTTCTTTGGATATATGTGATTTACCGCTGGTATAAACAATTTGAATGAAAAAGGAATTATGTTCAGCACTAAAAAGGTGCAGGATGTCCTACAGCTCCTTCCGAATGAAGAAAATAATAGAAAAAGACAATAGAGTCACTAACTACGCTTATCTCGACAATTCAAGCGGCTTCAAGTATATTATGACTTGAAAAATCCTATTGGTTATCTCAGCGGATTGACATTAAGATTGACTTATTTTCAATCTTCTTTAAACTCGTAACGACTAAAAAAAGATAGTTAAATACTAGATTATGCAGACAGACAGGAAGAGGTATATGATCTAATTTCATGCTGGATATGTAACCTAAAAATTGCCATGTTTTTATTTGACTTTTCTTTCAAAAACATAAAAAAAATATTTGTTTCTTTATCACTCCAAATCTTTCGCTTTTGGACAATTTTATTAAGTTTTATGTCGCGACTTTTATAAAATGTGGTAAAATATAAAAACTAATAAATGATATGAATTTATAACACTTCAACATATTGCAGATGTGCGCATGCGTAGCTCCATTATTTGAAGTTTCACTGTTTATTTCGACAGAAGTCAAGCCGCTTCATAAGTCCAAGCCTGTTATTTTATAGGCTTGACTTGACATTTTCAAGCGGCTTGAAATATTAATCTCGATCGTTTATTTCGAAGTTTGAAAAGAGATTTACCAAATTCAAGTGACTTCAAAAGTCGAGATAAACGTAATGATTATGAATGGAATAAAGTATAAAATAAAGACTAGATTATTAGATATTAATATAATGATACACGATCACCAGCATTTAAAAAAATACTCACCGGATTTAATATTGTGAAATTTTTGGCTATTTTCTGAACTGAAAATTTACGGGTTAGAAAATTTTCATCTGAAGACTGATGCTGCAATAGTGCAATTAATGATTATTTTTAAAGCATTTCAAAAGAAGATTCGTTGGGAGCTTTTAAGAAGTGGAAGAAAAGCATGATAAAATATATATTTTTGTTAATAGGAACTACTTTTGAACATATGTGAAATAAAATTTTAGAAAATCATGTGTCCTATTTAGTGTTGCCGCGAGACAAGATTTGTCGAGATTTTACATTATCTCGATCTCGACATTTTGATCTTGAGCAATAAGATTAAAATCCATCTCGATCTTGAGGTCGAGATCTCGACTTTTCGGCTATTGTCGTGCAAATTCGTTAAGATTCATTCGCTCGGACGTATTGCATTTGCGTATTGGACATGTAATATATTTCAAGCGATTTCAGGTGTAACCATGTAGATAACTTCCAACACGAAAGTTTGTATTTTTTATTCTGATTTCACAATTTTTTGTCTCTTATTTGTTTTTAATGCGTGTTTTACTATGAATAAACTCAGCAAAAAGTGTTTAGTAAATATAAATACATATATACGAATAAAACACAATACGAGTACATACTATATTATTAAAAATACATTGTTATTTTCTTGAAATTTTAGGAAGATAAACATAATAAATTTCGCCTATAAACTTCGAAAGCGATGACGTCAAAATCGAGCGGGAATTACAATTCCTGAAATATTCTTGAAATATGTATATCCGGTTTGTAAGTGTGGCCGTGGTGAACAAACCGAATTATCGGGCAATTTAAATAAATATCATCTGGGTGCAAACTTAAGCTTGGTTAATTTTTCACCACGGCTACACTTACAAATCGGATACGTATTTCAAGAAGAAATGCTCGCAATGGCAAATTTCCATTGGCTCTGGGAAGAACAGAATCTAATAAAACTAAAAACTGAAATAGAAAACATACTCACGGCATACAGTTTAACTCTGTACACTGCAGATTCAGAAAGAATTAAAAATTCGTCATATAACCCGCACTACGCAAACTATAATTTTACCCGAAACTACCTTTCCTATAACATTCCTTACAAAATTATAAAAACCTGTAGCCTCCTAAGAACATGTAATCCAAAATTACTTTATATATACCAAGACGGCTTGTGCCATAAATTCAGAAATGATGAAATCTGTTCGATATGCAACAAACTTGAACCAAACGATTTAGAACACTTCCTCTTCCGTTGTCCTATATTCTCCCCGATTAGAAATAATTTCTTTTAAAGAATTACCCCAATGAAGGCGTAACAATGGGCATAACATCGCTGCTGGCGGAGCTGACCGTAGAAAAGATGTTCAATATCCACAACTACGTCCACAACTCGCTCAAGCTACGGGCCTTCGCCATGAACTTATAATCTAATTGTTAAATATTATACATAATGTTATATTAATTATTTATATTACCAATCCTTTGTCACAGAGATGTATTTTCTATCTCTTAAACAAATAAATTCTATTCTATTCTATTCTACTATATTATTAAAAATACATTGTTATTTTCTTGAAATTTTAGGAAGATAAACATAATAAATTTCGCCTATAAACTTCGAAAGCGATGACGTCAAAATCGAGCGGGAATTACAATTCCTGAAATATTCTTGAAATATGTATATCCGGTTTGTAAGTGTGGCCGTGGTGAACAAACCGAATTATCGGGCAATTTAAATAAATATCATCTGGGTGCAAACTTAAGCTTGGTTAATTTTTCACCACGGCTACACTTACAAATCGGATACGTATTTCAAGAATATTTCAGGTTTTGTAATTCCCGCTCGATTTTGACGTCATGCGTTCGGAGTTTATCATAATTGCAAGCAAATAGACCATTTTCATTGGTGTTGTGCGCATGATTAGAGTGAGAGGTCAGAATTGCCCTGTTAAATTATTTACATTTCAGATGAGAAATGAAACTTGTCATTTTCTTCACAAAATGTGTGTTTTTGTGAAGAATAGGACAAGAATCATTCCTCATCTGATAATTCCTTCACGATAACTCAGCAATATAATTATTATTTACACGTTGATAATATGGTCAGCTAACTTCATAGTTGTTTATGTCATACTGTCATCTCTCATATTGCCAAATAAGAAATGTTTTTTTCTACTAAAATCATGGTTGGGATACATTGTTGTGTCCCGGGGTGCAAAAACAAATCAAATGAAAACAAAAATGTGTCTTGGCATTTGTCATCTGCGGATGGTAACAGCTTATACTGTTGAGTTGAGAGATCAGCAGAGAGCAGAGGTCATGTTGAGGTCGCTTTGTAGAAAATAAATCTTTTTTAAAGTTTCAAAAATTGGTAATAGATGTCTCAATCTCAATGAAAATTGTATAAATGTATTTATAATAAAACCGCCTAGTATTATACAGTACTGATAAAATGAAATAAATGATCGAAACTTGTGTATGAATAATTAATTAAGTTTTTTAAGATCAAGATCTCGCCTAATCTCGTCAAGAATTGAAGTATGTAATCTCGACTCGATCGAGTATTTGACCTTGAAATTTATTTGGATCTTGATCTCGAAAATTTATTCAAGACGAGACGAGGTCAAGAAAAATCTCGTCTCGGCAGCAACACTAGTCCTATTCTCTATTATTCTAGCAAGATTCTTGTATAACCTAAATTAATGGACTTCTGAGTGAAAGACAAACTACACAAATAAACTTTAAACTATAAATTAAGTAGTGCAGTCAATTCACGTAAAGAACGAAGTATGTAGTTGTGATCGAACAATAAACAATGCATTACAATCACTACATCGAAATTAGTTTAATTTGTAATGTAATTCTTTCGAACATTGCAGCATGTTAACTTTAAAGTCCGAACACAAAACACAACAAACGCATTATTCCAATAATTAAATTCCAAGTGATAATTAAATAAAACCAGTAAATAAAATCAGGGTAAATTAAATTAGCCACCAATTTAAAACAAGCATGCATTGGTGGACGAACTTCTAACACCGGTGATCAACAAAAAGAGAAGTTTTCCCATTCCCTGCGAAGGGAAGTTGGTAGGTCGCGAATGTTCGGTTGGAGTAGAAACTGAAACGAAACGTATCTCGGTAGAGATTAATTAGCTACAAGCGCTGAACAGAAGCCACCCGATAAGTGTTATACGTGACAAAGAAATTAATTTATTTCATTTATTTCCTCGAAGATCCGGACTTTCACCGCCTACTGTCATTTGTTGTTGACAAACGATTTGTGACGAAGATGAGGAATTGTGTTGTAGGATGAGGGTAGGTGTTATATCCTATCAGCGTGGCTTGTTTATTTGACATGATGTTATGACATATCAGATAACTATGCTCGTTTACGAAATGTACAAATTATAATAATTGAAAATAGTTGTGGATGATTTCTTAGTAATAATAAATAATAGTTATTTATAGTATAAATGAGTAAAGACATATTTTATATACAAGTAGAGAGTTCACACCTCGTTTTCTAATTTCCTTATATGTCTTTTGTTTACTCTCGAGTCTTTTTTAATTAATATGATAGATGGCAATTGAATGATATATGACATTTTTTCTACACCTTAAGAAATTTTATTTTCATTTAAATAATACATATTTTGCAAAATATCTATATAACTTGCTTTGAGTTTCAAACCATTTAGCTACCGTTTTTCACTAATTGTTAAATTCAGGGTACCTATGAATACGCACCAAACCAGACGTCATTCATTTAACCTTTACTGGTTCTAATGTTAAAAGAAAAAATGTTTTTACAATGAAGTTATTTAAGAAAATATAAAATCAATTTTCTTATCATCATTTGAAATATTTATATTTCCTTGTATTTATGTTCGAAAAGTATATAAAATTAAGACATTTACCTATTCAGCAATCACTATACAGAATGTTCCAAGTTAAAAATAAACTTTAAATAAAAAACATGAAAGAAAATTTCAAAATGCTTAAATTGTACGGTGTAAATTTAGGCCAATTCTGAGCAAATCTGTAAGGCCTGTAACATCCTACGATCAAATTGTAATTTTGAATCATATCTGACCTTACAGAATATCTGTGAACGCTTACAGTTCCCGTAAATTTAAAAACGACGGTTAATTATTTTATTACGTATTTTGTTAGAACATGATTTCACTTACTTTTTTTTACACATATAGTTATAATTCCCTATAAATATAGACTACGTTTACACGTATGAGAAAAATTTACTTTGACTTGACTTTCAAAAGGCGACTTATGAAAAGTCAATTTAATGGTGCGTTTACACAAGGTCAAATATACTTCACTTTACGTTTGTTACTTGTCCTTCACTCAACTTTGACTTTGACAGCAAAGTAAAATTTGGTTATAATACGTTTGATGTAAGTTACATATTTAACTATTATCATATAATCATAAAGAGAATAAATTATTTATAGAAAAAATGGATAGTAAACTACAGTTACTAAATTTAAGCGCGATATTTTTAAATAATATAACTATGCAGCAACAATATTGGATGCGAAGTAGATTAAAAAATAATCGCATAAAATATTTTAAAATTCGAGAATATTTTAAATGAGACCCTTAGCGCAAAGCTTAGCGTAGATGGCAGCATATGGACATTCTCGTAAGTACATATTACAATTTACAGACTTTTGTAAGAATACACAGTTATTGTTGCGTGTAACCGTGACTTTTCATGGTTGTGGCACATTATATAAACACAAAATATAGAATAATATACAATAGGTGCAATAAAACAAACGTTTTTAACAAATACGTTGTCTAAATTTATTATTTTTATTAATAGTAATGTTTGACGCTCGTTTGACGTTTTAAAGTCTTTTGAAGGTTAAAGTAACTAGCCCAGTAGCGAACCTATCGGGAGAAATATGGTGCTAAGGATCTCATTCAGATATAAAACACAAAATTGTGTAATTAATAATTAAATATCTCGGAATTTGTGGATGAAAACTAGATGTCACTGTTAGTAAAGTAAAGTATGTTTCGTTCGTTGGTTCACACGACTTTTTAAAAGTCACTTATATGAGTCAAGTCTATTTTATTTTGGACTTGACTTTAGGAAGAAAAGTAATAGGCGAGAGTGTTTACACAACGGCAAAAGTCGCCTTTTGAAAGTCAAAGTCAAGTCAAAGTACTTTTTTGCTATACGTGTAAATATAGTCATAGACGAATTTGGAGAATAAGCAAAAATAAATCAAAAGTAATGAGGATAGCTAAGGAGGAAGGATCCGCAAACATATGGTTAGAGGGAGAAAAGGTATAGAATAAATAACCTCCTTCAAATATCTTGGAAGTTGGAAGTATAATATTAGAATTGCAATAGTGAATATAATATCATGGAAAAGATTTGCAAAATACTATGGAGTATTGTGTTATTTGGGGGCAAAACATAGTCCTTGAAGAAAAAAAATGAAGTGGAGAAGAAGGAAGAATTTTGAGAGAAATAAGATAGAGGAAGGTCAGTTGCATTGTTCATATTTTAACGAGGGATTGTCTTCAGAAAATTATAATTGAAACAAAAATGCATCAGAGAAAAGGTAGAAGGTAGTTTGGAATGTTTTCGCATCAAGTATAAAATATTTATTAAGTTAGTTGCAAATGACAAAACGTTACGAGATAGTAATAGTAATTAACATTATAAGTCCGGGAACTCATATTTTACTGTAAAAAGAGTTCACGGACGAATGTCGTTATGTATTTTATTTCATACTGTGTCAAATTCCGTTTTATAGAAACATTGAAATTAATTTCAAAATACGTTTTAAAGTTTCTAAAGCCGTGAATTTTGCTAATTGGAAGGTTTTATTGGATAAAAAGCTTCAAATGTTGTTTAAAGTTGTTTGATATTTTGACAACCGCCTGCGCAGGTCGGTGAGTCAACGGCGACTTCACATTAAAATAAACATACATCCCTACAATCAATGTCCTATTAGCCTACTTACGATATTGGGAGTGGGAAAAATGTATTATTTGTTACAGAGTGGGTTAAAATTCTGTAAGAATGATCAAAAAATAAAATAAAAATCCCAAGCAAACAAATAATTACTTACAGTTGTTGTTATGGAGTTAATAACGACAGTTTAAAATGTCAAAATTGAATAAAAAAAATTATTAAACCTAGTTATATTTTGTACAATAAAATTTTAAAATTGACTCATATTTTACTTCAGAGCATTTGCGAGATTTTGCTTACATGAACATGTCCAGTAATTCATAGATTTTTATTCAAATTTTAAGTTTTGTTGTTTAATCTTGAAAAACCCTGTATAACGGAATAACAATAAATACTTTCTTTGTAGGATTATACGATCTACAATCTTAATCTAAAAAGAAACTTTTCCTAAGCTATTTAATTTTCCGGAGAATTAAACAATAGGAAAATTTCTTTACCAAAATCCATTTGGAATGAGAGCAATCCCCATTTGTCTAGAGCACAATAAACACGAAATCGTTACGACAGTTAATTCCTAGCGAATAGCTTTAGAGATAACAAAACATCTCGGCATTGTCAACCCTTTTTGGGCGCATTTGTTTGGTCGGATACCTGCGCGGTGCCTCTTATCTGAGATTTTTTTACTAGTTCGGTGATATTGGTTAATAGGGATGACGGGTTGAGGTTATCTGCTATCTGTCCACACAATTAGGCATCATTAGTCATTCCGTGAATAAGATGTTCCCCACACAATCAAACTTCCCGCCTGTTGGATTGAAATTATAGGTTAGAATTCACAATAGGATGAGCTACTGTGAGTAAATAGACATAAACGCAATAGAGGTTAATGGAGGTTAAGTTGAAATGTTAACGCTTTGTTTAATTCAAACAAAGATAAATAAGCAAAAACAATGAAATCTCTAAAAGCAATTAAATTTAATTACAGTTTAGGAAAACAAATTTGTTAATAAAATTGTAGTGTAGGCATTTATAGTTGTTGTTGACACTGCCCCAGGCTCCAATATTGTGTTTATAGATTAATACAGTGCAGTTCAAAAATATAAATACATCAGCTGATTATTTGTGAAAATTAATATACTCGAATTGTTTCCCTCATATAAAACTAACAAAACACAACTTTTTATGTTATTTTAGTAACTATTTGCTTTTTCTTAAAAAAGATTCAAATAATTAAATTAAGTTAATTTAATCTTTATAGTCAGATTTGAGCTTTCTTTTCAGATCATCAAATACATCAGTCAGTGTTAATCAGGTGTAAAAGAATATGCGAAACACTTGGAAATTAACATTAAATCTATAGGGCGCGAGCAGACACGTGACTCGAGGGACGTTGACGTGCTTAGAATCAGCTGATTTGTGTGCGCATGTCATTTTGACAAGAACAATGTCATGTTGACAAGAACAATGTCATGTTGACAAGACCAATGTTTTGACTTATTTTGATTTTTAACTGCTAAAATGTTATTATTTTTAATTATTAAATAAAACACTCGGTTTAGTTTCACAAAATAAAGAAAGGATAAACTTTATTTTGTGAAACTAAATCGAGTGTTTTATTTAATAATTTCCAATATGTTTCACCGAGTGCCAACAGCTTCATCCATTGAATTAATTATTATTTTTAATTTCATGTGTTTTACTTTTACTGCCTAAAAATTATAAAATATTAACATTTTAGCAATTCAAAATCAAAATAAGTCATAACATTGGTCTTGTCAAATTGGCAATGTTCTTGTCAAAATGACATGCGCACACAAATCAGCTGATCCCAAGCAAGTCAAGGTCGTTTGAGTCACGTGTCTGCTCGCGCCCTATACAAAGTACAATTGCGAAATATGGTAAAACTGTTTTAATATAATATTTAAAAATCAAACTTGACCCGTTTGACAAGATTTCATTCACGACAAATCAGAAACTGTTTAGCCGCGCATATTAGCTTATTAGTGCGGTATATTAAATTGGGTCTATTCTGTAAGCATTGTTATAACATAACGAATCGCTAAAACGTTATATCGTTATAATAATAATAACAAAAATCGTTTAATAAGCTTATTCCGTAAAGGTTCGTTATAATATTATGCATTGTTATCAATTGTCATATCGTTATTATAACGATAATCGTTAAAGTGGTATTCTGTAAACAATAATTTAATTCTACATAACGAAAAAAAGATAACGAAATCGACTGAAAAAATCATTCGTTATACAAACGTTTTGCCAATAATTCAGTAATTTTATTCGTGTCAAAATTAAATTGCTATTATGTTGAATAGTTATCTCAAAAATCCGTAATATTATAGCATTTTGCAAGGTAATGTTAAAATTATTTTTTCTATTTCGGTGTTTTTATGAGTCTATAGATGCACTGTTTATCACTGAAAACACGACGTTTAGAAGATCTATAAACGTACTGCTTTTGGCGCTTTTCATATTCTAGAGGTGGTAGTCGTGACAGATCAATTACATGTAACCTCAATATGGTAAGTTGTTTATGTTGAAATATTACTTCTAATTAATAATATTAATCTTTTCTCCAGGTGATAGGACTAGAAAGAAGAGGAATTTATAGCTATATCTGTGTCAGTTCAAAAAGAAGAACCTGAAAAGTTAAAATCTTTCAACTATTCAACTACGTTACGTGAAACTTGATCAAAGATAATGTATTTTATAACAAAAAATTTGAATTGGGCTTGGGTCAAATTGGAAGTAGTTTCTCTGATTTACAGTCGACTTCCTTAGTACAGCTGGCCTCAAGTATTTTATTTATACAACAAAATAAATATATTTTATCAAAATCTATCTTTTACAATTGCACATTAATATGTTATTATCCGTTTATCGTTATTCGACATGCTCAATAAAATGACACTAAAATAATTTTATGTGGCCATTTATTTATCTCTGCATGTAAACAGTAAACAGTATAAAGTTCATCACTAGTTTTATACCAAAGTGATATCAAAGATAATACAATTTGAACACAACAATTTAAAGTGACACAATGTCTATTGATATATCGGTACTAAAGTAACAAGCAACACTTTAATGTTGAGGATGGATATATTTTTCTCTAACACTACTATGGAATTCATACAGTCTATAACTGAAAACTGTTACAGAATGAGGACATTCTGTCATACTGTTACGGAATAATATTCCGTAATAGGCAGTCACAGACCACTAGTTTTGCAATTCACCCATTTAAAATACATGGGAAACGTAATTGTTTTCAAAATCAAGACGGCTTTGCTTGGCGCTTAGTTTCTTTTATTTTGCCTTAACTGTTAAATTATAAGAGAAATGATTACACAATATTATTATACGCCTTGTTTTCCGCGTTTTGAAGCTTTTACATGGTAAGTTAAATAAAAATTATTGCTTTTATAACATACCAATAATATTTTATTATTTTTTGCAAAAATGTCAAGTGATGAGCAAAATTTATTTTTTTAAATAGTGTTAGAGAAAGTATAGTCTAAAATTCGTATGGAATAGTATTTCCGCCACTCGCGAAACCGTAGACCTCGCGTACGGCTCGGCCTGCAAACTTTTCGCTCGCGCGGAAATTACCTATTCTATACTAGTTATAGAATATACTATTATACTGAACTGGTACTAGTTTAGCAACGCTTCCGATAGGTAGGTACGTCTCTCTTTACGGCCTAGGTCAGAAGCACCTGATAACATTTGTTTTGAGGTTAAAAAGTTAAAATTCAGATTTTAACTATATTCTAAATATTACAAATTAAAAAAAATACATTCAATTATTTAATATCAAGCCTATAAACGTACGTTTTGCAATTAAAACGTTTTATTTAAAAATATTAATTTTTTGACACTCCTATCAGACAGATAACAGATATCAGAATTATCCTAACTTATTTACTATTAAAATGGTTCTTGTTCAATAGCAATATAGAAAAATGTGTAACAGTAACAAAACGTTTCAGTCGGCTGTTGAAGCTCGTAAAAGATAGAGTTGTAGTCAGTGCAGAAGCATAAGTTGTGATTCTATAATATTATTAAGTAACTGTTTGTTTACTAAAGAATTAAAAATTACCAAATTTTGACGTTTCGGACTGTCAAATATGTTTTGCAATAAACATAAAACTGTACTGTATTTCAGATAAGAATATACTCGCCTGTTTTACACCCATAATACCTACTTATGAATTAGTTTTATTTCGTGTATAATATACTTGACAGCTCGAAACGTCAAGATTTGATCATATTTAATTCTTTAGTAAGTAAACAGTTACTTAAAGTTGTTAGTTGTTAAATAGATTATAAAGTCAAAATGGAATAAATAATATATGTGCTTACATATTGCTATTGTAAACTTGGTTTGTGTTTTGAACAATCAGAAAGCTGGAATCATATGCCCTATCTTACTCCTAAGTATATTCTTATCTGAAATACAGTATAATTCATAAGTTTTATGTGTGTAAAACGGGCTAGCTCCGAAAGTACGAAGCGCCACGAAGTCCATTCTAAACCGGGATAGAGTCTAGGAATAAATTCAAAAGTCAGATTTACAGCAATAAAAAACCTAGATGAAATATTAAGAAAAAAATACGTTATTGACTTTCAGTCTAATTAATACGATTGCAAAATTAGTTTTTGTAAGAAATGCCCGTTTTCGAATAAAAGAGGTTTTGGGATAATGAGTAAATGTCAAAATGGAAAATATATTTACGTTTTGGTGTAAACATGGCTGGCCCGTGGCTTATCAACTTATAGATTGTACTAGGGAAATTTTGAATTTACTCATCATAGTTTATTGGAGAAAAAAAAATGAACTGTAGATGAAAATAGTGATATCATTTGTTGTTTTTACTTGAAAGAGTAAATATCGAAACGATTTAGTACAAAATGTTATTTATATTCAAAATACACATATATTATAATCTCTCACCAGATGTCAGCTATTTCGATTTTTTTCTCCAATAAATAAACTATAGTAGCATACAAAACAACCACAAAAATAAAATATAAATGTCGAGTATCATCACTAATCTTAATGAAAAGGCAGATGTTAGAAAAAATTGATAAGCCTCACGGGAATACTATAAATAACTATTAATGATTTGTTATTAAAGTTCCATATATTTGTGAAATGTATTATTTTTAATAATGAAGCATAGGTGCTGAATATTAATCGAAATGTTATCAGTTTTTATTAACAGGCAAAAAGCGTTTGATTGAAATGAAGTACCTTTGAATTTCCCCTATAAATATTGATGAAAACCTTTTGATATTACGTTTTTTCATCCATTGTCATTCCAAAGCTTTTAAATAATTTTCGGAAAAGAATAGCTGATTTTCATTTTAATCTTCTACCAATATCTTTACTTTATTCCGAACCAAATTGTTTTCTTTAGAAAATTGAAAATTCTATAATAATAATGACGAAAAGTACTTTGAAACTTTTCCCAAATTTATTCCAACATCTGTTGAAAATTCTTGAAGTGAAATATTTAAATAAAATTAAAATATTCCATGAGAAATTCTTATTATTTCTAGGTTATTTTTTGGAATATCTCAAGAGACAAAACACGGATGAGTTTGCGATTGTCGATTGTTCTACGGTTTGGGATTGGTATTTCAGTTATTTCGAAACAAGCGAAGCCGACAGCTCTCCATTAAGAAGAAATAGAACCAGTTCAGAGACAATCAGAATCGTTTTCGATTTTACACGAACACAAAAATGAACTTAACGTTTTTTGCAACGATACCAAATACTTGAACACATGTTAATGTTTCAAAAACACGAGAGGAGAGTTTCATGAATAATAATTCGCGCATTCAAGCAATGGGTGGCCGAGTAGTTAGAGATGATAGCTTGTAGATTTGACAGTTCTGGTTCAACTCCAGTTTATTTTTATTCTTCATTTTCTAATTACATACACAAACAACGTTTATTTTTTGTAAAGCGTGTTTTTTTTTTAAAGTAAGAAACAAAAAATGTACCCAGTTGCACCAACAATACTTAAATTTTAAGTAAACAAAACAATAAATCAAACTTTTGATAGCAATAATAGTAATAATTATAATAATAATTAATTTCGATGCAATAATTGCCAATTTAAGAAATGCAATATATAATTTACGTTGCTGAATGAAACAAGCTACTAATATTGCAAAATCTTCAAATTCATCGATGAATAGTGTATAAATCAAAATCTTTACTATTGAACTTTTTTTCAAGTTAGTTGTGTACAGGTGTCTCATTTTCGATGTTTTTTTAAAGGTATCTCAAGTAATATTAAAGATAGATATACGAAAGTGATATCGCTCATTCCAAAAATATCTTATATCTTATTTACTATGATATTTAGAGAAAAATGTTTTAATAAATTTTGAACCGTTTTTTAGGTAGAATAAAATGGCGTAATTAGATTTTTTAAAAACTTAATAATTCTTGAGATATAACACAAACTTATGATTTTTTAAATGGGAACCTATATTGAAAATAATCAATTTTTTTGCTTATTTTACAAGCTTTTCATCGATATATAAGAACGCTACATTCTTTTGTTTTAAACATGAATAAAAGATAATTTATTAAGTTACTGGGGTGAAAATAATGAAAATTATTAAAAAACAAATGAAAAAAATCTTTTACAGATCATCATTTGTTTATTTAAAATATTATTTGCTTCTATTTTACTCGTTTTTCAATTTATTTGCTTCAAAAGCATATTAAACCAATTGTGTTAAAGCTAACTGTAACGCCGGCAAATACAAATTTGACTAACCCTAAAATAATTGATTAAGAATAATTTTGAGAACATAACTAATAGATATAGAATCAAAATAAACAAATGTCAATCTGTAAATCTGTATAAAATACATACAACTGCCTTAAGGTAATGTACAAGAAATAGAATCTTTTGCAAGGAACTTTCTGTATGACATTTATACAAAATAAATAGAACTGACGAAAGGTAATGTGCTGGCCACATCAGATTTTTTTCTAGTGACAGTGATTTAATACTCTTTTATTTTCAAAAAATATGATTGTAGATTAATATAAAGTAATTAATTCTAAATTTCAATAGATAAGTAAACAGAATTTGTTCCTCCCAAAAAATATTTCGTACAATAGATTGTGTATTTTATTTTCATTATTAATCACACAGAAATATAAAAGCACGTAAAACTTTTAAAATTTAATTATGCTCTCTCATTGTTTAAAATGTACAAACAAAACAAAAGTTGTTTTAATTATATGTTATGGCTGACAGTACACCGAAATACATTTACAGTTTTATAAAACTATTCAATTTAAAGGAAACAACAAAGGATCAATGATGCGTTGGTTAAAATTAATATGATTGGAATCAGAGTATGCGCTTGCAATTTGTAAATTAAACTTCGTATATGTCACGGTAGCTGTTGTCAAATCGATAACAATGAAGCATGTAAACAAAGAGCATTTGCATAATTGATAATATTTATTCTTTAATATCTAGGTTAGTGGTTATTTTTGTTACATGATAAGCATCTACTGTCATTTTAAAATTACAGTCTGTAAATAGACATGAATCTATTACTTAGTATCACGAAATAGTGCATGCTCATTTTTATTGTAAACAAACGAAGTAGCTACAGTTATTAATGATATTTACAAATTAAATTATTATCCCGATTGAAATTAATAGTTTTTCGCGGAATTCTATTAAATTTATAATAATTTATTCTGGAAGTTTTTTCATATATAATATCGTAAGTGGCAAATTTTTGCCGGAAAAATTTTCAGATTGTTACGAGAGCCGGTTGCCTAGCAATTTATTCAGTGACATTGACAAAAAAATCACGAGTTGTCAAACGAGTGATTTTTAATCAATGTCACGAGATAAATTGGCAACAGTCTCGAGTAAAGCAATCGGAAAATTTTTCCAGGATAAAATTTAACCACGAATGGTATTCGCATGACTATTTCCAAAATAAAAATCAGGTAATCATTTATATAATTTTTTTCTTGATAAAAATCTTCTAATTTTTATTGTGTTTTTGAGGTATTATGTTTCAGTTTGCTTTTTCAACGTTTTAAATAGATTCCTGTCCGAATCGACTCGTTTTTAATAAAAACTGATAACACTGAAAATATACAGACTTTGACAGGTATGTAAACAATATGTTTCTAAAACGTCAAAAAAATTTCGCTTATCAAAACTCACTTACTGCGACATCTTATTGGCTTAAAGGGTGCGAAATTTTTTTTATGACGGTGTTTTGTCGAAATGAAACTTGGTAACTAGGTAGAATCCTGAATTTGGATTGGTTTATATATTTATGAGTGAAATAGTCAGGGATATACAATTTATAAATATTTATTAAAATGCAAATTTTCTGTAATTAATTAAATATTCATAATAATTGAATGTAATGTAAAATTCTAATATGCAATTTATTAATAATATTCACAAGTATGTACATATATAAAAAAGCAATTAAACGGACTAAATTCGCAATTAAATTAACATACTGCATTATTTATTAAGATTTTAATTAGTGTATACGTTTAAAATATTTTGAACTTGTTATGATGCATACAAGTAAAACTAATGTTATACAAACGAATTAGTGGCACTTGATTTTTAATTGGCTTATTTTCGCTAGACATGGCAGAAAAGAGGTTCAGCGAAAATAAATTATTAGTAGATTTAGATTTTGTGTTGCTATCTACATTGTAATGTAAAAGTTTCATGGACTAGCAATATCTCATATTACATTTTTAATGAAAATGAGTTATTGATAGATTTTCTACGTGTTTTTTTTTTACAAATTATAATTTAAAAGTCACACGTAAACTGCAGCTAAATTCACGCAGAAGGTATCGCCAGGTCACCCGCAATATAAATTCATTGAACGCTTTATAATTTTCATATTATTTATTATTCCCCGATAGCACCAACATTATAATTGAGAAATTAACAAAAAAATAAAAAAATCAGCATTTACATAATACAAATATGTCATTAATATCACGGACATCTGTGTATAAAGGAGCAATGGGTAAAATACCGTGATGATATATTTATATTTATTTATTTATTTTATTTTATCGAGGCCACACGAGAACACAGGCCAGAATGCTGATTTCGTGACATCACAGCGAGAGGCGAACGACTGCATTATAAACATAGAAAATATACAGAATTTTTAACAAATATGCTTGTAAAATGTGATTTATAAATATATACCATTTTATTTATATGACTGAAAAATTTATACAAAAAACCAACTGTAAATGGAATAAATATACCATTAAAACTTATATTTTACTTTAAAGTATTTATTGTTGTTTAAATAACACAAAAAAAGTTAGTTATAAATAACACTATAATATACGTCACGATAGTGCAACTATTGGTATATTTATTTCATTAAAATTCGTTTTTACTTCCCTGTACATAGTAAAGGAAGTATTGTAATGGCGAAAAATTTCGGTTTTCAGATTTCAGCGGAAATATCCATTTTGACCATCCCTGAATCCATTTTGACTAATTTCGTCGTGACGACTGTACGTATGTACGTACGTACGTACGTGCGTATCTCACATAACTCAAAAACGGTAAGCCGTACAAAGTTGAAATTTTGTATTTAGGACTGCTATAACATTTAGTTGTGCACCCCTCTTTTTTGTCATTACAAAATTTCCAGAAGCGGTACTTTACTTTAAGCATATAATAGATTTAATGAAAAATTATATTCAAATATAATTCAAAACTTTTCAAATTTGGTATATTAGACTTTTTTATATCAATGAGAATAATATTATAGATTTTGGTTAAAAGGCTAACCGAAAATGATGTATTACCTGAAGTTGTTAACAGTTTTTCTTGAATAAAATGGTTTTATTTTGATTTTAGAAATAAATGCTTCAAATAAAAGTTTTAGAGAATTAAATTCTGCGTATATTACATCAAGTATTATTAAATTAGCCCTTTGCATAAGCGAGATATGTAAATTTAAAACTTATATACTTTTTGCGTTTTGTAATAAAGCTTGCTGTGGATTAGGACAAAAAATAACAAAAAAAATAAAATATTTTTTTTAATGCCAATTAAAATATTAGTGCAACCGGGTATATATGATGTTTTAATATAATTTTAAAAACATTTTAATTAAATTATACGAGTACAATTTCACATAATAAACAAATTAATTATACAGTTTATAATAGTATATTGTGTTATTAGGAGTAAAAGTGATACTTTGTGTGGCGAGTATGGAAGTTTGCACGACGAGCGAAGCGAGTCGGGCAATTGCATGCGACAAAGACACTTTCATTCCGAATGACACATTAAATTTTATTTTCAAACGCGCAATTTTTCTTTTTATTCGCTAATTCTATGTAGTTTCTATGCATATTTATTTATTTTATTTCTACCTTGTGAATTAAGTCACAAAAAATGCCATTTCTACGACGTTTGAAAAAAATAGTTATTTATGTATCTGGTTTGTAAACTGATCTCTTTGCCGAGGTTTTTTTTATTCGATTGTCATAAATTTATAAAGTTATATTTAAAAATATATTATATTAGGTATATAGAAGCTTAGGGGATTTTTTTACAAGACAAACCAAAGAAATTGTAGTCGTTGTTTTAGGTTGGTTGGTATGCGCAGGTCCATCAGTCTCAAGGCGCGCTAGCTATAATTATTATCTTCATAGAAACGAACAAAAATTTATATGAAATTGGTTATCATTATAAGAAAAGTATTAATTAAAGCAATTAATTTTGAAGAAGTATTTGTTTGTATGTTTGTTTGTTTGTTTGTTTGTTTGTTTGTTTGTTGGTAATTGAAGTACAGAAACAATTGCCTAGATAAATTTAATGAAACGTAGTGTAGTTATTTGATAAGAACATTAATTGAATTCATACTTGTGTTGGGAGTTGCACTTCCCTCGCTATACAAATCAATGATTGCTTGAGGGTCCGAACAGATCTCGAATGTCTAAATTCTAAATCCACTTCATTGTCGAGCGAGCATATCGAAGAAGCTCGTTCTACTAGAATCGTTCGTTAATGTTATCACATTATGATGTTAGTTGGCAAACTAACATGGACTGGAGTAATTATTGCCATGAAGTGTTACAAGTTCTGATGGTTTCGGTCCGACGTGGTTTCGAGCTATCAACATACGTTACACTTGGTGGATTCACAAGAGTATGGAATTGTTAATCAACATGCAAGGGCAATATATTCTTTGGGTGTATTTTACAAGAGAATGTTAGTTGTGATGCAGATGTAGATGATTACGAACAAGAACATATTAATAATTGTTACATGAACATTTATTTTGTTTTGGAGGAATGAGGTCCTCCATTACTTTTTTATATTTTTTTATGAAACTTCATCTAAACGGAAAGCGATACGTAGTATTAGAAACTCTTTATTGTTATTCGTTCATCCGTATTAATTTTATTAGTATTCTGTGACGTAGATATAGAGATGATTTTGTTCGCAACCAGTGGACTTTGCTTGGAGTCACATAAATTGACCCTTTTCAGAACTTATAAAAATGTATAAAAATGTCAAAATAACTCATTTGGGCAATAATTGAAAATATGAGTGGATAATAAACAATTTAATAAAAAAACTACGTATATCGTTAGTCCAATGTTTGAGTACCACCGATACTTTGATAATCTTTAAAATACAGTTTTAAGATCTAGTTTTATTATAAATGATCTATGTTCTAATTTGATACTACGGTGAAGGACCCCATTGACCCCAAATCTAAATACAATTTTTTTTAATTTAAGGAAATCCATTTTTTATTTTAAAAAATTCATATGTGGCTAGCACATTACCTTCCGTCAGTGAATTTTGTACAAATTACACTCAGAAATTTCATGCGATAGACTCCATATTTCCAGTAAACTTGTAACACATATGTTAACTGCTCTTAACAGTGACAGCTATTAGAATTTTTTTTAAATATTATAGTAGCTGTTTCCATGGTTATATCATAGCTGGCTGCTTTATGAAATTTAATATCTATATAATTTTATAACTCTAAATCTGTTGAATATGAAGTATAAAATGTAATCAAATCCTATAGAGCATAAAATATTCTTTTATATTTATAATATACAATGACTAAAAATGATATTTAATGCGTTTTTTCAAGAATATCTGTTAAAAACTTCTAATACGAGTACTTCCGATTGACCAGTTATAACCAAAATCTAATGACCTTTTCATATGGAAGAAAACTTGAGGAATAAACAAAAATTATAATTTTTGGAAAGGTGGTACTGGAGTTAGGTGATCCGAAAGAATCGTCACACACGCACGCACGCACGCTCACGCACACACACACACACACACGCACGCCCACACACACACACCCACACACACATACAAACGCGCGCGCGCGCACACAAATCACCGTAGAAATAGTAAAGTCGTATTCTATGGACTCTAAAACGTGCTTATTCATTAAAAACTCATCATCGAATTTATTGACCAAATAAATTCCTTTGGCGGAAGGTAAAAATAAAACAAAATCTCGAATTGTTGGGGTTTTGTAATAATTTTGTAATTTATCCAATGAAAATTATAAAAATAAAGGAAACAAAGTTTATGAAATATATTAAAGTGTATTTTAAAACTATTTATTGAATATACATAATATAATTAAAACCCTTATAAAAATATCTTCAAATAAAACTCATTTGGTTGTTGTAGAATTACAAACATGCACCCTTAGGTATATTGCTCGTATCTACTTTCGTGTTTGGTTATTTACAAAAGCTTTTGTTGGTCATAACGTGACGCAACCGAAAGAAAACGAAGTAAAAATAAAATAAGCAATCTGCTTCACTTCAATAAAGACGATGCATTTTAACGTAAAGTATAAAAGACGATACTTTTCGAAATCTCATAGCGTCTATAGTGTGCAGCACAGTGGTAATTTCTTTTTAATTAATAATACATTTCGATAGGATTCATTAATGGGTTATATTAAAACAAAATCGATTATTTAGTACCTTTAGTTGAGAATTCCAATAAAACAAGAATTTACTTATTAATAAAGAATATGGTAAACAGTATATTAAAGTCCAAATTACTTAATTTGTTTCTTGGGAATATTTTCTAATTCAGAATAGCAGAACATGAAGTAAACAAAGCACTCTGGGCAATCTTCCATTTAAGTCTTGACAAAGAGAAGAAAAAGTTCCTGGGAAGAATTGCAATAAAAGATGTGCAGTTTTTGCTTCGCCGTTGTCCGCACGCAACATTTGAGCAGATATTGCCGGGAAGAACAACCTTTAATTTCAGTAAGAGGGTCTAAACAAATGCGCACTCCATAAAATTGTCTTAATACGAGACCAGCAAACAGAGCAGTCTCCGCCAACGGTAGATGAAAAATTGAGGCGGATCATGATACAACAAAACGGCCCAGCACAGAATAGCCCTTTACAAATATGAATGTAAATGGTTTAATTAAAAATAATGTTTTAGACATCCAATAACTGTAACTAAAGATATTTTGAGAACAATTGCATCGATCTGCAGTTTGAATATTTGATATTTCATAACTATTTGCAACCATAATTTCATGACTTAGAGATCCATTAAAACATTTACTCTTCTTGAAATGACATTTTTATATATTTAAAAATCTGATGTGGCCAACACATAACCTCTCGCCAGATATTTTACCTGGTTGTACGCATAAAACGAAAAATATTTTTAAATACAAATACATATATTCATGTCTCACTACAAAATAATTCTCACATATATTTGCAAAATCTATGGGTTATTTTAAAATAAATTATGTACAATACATACATTTTCTTTATATTCAATATCCTGAAATTTTCTTTTTCTACTTTCCTTCTCTTTTTCTTTATATTCGTCTTTTTTTGCGCAAATTCCTTTTATATTCTTTTTTGCGTATATTCATTTGCGTTGTTGACTTTTTTTATTTTCATAATCTTCATAATAATCTACAAATATTTTTGACAGAGGCATACAAATATTTTTGACAGTGACATTTATGTGTCAATTACAAACATTTGAATTTCTTGCCTTGCAGTAGTTTGATCTGAGATTTTTTACATCAAATTATTTTATATGCCTTTCTTTATCTCTAAATCTATAGAAGATATAATAATGAATTTATATTTATCGAATAAAGAATTTAACGTTCTTTAATGTAAGTATTTACATAAATTTTCGATAAATAATATTTAGATGATTTTTTTCTTGTAACTACTACTTCCGGTTATCCAATTGTTACCAAAACTTACTGGACTCTTCCTATTATTGTTAGATTGAGGAATCCGTAGTTAAAAATGTCTTAAGTCTTATAGTATTTGAGATATAGTGAATCCAACATCCACACCAACATCCACACACACATCCAACACACATACGGACATCATCGTAAAAATGTTATAATCGGATTCTAGGGACCTTAAAACGTGCTTATTCATTAAAATCTGGATATGCGATTTTTAGCATGAATACAATACCTCTCTTAGCGAGAGGTAAAAATTGGATAACAGCATATTTCCGTAAAAGATTTTTTCTAAGTAAAAAAAAAGTAGCAGTTATTGTTTTTATTTAGTTCTCTTAAATACGTTTAAATAAGCTAGTCAATATGATATGGTACTTTGCAATTCGAATAACTGATTGGCGAAGATACCAGATTTATAAAAAAAAAAAATATAAAATTATAAAATAAGTGTAAAGTGTAAGTGACTAGTTATGGTATACGGATGGTTCGAGCTCGATTCCGACCGGTGCTAAACTCGAAAGCGATTCCAGTAACAGTTTTAAGAGTTCGGGAAATGACATCAGGTATTATGTAGTTAGTTTCAAGATATTTGCGAACTTACCTGTTTGGCTTTACGCAGTGGGTGGCTTCTTAAATTGGCTTGAGGGTTAACAGAACAGAGCTGTAACAAAATATTTGAAATCCGGTACACGAAATATTTGTGTGGAATTCAATTAAATTTCAAGAAATACACAACAAATCAATACGTTATATTCGAATGACATTACACCAAATTTTCACGAATAAAAGCAGCGGGATTTTGAGATGATATGGTATGACTTGCGAATGAAAGTTGACGTTTATTTAATAGATGTGTTTTCTTTTGAAAATATTTCCCTATATTTGATTTGAAAGGAAACTAACCCTTATGTATTCCGTTACAGAAGATTACAATTGTACTCAATACCAGGAGGCATTTAAAATGACCTTAGCAACAAGATTTAATTTAATACCGCAAATTCTAGTTCATTCCTTTAAGTTGTAAGCAACCCTCGAGTCGAAATTACTTTTAGAGGAAATTAAAAATAATCGCATTTCATAGAATTGCTAAACTAAATAGTTTAAAGAACAAAATATTTTGTTATACTTAATCAACATAAATGAAAAATGTTTAAAATATTTTAAACGCACCCATGTCTTAATATTCAGTTACCCTAGTCGGCCATCTATTTTCAGTCAGATATAGTAATGTATTTCTGTGCTTTCCTAGTCCAGTATTTAAATGGGTTCATGCAAAAAATTCATACCTAAATATTTCGTACAATGCTATTCTTCTCTAGGGTTTCAAAAGAAACCACATCTATAAAATAATTTAAACGTCAACATTCATTCGCTAGTCATACCATAAAGCTACATCGTTTTCACAAATTTACCCTGCTGTTATGCGGTTTACCGCGTCATTACGAAGGCAGGTACATTTGCAAATATCTTGTAACAAACTTTAAGCGTCCACATCGCTACATACCTATCGATATTAGGTATAAAATACACTTGCGAATAGAAGCAGACATGAGTAATACGCCAAGTTTTCTTTACAAATTACTGACCGGTAAGTGATTATGAGTACTTACCGATCAGAAGGGAAGGCGGTAAGTAAATAAAAAACAACAATCAAAGTTTACTTTAAAAATGGCAACTAAAATTGTTTTAAATATCATAATTTTCTAATACACCGCAGATTGGCACACCCAGCTATGGTAATATGTCGTGATAATATATTTATCTTTTATTTATTTATTTTCAAGTAAATTTTAATTTTATTCTTGTGTCGATCGTATAAAAAACTTAATAAGCATTGTGGTTTTTAAGGTGGTTTGTACCGGTATCGGATGTATTGGAGAAATCGACTTCGTCTCAATCTCCAAAATCGTCCTCAACCGATAGGAAGCACTTACCGCACTAATACATAAATAAGTATATTGAGTTAAAAAATATGTTTTGACAATTGTTATACAGGGTGCCCATTTTATTTGTTCCGGTCTGAAAATTCATAGGCAATCCATGTTACATTTCATAACTGACATAGATTTTAAAATTTTGATTTGCTGTTATACCAACTGTGATTATTCGATTTGAAGTACTAATATTTACCATGCGGAAACAAATAAAATGGGCATCCTGTATATAGCTTTTATTTAGTTTAGAATGAAGACAATAATTTCCTATACTGTTTTACAATTTATCTTATTTTGTACATTGTTTTGGTTTGAAAAATGAAGTATTCAGACAATATATTAACATCAAGTTTAAAATTTGGAACATGATTATATTAATAACAGTTTTTCTGAGACTATGTGTATGGAATATAACTCTTTTGTATATACCTTTGAATTGATTTAAATAATATTTTTTTATTGGATGGTCGTATAATTTAAAATACTTCTTCTAAACAGATATTCATTACACTAATTCATCACTTAGAAAAACTGGTTGCAGGTATCGCACTGTTTCAGTCTTTTCTTGTTTGGGCAGATTTGTGAAGGGCTTTATTGTCGCGAGATTCAGAGACGTATCATTATGCGGCACTGCGCAAAGTTTTAAAAAAGATGCTGCAGCCCTCAGTTTATATTTATGGACGGGGGGAATTTGTCTAGAAGAAAATTAAGTCGTTACTATCTACGGATCTTCCCTGTCCTTTTTTGTGTCTATAGTAATTATACATATAAAAACTCTGGTAATAAATTTGGGTGCACCTTCAGCGCTATGTACTTAATTATGTATGTATATTTTTGTAATTAATATTCTGACAGAGTAGGTTATTTAATTTAAAGTATGGATAAACCTCAGATGAGATTTACATAAATTATATTAGGAAAAAATGCTGTATTAACTCTATTAATTTAAAATAAAACTTTCAGCTTTAATCCCTATACGTCGGTCAATAATTTTATATGCTTTATCCTATGCACACGTCAAGGTAATTTAATAATGTTGGAGAAAAACGACCACACTAAAGACTTAATTACTTCAACTATGAACATGGAAAATTAATAACACACTTAGGTACATAGTAACAACATAATAACAGTAACTGTAATTAGGTACATAATAAAGATTTAGATAAAACGTATTGATTAAAATTCTGTGGGAAATTTTACCTAAACTACTTAATTATAAACAGGTTCGGAAAAAATTATAATTATCACTATTAATTATAAATATATTGCAGTATTACAATATTACACATTTTTTTTAATTACCCTTACAACACTGACGCTTCAGTATTTACCTTCTTCAGGGTAAGTAAAAGTAAGATTTTCCAGTATCTTAAATACAAATTATAATGTACACATAAATATATTCGTTTAAAAATATACTTTTACATTAACTATTATTCATGAAAGATGACTATTCAAGGTCATTTGTTCGAAGAAAGAATACACATCACTTTGCAGCAGGAGCTTAGAAACATTTTGTATTAGAAAGAGAAAGATTACTTGACCTATGTCTATTTAATTTATGTGGTGTGACAGATATACGTAAATAGTGGCATTACTTTTTAACACATTATAAATAATAATGACGTATGTCGTAGAATTACAGATACCTAATTATCTACTATACTGCCATCCGTGCTAATATTTACCCAGTGGCGTTGACGTTTAAATCAAATTATTATTACTTGGTTTATAGTGACTATGTTTTTGAATTTTGCAAAAACATAAATGAAGAACATACTTATTTCAGAAAGGCATTATTTTTTAAAAAAACATAATTTTTAAATAAATTACTCTTATTTTTTCAGTTAAAATGTGTCCATAAGTACTTCATGTTGCACGCCTATGCATACGAAATGCAATGAAGTTATCTGCAAGTAATATTATATCAGACGGCTCACAAATGACCTTGAATAGTCTTCTTTCATGAATAATAATTTACAAACCTATAGTATTAAAATACACAAAAAACATACACATCTATTCGCTCTCAAAATCGACAAGAAAAAATCTGATGTGGCCAGCACATTACCTTCCGTCAGTTCTATGTATTTTGTACAAATTTCATACGGAAAGTTCCTTGCTAAATTAAATATTCTATTTCTTGTACATTACCTTCCGGCAGTTGCATGTATTTTATGCAAATTTCATACAGAAAAATATTATTTTGTGACGTTTTCTATATACAGTGTAATGTATCTGCAGAAATAAAAGATTTATTATTATTATTATTTCTTGTACATTACCTTAAAGCAGTTGTATGTATTTTATACAAATTCCATACAGAAAGCAAAAGATCCTATACCTATTTCCAGTAAAATTATAAGACAAACACACTATGTCAATTTCACTTGACACTGACATCTTTCTATCAAAATTTTCTTAATATAGTAGGTGTTTCCACAGCTATGGCTACTTTATGAAATTTAATTTCTTTATAATTTTTTAACTCTATATCCATTTAATATTAGGTATAAAATGCAATCAAATCGTATAGAAAATACAATATTCTTTAATATTTATAATAACATTAAATGTGAAAAAATGATATTTAACATTGTTTTTTCAAGAAAAACTGTTAAAATCTTCAAATGAGGGTACTTCTGGTTGTCCAATTCTAACCAAAATCTAATCAGCTCTTCGCATGGATGTAACGACCCTAAAACGTGCTTATTCATCAAAAACTCATCACCGAATTTTTTGACCAAAGACAATACCTTCCTTACCTAAAGGTGACGGAAGGTAAAAAGGGTGGGTAGTAAGTTTTTACAGATTCCACCCTGAAGAAGATATAAATGTACTATACTTCATTTCATCTAAGAAAATAGAGCTATTTTATATAGAGATATAAATTCTGCCCTTTAATTGGTCAGAATGCAAACCTGGTTCACAAAAATGAAAAAAATATCACCTGTCCGTTATCAAATAAAATCTACAGAATTCAGTGATGTTTAACCATGTTTCGTTGTAATTTTTAATATTCAGGTCTTGTCCATTTTTACAGATAAACTATTGACAAAGTTTGGTATCACGAATTACCTAATAATTATTTATTTTCTACATGTAAAAACAGTCGGCTCTCAATCGCCATCTACTATTTTCTTACGTGAAATAAAGTATAGTGTGTATACCAAAGCGTCGGTTCGGTAATATTTTAATGAGATTTCGAGTAAATATTGACACATATTATCTATTTCACAATCGTGAAATTTAGCAGCACTTTGGTGACGATGCTATGGGCATCACACAGATTAAGGCCCGCCAAGTGCGCAGCAACCTCAAAGTAATGCTGATTGTTTTCTTTGACTCCCGCGGTGTGGTAAATCACCTACGCAACATGGTGAAACAATCACCAAACAGTACTACAGGGATATCCTCCGTCGCCTACATGATGCTGTGCGGTGCAAGAGACCGGAGTTGTGGTCAACAGGAAATTGGCGCCTCCATTACGACAATTATCCAGCACATTCCTCGCCTTTGATTCGGACTTTTTTGGAGAAGAACAAAACTCCTGTGGTTCAACAGACTCCTTACTCTCCTGATATGGCCCCCTGTGACTTCTGGCTGTTCCCCAAACTCAAGAGGCCATTGAAAGGAACGCGATTTCAGACAAGAGAGGACATTATGGCTGCAATGACAGCCGAGCTGAACTCCATTCCGAAAGAAGCTTTCTCGGAATGATTACAACAATGGCGGCGCCACTGGGAGAAGTGTGTGGAGTCCCAAGGAGACTACTTTGAAGGTGATTATGTTTCCAATGTTCCAGGTATGCCAGTTTTTTTCCCCCGGCCAAAGGTCGGATACTTTTCTATCCTCGTATACCTAACTATCGAAAAAATCGTTATATTTTCCGCCTTGAATCTTTGGAACTATTAATCCTACAACAAAATGAATAAGACCAGTAGGAAATTTTATCTACTTTAATTTTGAATATAAAGTGTTTTTTTGCTAGGAACTATAGTTTTGGAGATTTTTGCAAAATTCGTAAAAAGAATACCTTTAGAAGGATCCCCCACCTCCCGCTTATATAGTAGATATCGAGGAATAACTGTGCCAAGTTTAAAAACTGCTGTATTTTTTCCTTTGAAAAATCTAATTTTATTGAGCTATTTGGAGTCATTCAAATAATAGGTTAAATAAATGAAGAAATAAGTGAAAGATATGAATAAAGATTAACAAAATGTGTATATCATCAAAATTCTTTAAGTCTCTGACATTTGGCCATCCTGGTGTAGAGTATACAAAACTCTATTGTTCAGATAATTGTATTATTTTTAGTGTTAAATAATTCACACCCACTTCTATTTTTAATTCCCCCTCCTATTTAACTTTCCGTTCTAATCATCCAAAGTCTTTCCTCCCTATATCGTCACTTCTTACTGTTAGTGAACATCCCTAAGTCAACAGTATCAGGGCGGCTTTGGATGGAGATGCTTGTGTGCTGACATTCAACACGCTGCTTCCGTCATCAGATGTCGCACTTGTTTCTCTGATTAATCCCTTATTCCTTCTATAGGGACCATCATGAAAGAATTGGGGTGGACCAGTGACGTAGTGAAAGATTTTTTTTAAGGGAACCCAAAGTTCATTGCACTGAGTTGTGATCCTGTGATTATATGGAATACTAAATTTACATATTTTTACTCGGGTTTTTTCAAATATTTTACCTGATTCATAACTTAAATTTAAATTTAGTTCAACATGCAGAAAATCAAATTTTGGCATAACAGGCGGAAAATAAGCAAGAAGTTATAAATCTATATTGTTCGACTGACAATGAGATATTCTATTTCCACAAGTTTTGTTGCTTAGTTTTTGACAAAACCTTGTTGTTCACGATGAAAATTATTAAGTCAACTGTTACCAAAATTCTGCTGAGATTTGCAGGCATTTTACGAAAGAGGAATAAATATACCATTTTATGAACATTAAAATATGATTTCCAAATTAAATTACATATACATGAGTTCAAAATTAAGAATATTATTTATTTTTATACATGCACCTACAAATGAAAGGAAAATATATATTTTACAGATAATCTATACGTTTTGTAACGTTTTTATTTATTTGGGTGAAGTGTAAATATTAGACAATTATTATTAACTAAAATAAGTATTTACTAATTAAGTCTGAAACTATAAATAACTAGATATCACTAACACTATTTATTTATTTATTTATTTATTTATTAATTTATTTATTTAACCAATTAACACTACTATTTATTTCCACAATATTACTAATTATTTATTTCACTATTTATGTCACTTCTTTATTTATATCACGATCAACTGTCTGCCTACCGATCTCCACAGCGTCTATATACTCAACTGACTCAACAGTATCTGTATATTCAACTGCTCGGACAGAAGTCACACCTTTCAACTCACTATCTGTCTATTTATGTAACTCTCTCACTTCCACAGCCCCAGTATCACAGACTGTTCGTATGCCACAACTTTTCAACACCACTGCCGAGTATCCACTTTCACTCGCCGTTACTGTTCCCAATACTCGTCAACACTACAGAGTATTCACTTCCACAGCTATCCTGGTATCAGTAACTTCCCGACTCGCCGTTACTGTCCTTGTGCACTATAGCTTCCCAATACTTGTCAACACTACCGATTATTCGCATCCACAGCTATTCCAGTTTGCCAGTAACTTCCCGAGTACCTACTCGACACAAACTGCATACGCTCACTACGGTACTGCTGTGCTTCTCACTAACACTTTACTCTCTAACACTCCATGTGAATGTCTACATCCCTATGTAATGTCTACATCCCTATGTAACTAACTAACTCCCGAGCATAGCTGCGTCCCTTTTATACAGCTGCCATTAACTTCCACAGAGCTCTAAAATGTTCGACCGCATAATAACAATGAACACAAAAGGTTTAGGCGACCGGAAGTAATTATAGACGTCGCGGCTTGTTTGTTTACGTAGCCCGGCTGCTAGCGCGATTGAGTCATCGCTATGCTTAGACGCTTGTTCAGAGTGGCAGCGGGGCTCACACGTTACAGTATGGATATTAACTATTAACACCAATTATGTGAATATTTTATGAACATTCACGCTAAATATAGACGTTAACAATTCAATGTCTATAAATACTTACTATCAGTTTATTCTACATTCTATGTATATGTCGAATCCAGAAAACATAGCTATACATTTCTCGAAAAGGACACCCTTTTTATGAAGCGGCTCCTCATAGTATAATTTGAAAGTTTTTCGCCACCTGGACAAAAATCCCATCCAATTCATGCAGCTATTTAATTACTTTTACAAAAAATACCAACAATAACGTTACCTAACGTAAAGAACTCATCAACAATAACCTCCAGGAATGTTCCTAAAGGGTGTTCTGTGCGTTAAGTGACGTCATTGTTGGCATTTTTTATATCCAGGTGGCGAACAACTTTCAAATTACAATATGAGTAGCCGCTTCATGATGTGGATGTCCTTTTCATGAAATGTACAATTACACATTATGGATACGACATATACAAATAATTAATGTGTATCTGAAATATGTCTCGATATACATAATTAAAGCAAAACTTTTTTGAGCCCGGAATAATATCACCTACGCTCGTTAAAAGTTTATTTCAGTTATTAGTGAGTTAAAAATAAATAACAACCAATCACCTAGAAATAATATCTACGCGCAGTTAAGAAGTTCAATTAATATCTAATGATGTTTTGCTCGTCTCGTCTTTTTATACAATAACAGGAATAATCTTTTCGTTTTGTCAAGGGAGAGAAATACATTATTTTCGAGGCGTAATTTGAGCTATAGAGTACCGGGAGAAAAATAGCAATCACTAATCATTGCTGAGGTGTATGTATCTGTAAACTTATTTTTACCACTGGGAGTAGATAAATAAAAAAAAAAAAAAATAAGAAATAAAAGGTTGAGATAAATTTGATTATCATCTTTGATAATTCAATGAATTTCAGAAATTCGTAGTCCTTGAGATTCATAACTTTTCAATACAGACTTTTGTTAAAATCAAAAAAGAATTTTCTTAAATATCAAGTCGAATTTTTTAAATTCTAAGTTGTTCTCTTTTAAAATGGTAAACCAAGACTACAGTGCACCCTCTGAAGAACCTCAACATATTGTTGTTGCAACTTTTTCTCTATTGTATTTTACCTATATTAGAAAACAAAAGCCGCCTTGGTGGTCATGTGAATTGAGGCAGCACACAACGCTCGAAGCGACCGTCACCGCTCGACCCTAAGATCGTGGGCACGGTGTAGAATCTATAGGTGAGTGTACGACGTATTCCAATGCATTACGAAGAATGGCTGACTAACTGGGCTAGTTCATACAGTGTACCGCTAGATGACAGGTTTTGTTGCGACCCGGTTTTTACACAAAATATTTAAAATATTAAATTATTCATACATAACGCATACTATTCTATATTTTCAATCATTACCTTTTATCTTTTGTAATTTCTATGTATGTATTTTGTACAAATTCCATACAAAAACGTTTCTATACTTCCAGTAAAATTATAAAACAACATATGTCAAATGCACTTGACATTGACACCTTTCAATCAGAAATTTATTTTAGTACCTGTTTCTGTGATTATGAGTAGCTGGCTGCCGCTAAATTGCACCTTTTGACACCTTAAAAAGACTATATTTCTCTTTATTTGATCCATACCCTGTTGTGAACAGCAGAACATTTTTTGTCAAATGGTAACGGGTCGCGTTAGCACCATTTTGTTTCCCAGTTACTTAGCCATGTCAACGCATCTCGTGCTCTCACCTATAGATACTACACCGTGATCGTGGGTTTGATTCCCACCAGGGGCTTGGGTGTTTGTGAGTGTTTTCAAATACATTATATTCTTATAAAAATGTAATATGGTAAATAATAAAAAAGAGTTTTATATGCAATGTTGATATGTACGCACGTTTTTTATTTATGTATTGTAATTTTGACGAAAGTTTCGACCTTAAAAACTTTTTCATTTTCATGTTTTTCTAAATTTATTCTCAAACGTTACCCTGATGATGATCAAATTTTGATCGAAACGTTGGTATATGTTTAATTTTCAATAAAATTTCCCTATATTAATAAAAAAAGTATTTAAATAGGGCTACAACACATTGGTGTTCAAAAGCCGACAAAATATTAATATTAGAAAACAGAGTTGTCAAAATAAAATATATGTATAATCGTGTATTTTGTATCTAGGGCTAGGACTTGGAACTGGGTATTTAGTTAAGAGGGAAAAACCCACCCACCCGGACCAAATGGAATACGGATCGGAGTCGATTCACCCATAAGAACCATTAAAACCGTATGACCCGCAAGAACGGTAAGAAGCGTATGACCCTAAGACTTGTCGTTGTGTGTGTAGTAATGACTGCGTACGGGATACTTCGCCGCACCGAGTACATATTTCATAATTCCATTATAGTTTATGTTTATTGATGTTTCATAAACTGCCTGAACTAGATAATTCTTACGCAGGGTGAACCTGAAAGCGGTCAAATTCGTCTACGGGTATGACCTGACCTATACAGTGTTTATGGGTGAAGAATCGACTCCGACCCGTATTTACTGAAATACGGGTGAGCGGGTGGTCTTTTGGATCCACCGGTATTCCGAACAATATTTATATCCTCCTAACTTAATATTCCACGCCACTAACATATTGCATCCATGTACAAAAATCATTTATTTTATGTCTGTAAGGCGGAGCCACTGTCGGAAGTGACTTCCGGCATCAGGAAGTAATACAAACGGCGGCAACATTTAAAATTAAATAATTTGGAATCCACCTATCTGACAGGGAAACGAAACTAAAGTGCGCGATTAATAATTCAAATTAATTCGTGTTTCCTTTGATGAGATGCTCCTCAAATGCAACGAGTTTTCAGGAACGCATTGGTGAACGGTTTGCAATGACGATACGGTGATGAAAAGAAAACAACTGAACGAGTTTTCAAAACAAGGGTGTACGCAAACGAATGCCTTGAATACGAGCTTTTTGATAAATTTTAAATTGAATGAACGATTTGCAGACTGCATCAATGCAGTTAAAATGGAATTTATACTACACGATATATTGACAAGAAACGAGGGTGATTTAGAATGTTATCAACTTAGCCATGAAGGAAAATAATTGAATTTAAACTAGTTAATATTTTATTTATGTAGTTGTTTTTGACATTTTCACTTCATTTTTATTTATTAAAACTTTCAACCTTCGTTCTGTTTAAACTAAATCTTTAACTTTAACCTTTTTGATTTTTTCCCTGTTCTTCCATATTGCTTACAAATACAACATAATATCACTGAAAAATATGACTGGGTATCTTCCTCATATTCGCCAATTATCCATTCATTAAAATTTTTGGTCCAACCAGAATGATGGTCACTTTTCTTATTATCTTAGGTAGGTACTCAAACTTATGCAGAACAGTATCAAACTAGAAAATTAAATCCCTATAATAAAACCATGGTAACAATATGACGTCATCAATTCCCTCCCTCCCCTGGCGATTTGAACCATATGTTTACTATTGATGACGTGGGGACCAAGTGGTGGAAACGGCCTTTATGTAATATTTTATAAGTAAAAATGAAAAAATGTTAATAGAAAAATAGTAACAGAGTTATTAATAAAAATATGGCTGATGAGATGAACTTCCAAAGGACTGTAATAAATCTGTAACGATTCATTTTCGGACCCATGTATATTGTGTTTTTTTTTACTTCTTTTTGATCATATTATATGCCCTTTAAATATGTAAACGTTATTTTTTAATACCTTGTACGAGACCCTGTATGTAACAGAGTATTTGTGAGATTTTACTTACATGAATTTGTCCAATTATTTTTAGATCTGTATTTAAATTTTAAGTTTGGTTGTTTATTCTTGGAATATTTTGTATAATTAGAGAGTAAAATAATCCATTCAATTAGTTAGACCATATTTCAATATATAATTTTTTTCGTTACATAAATTAACCACGATTAATGTAGGTGTGTATAAAGAAATGCTGACCCACATTTATTCAAAAGAAAAGTGTGGAAATAGCGAAATATTTATTAAAAATTACAGTCCTAAAGCCCGGTAATTTATTTCTGCAATTCCGTAAAAATAGTTTTGGTTGCTTCTCCATTACCCAGTACGTTAGTATCCGGGAGTCCTGTGGTCTACAGCAGGACAAATGCCGCGAACATAGCCATTAAACAACGCGTATAACCCCTGTCCTGTCACGTTGCCATAGCATCACGGTTAGTTCTCCACAGCCACCCAAGGAATGTTATTAAATAGTTTTATTCTCCGCATGAATAAATTTAATAGGATTTGCCAAACTCCTACTTTAAGCAAAGTATTTTATAGCGTGCTTTTTCTAAAAGAATTTCATATGTGTATATTTTAAAAAAGCTTATTTCTCAATAAATATGCAAAACAGTATAAAATTATGACAAGAAATTGTACTCCACTTAAATATAATTTATGGAAATATTTGTTTAGATTACTAATGCCCTGCTTTACCATGAAATATATCTTCGAATAGTTTATTCGCCGAATAAGTGAAAAATATCGCATCAAAATATGACAGCTAGAATAAATACCGTCATTTATATTGTTCCGATGCGATATTTTTCTCTTATTTGTTGAATAATCTATTTGGAGATTTATTTCAAGTTAGTGAAATTGGCAATAAGAAGAATATTTTACACATTACTGCTTAAATATTTTTCATGTATAGTATGTCTCACAGTATAAGCACAATATAAATAAACAGTAGTTGCCAGGGTCGATCCTAACCTATCAGCTGCCTTTGTTCTTATATAAAAATGCCCCCCCCCCGTCTTATTTTTTCAGGTATTTAAGCCATTCATATTGCAGAGAATAGGGAATAGTTTTGACATCTCCCATTGGCTGAAATTGGCGCTGATGCAAGCACCATCTGCTGAATGGCTTAAACGGTACAGAGTATAGTTCTAAACAATAGCACACAATGAATTAGAAATAAAATCATTTATCTAATTTTATGTTAAAAAACAAGTTTAGTGAATTAGGCGTATAATTTAATTATCTACAAGTTTTATTTGAAACATTTTTGTCTAAATGAAAAAGTTTATTTTTTAATTAGGTAAAAAATTGATTATAATATTACTGTCACCGTATAATGGAAAAATTTACATATTTTTTGCATTTAATTTATTTCTTGGAGCATTGTAAATCAAGGCGGCCCAGAAAATTTTCTCATAGGGGCGCAAGATTTCTAGTTACGCCACTGATTGACATCATAAGTATACTCAGTCTTTTAATAAAAGAAACTATATACCTATTAGCATGGATATGTTACCAGTCAGCCAAACCAAGTATTTAAAAGAATAATGATTTATTAATACCATAAAACGGGGTGGAATTGATAAAAAAAAACTATTTCTTTGCATAACTTTTTTTAAAATTATAATATAAAGTTTTTAAAAACACTGTCTTATGTAACTAAATACTGTTTACCAATACCACTTGAAAAAGTAGAAATTTCTCAACCCACTTCCTCAAAATTTAGAAAAAAAGGGCTGATCAAACTCATACTGAAAGTGGGGTGTCTTTGATCAGCACCTGGGTGAATACATGAAATGTAAATAGGAAACGTATGATAGTGATCAAACTTACCCCGAATAAGATATATGCAGTAGTAAAAAAATTACGAGACTTTAAAATTTTGGGGTGAGTTTGATCACTGCTATTATATGTTTAAAAGAATTAAATTTTCACAGAAATATAGTTTTATTTAGAAACATATTACATAATAATGAAAACGACCTAATGTCTAAAATGTAAACAAAATTTCAATATACTATTTTTACATTTCAGTTAAATTTCGTAAACATCTATATCTTTCGGAAAAGTATATATTATTTTTCCAACAATTGAGCTCTCAATTGTAGGATCCGGTAGTATGGCTAAAATGTCTAAAAATTCTATTTTAAATTCATCATTTTCTACGACTTTAAATGTTTTTACCTTCCGTCACCTTTAGGTAAGGAAGGTATTGTCTTTGGTCAAAAAATTCGGTGGTGAGTTTTTGATGAATAAGCACGTTTTAGGGTCCCTAGAATACGATTTTACTATTTTTACGATGATGTCTGTATGTGTGTGTGTGTGTGTGTATGTATGTATGTATGTATGTGTGTGTGTGTGTGTGTGTGTGTGTGTGTGTGTGTGTGTGTGTGTGTGTGTGTGTGTGTGTGTGTGTGTGTGTAACAAAATTTTCGTCTACGATAACTTCCATACTACAATTCTAAAAATTATAATTCTTTCGCATTTCTCTTCGTTACATCCATGCGAAGAGCTGATTAGATTTTGGTTAGAATTGGACAACCGGAAGTACCCTCATTTGAAGATTTTAACAGTTTTTCTTGAAAAAACTATGTTAAATATCATTTTTTCACATTTAATGTTATTATAAATATTAAAGAATATTTTATTTTCTATACGATTTGATTGCATTTTATACCTAATATTAAATGGGTATAGAGTTAAAAAATTATAAAGAAATTAAATTTCATAAAGTAGACATAGCTGTGGAAACAGCTACTATATTAATAAAATTTTGTTTGAAAGATGTCAGTGTCAAGTGAAATTGGCATAGTGTGTTTGTCTTATAATTTTATTGGAAATAGGTATAGGATCTTTTGCTTTCTGTATGGAGTTTGTATAAAATACATACAACTGCTTTAAGGTATTGTACAAGAAATAATAATAATAATAAATCTTTTATTTCTGCAGATACATTACACTGTATATAGAAAACGTCACATAATAATAATCTTCTGTATGAACTTTGCATAAAATACATGCAACTGCCGGAAGGTAATGTACAAGAAATAGAATATTTAATTTAGCAAGGAACTATCCGTATGAAATTTGTACAAAATACATAGAACTGACGGAAGGTAATGTGCTGGCCACATCAGATTTTTTTCGATTTGTTTAATGATTTCATTCCCATAACTTCTATATCTTGATCAAACGTCAAATTTTGTACAATAGCTACATAACGGTAAATAGTTTTCTTTCTAGAACCTCCAAGAACTTTGACGAATAAGAATTTTCCTTTTTGTATATCTTTCTTTTCCGGTGCTTCATATTCAATTTCTTCTTCTACTTCTTGAATTAAATTAATATTGCTGGACCATTTTACCATCTGTAATAAAATACGACTAAATACTAATATAGGAATGAAATACAAGTAATATGAGACGCATTTGATTGATCAAATTCACCCTTAGTACGTGATCAATCTGACCCCACGTAAGATTTTTCAAAATAACTACAACAATATTTAACTAATCATAAAGCCACTATATGCAAAGAGGTTAGCAAAGATATACAATTAGATAAAAACATTACAAATAATTCAAACTATAATAAATTTTTACATAACTGACAAATTTATAGAACTGGAAAATATCACCCAAATATACAATATACTTTACGATGTGTTTACCACAGCAACCAAGTGAGTAGCATAATCAGGAAACTAAGCAAGCTGAGGCTAGACATCCGTCTAACAAATGGCGGCGCGCATGTATCGTTTTGTTGACTAGTGTTGGCGCTAAATTTGAAAGTGTCAAAATTGGATATGGTTATCAAAGTCGCCCCCGAAGGTCAATTACACCCCATTGTACGGTATGTTTATTTCAAAAATTGCTGATATTTTTAAAATTCTTAAATAATTTTTCTTTAATGCTTGGCTGCCTTTCTTCTAGTATCGGGCCTGGTAGCTGCACTCCTCAGCGGTGCATTTGATCTAGCCATCAGACAGCGACAGCACATTGGCTAAGCTCCGCCTCCTGGTTTACAAACGCGAAATAATAAATGACAAAAATAAGCCCTCTGTTAAATTTTTAGACGCGAGCTGTGTAGGTAGATGGCAATACAGAAAAATTTACTGTCTCACAATAAAGTAATATTTCATCATTTGCTTTTTACTTTGCAGTGGCGGAATTCCGCATAGGCGCAGGAAGCGCGCGCTTGGGGCCTCTTAAATCGAAGGGGACTCAAATTTGAGGTCTCAAAGTACAAAATGTTTTATTATTATTTTCCCAATAAAAGTAATTAATTTAATAGTATTCTCTAAATCAAATTGATAAATGAATAATGCCATCTATGTTTTGTGCCGGCCTATAACAGTCATATTTCAAACCATATGCAAGTTTGCTCTCTACTGACGAGATAAAGATAGAATATCGTTACTTCACAACTCTTTCAAAATACAATTAAGAAACTAGAAGCCTACTTTTTACTTTTGTAATTCCCGCTCGATTTTGACGTGATCACTTTCGTAGTCTATTCTAGGCACTGTATTTGTAAAAATTATAACTTCTTCGCTTATAAAGTTTAAAAAAATACTTTAGTCTAACGGTAGCCTAACATACAGAACTCAATTTGACGAAATTCGGGTATATAAGGTAATGTAAATAGATATGTTCGGGTGGTTGCATGCATTTCGCGATAAAATGATTATTAGTTTTTTGTGAAAAATGTGACATTTTTGCTTGCAAATTCATTCATTTTGCTTTCCGTTCTAATTTTTGTGAAATTTACTATTTTTCATGGTTTGCAACTATATGTATATAATATTCAAAATAAAATTCTTGAGGGGTGGGTATTGTAGACTACTTTAAAATTCAAATATGTTTTTGTTGCATTTTTTTATTAATAAATCCTGTTTTCAAATAAATCGTACGTGTATTTGTATTTTTATTTTTTATTAATCTAGAGTGCGTGCTACAGTAAAAACCGTAAAAATATTTAAGGCGGGGGGTGGCTTTAGAGGGGTCTCAAATTTGAATTGCGCTTGGGGCCTCTCAAGTGCTAATTCCGCCACCGCCTTCTTGGTATTTTAAGTCAAAATGTTTTTTATTACATATGGTCATAAATTAGCCCATTACCAGCATTTATAAATTTAAAATATAAACCAATATGTTACACTATATTTTGGTTTTACATTATAATAAGTTATCTTAAATAAATCCAGGATCTGTTGATAGCCGTTAACGGTTAACCGTAGCAAAACAGTATGAAACAGAATACCCCATTTCAATAAAGAAAATTTGATTGCAATTATGAAAATGCCATAATCGTTACCTCAAACTTATGAGTAAAAACAGTATAAAAGAACTAAATTTCAATAATGATTCTTCAAATTATAGTTAAAATGATAAAAAAATTATCTCCGTTCAAAAAACACGAACAAAAAATTAATTTGTTTCGAAAATTAATAAAATGGCCAATATTTGTGTTTCTACAAATTTAGTTATCGAGTTATTTTTTAAAACAAAACTAATGTATGTATTTTAATGTTTATTTGTGAAAAATGATAAAATAAATTTCAAATGATTTTACATATCGATCAATTAAGATAAATAAAATTATACAAAATAATAATACATCAGTAGTTTTTAAAACACAGAGAAATATAATATCTGATTACTGCCCAAAAGTTAAAAAAAAAATTAAACAAAGCATAATAATCAGAAAGGGAAAATATCACCATTTACAATTTAAGCAATTATTTAATATTTATGCATTGTTTTATTTTAATTGTACAGTATATGAATCAATGTTGAATATGTACAATATGAATTATTGAATATTACCACATATTTTCTAATTTACCCAAAATATATTATAATAGCTTAGCAATTATTTGAAAGCGCATAGTGCATGTAATAATTATAGCAGCAATAATTACATTTTATAGAAGCATGTCATATTAATAAAATCAGCAAACAAAACGTATGTGATTTAGTAATAAATAACTTAATTAATTGTTTAAACGAGTTGGAAATATGTGCTATATTTTACTAATTAACTATCTATTGTGTTCATGGGAAATATTATACTTTTTGTGATCGATAAAATTCATTTGCGAATTCCAATTCAATATTAACATAATTTAATTCAAATATTTCATATTAATTTAAACATTGCATTTTTCCATTTACATAAATTAATCTAGAATTAATTATGTATTGAAGTAGATAATAAATCGCGCAAAAACTGCCAATAAATTATTAATTTATTTTAATATCTCTCATCAAACAATTTTCATTCGTCTATTGAATATTTTATCACAAATTTTTATCTATCTACACTGTACAACAATGCAATTTTTTTATTTGTTTTATTTGTTTACAACCTATACGAGGTAAGTACAAAAAAATGTAAAACCAAGTTTTTGTTTATTTAATTTAGCATAGTCTACTTGTAAGTTAGCAGATCGCTGCACTATAGTAGGAAAAATATACTATAGCTTCCAGCTATAAAACTATAAATATCGTAATAATGACAAAGCGGTATACAGCTCATGGCTTGTATTATAATATTGGATACAACAATCCATTAAATGTGTCGCTCTGTTGACATGAAGACATGCATTTTATGAAATCTTGAGGTTAACTACCTGCTGTGAATAGTGATGCACGACGAGGCGAGAGTACTCTCGTATCTCGTCTCGTCTCGTAGCATTATGCGAGACGAGAACGAGATTGCAGTTTAAAATTCGAGGCGAGATCGATATAACAACTGCGAGAAGCGATAAATCTCGCGAGAGTCTCGCAATAAAAAGTATTTGTAACTTTATAGCTTTGATTCATAAATTCAATGAGAAATGCACCGTACAAGGAGTGGAGTCAACGCTAATTCATACGCAGAATACGAGATTGTGAATATTATATGAATTCACTATATTATTGAGTCTATTTAGAGTCGATTGGTATCGGTCCCAGAGCGAGCAAATGCAAAATAAAAACAAATTCTGTTTTGCATTCAATAGCGCTAGTTTTCTCCAATATTTCCGTCCCTAATTCACCCCAATTAAAACCACGGTTAACATTTTCTTGCCGCATCTAAAAAGTAAAGGATGTTATATTAAGCGTCGATGGGAGCCAAAACGGAGAGAAGCGGAGTGATTGGTTGCCGGCGATTTACAAAGTTACAAAAAAGAATTGTTTAATGTTTTAATTCGTTTTACCGATGACAGAATGTATTAACAGATGTTTGTATTGAAATAGTTTAGAGATCACAATTTGGTGATAAACTGGATATTTTACACGTAAATTAAATTATATACCAACTTATCACATTTTCTAGTGACTGTTAATGAATAAACATTATGTTCGTATTGAAATAATTTGGTGACCTGAATTTAGTGTTTCGTCTCTTTATTATATTGATACGACTGCAAATACATGGAAGACGGTGCGATTGATACGAACTTGTCTCTTGTAGTTAAACTTTTACGTAAATAAGTAGTGCGCAAGAGCTTATTTCTATAGCGAGACTCTCGTGCGAAAACGAGACGAGACCCAAAAAAATGTGCGAGAACGAGAGCGAGATCGAGATTCCAGATCCGAAAACGAGACGAGATCGATATTTTATATTTCTGGTCTCGTCTCGCCTCGCGTGCATCACTAGCTGTGAGTGCTTTGCATAGTAAAATAATCTTACTGTTCCTTTACAATAAATGCTATTTTTGTATGCAGCTTTGTCATAATTAGGATAATTACATTTATATTGCTGGAAGCGACAGAGTCAATTTTTTATACTATATCTGAATTTCGTACTCCCCTGGCCCCCTACCCCCTCAGTTCACCATTTATATATAGCCCACCGATAGAATTCCAGAACATTTTTAATATGTACTACTAATCACTTGTCCCGCACATTTTAAATAAGGTTATAAGTTATAATGTACTCGCTCGACAATTATCGCACCACCTCGTTCGCATTCGGACTAGCGTACTTACTGCCTACGCATATTCTAGCAATATTCAATTGTAGAATGTACTAGACTGCTTAACGTATTTTTGCAAAGAGGGTAATAAAATTTTAAAAATAATTAATTTTTAACAACCACCTAGTAAAAATATGGGTTTTTACCGTGGACATTTTATGATCTCGTTAAATTATATGGATTAGAAGTAAACTAATCTTTTTTACTATTATGAGTAACGTGTTTTATATTTTTTAATGAAAACAATTTATTATGGTCATCACAATCTCCCGCCAGTTCCGTTTCTATTTTATTATCGTGTTGTATAATTTATCAAAAATATTTAAGGATGTATGTTACTGTGATTTATCTTTTTCATCCTAGAAAAAATGTTATATATACCTCTAGTTGAAAGTGTCTTTGCAGACCTCAAATAGTTGCAAGTTGCAGCCCTCGCTACCCTTTGCCTGCAAAGAGTTACTAAGAAAACTTGGCATACAAATAACTTTTTTGATTAAAAAAAAAATATTGTGACTGATATTGTTACTGTACTGTGTTTTAAATCTAATCCAGACATATACGGGTTATATAACAAACAGGTTCATTTTTAACAACTGGTTAAAATTTTATCCATTGATTGATTCGATAACTAAAGATCCAATTTTTTGTTAACATACTTGAAAGGTTAATTTTTTTTAACCAGTTGTTAAAAATTAATCACTCAGTTAAGGAGATAATTTAGTGAATTTTTATATGTTCCACTGATTTGATTCTATCAGATTTCTTTGCAAAGAATTTTAATTACAACTAAGAAATGTTTAATTACGAAAATGATAATTATTTTTTATCTTACGGAAAGATAAATAACAAAAAATATAGCGAATAAAACGCTCTTTGATATTTATAATACAGTAGAAATAGTATATTACTAACCGAGCTGGAAAGTGTTTCATTGTCGAGGGTGAAGCGCCGAGGTTACCTATAGCCCGTGACAATGAAACTTTTCACCGAGGTTTGTATACTATTTTATTCACAATCTGAAATAAAAAGTTAATAATTGATATGTAAATAATAATAATCTAACACGAATGATCTGAGATTGTTCATTTGTCACATGAACTGTCAGTTTGATTTCTAACCTTAAATTTTGATTTTACATTTATATACACTTATTTATATTATTTACAAATTCATTCGTTTCTTCACACATAAAAGGAAAAAATATTTGTATTACATAATTTAAGCAGCTAAGCCACCAATGATGGGGGTATAAATAAAACAAATAAAAGTACCAGTTTTAATAAAATAACACACGAACTGTCAGTTTGATTTCTAACTTCAAATATTGATTTCATTCCATTGATTACTTGAATTATTTATCATTTTATTCCATTTTTTTTATCATATAAAATGTAAAGAAGCCTTGTGTATATGTAAATACTCATCATTGATACGTATTGAACTCTCAAAGTGGGGGGCAGTGTTAAACTTTTCAACCCCAGCTATACCTACGCTATACTTTCCAACTTGGAAAATGAGGTTAACAATAACTAACTTCCCAAGTTTTTAAAAGTCAAAAATCGTCATATGACTAACCGATTGTGAATAAAATATTATTTGCTTACAAATAAATAAAAAAATTCTTTTTGCACCGTAAAATAATAATTAACATAATTTAACTTAACCTTTTTATAGTAAATTAACTTTCTTACTGAATGTATATTTACATTCTGTTCATAGATTAATTTTGATAATTAAATAAATACATGGACAGCCTATAGATAGCTTAAACTTGCTTAGTTATGTAACAAACGATATCTTTCTATTGAATTTTTAAGAAAAGACAATACCAATAAATGTATTCACTAAGTAACGATTTGTAATTCTGATGAATGCAGAATAGATTTCAGTTACTGTAACGTGACATGTGGTGTACGCCTTCAACTCTACAAATTCTTTGTTCAATAAATTATGCTTTGTAAAACACTTGATAAATATTCTATAACAAAAACCTCAAGTCTGCAACATCTGTACCACATTCAACATCCAATATTTCCAATCTCCCAAAAACATTAATTCCTTTAATCAAACCCGCAATATTTCTTCCCTATTTCACACCCTAGTGACAAATCCCATATATCCACGCTCAGCTAGCACTCATTGGTGGCAAAAGGGCGTAAGACCGCCATTTGCAGCTGCTGACTAAGTCCAGCAGAAGTTCAAAGACGTAGAACAGTTCCCAGCCTTGCGGGCTTCATAACTCCGCATAGCTGAAGGACTACTACCGAAGGACGAATTAGGCGCGTAGGAGTAAGAATCTGAAGACCTTCAGGAGAAGGATAAAAGACGTAGGACAAAGAATGTGTGGGTGGATAATAAAATTAAAATATATGTGGGTTGAATGAATGAATTCAATTTTTGGTGGGTGGTAACTGGTAAAACTTGAAATTTGGAAATGTTATTTTGTATTAATAATTTATAAATACTTTCAATCGTATGAGTGAATCTTTTCCCACGCAATGTATGGTATGACTAGCGAATGAAAGTTAACGTTTAAATTATTTTATAGATGTGGTTACTTTTGAAACCCTAGAGAAGAATAGAATTTTACGAAATATTCAGGTATGAAATTTTTGCATGAACACATTGAAATACTGGACTAGGAAAGCACAGAAATACATTACTATGTATATCTGAAAATAGATGGCCGACTAGGGTAATTGAAAATGAAAACAGGGGTGCGTTTAAAATATTTTAAACATTTTTCGTTTATGTTGATTAAAACAAAATATTTTGATCTTTAAACTATTTAGTTTGGCAATTCTATGAAATAGGATTATTTTTAATTTCCTGTGACGTCACGTATATAAGTTTTTATATCTAACTATTTTCTTCGTGGACCTGAATGTTCTTGAAATATATGCTATTTCTAAATTATATTTATAAAATATAAATTAATATTATTATACTGTACAAGTCGACATTATTTATAATTGGAAATGTATTTAAATTATTAAGTTTAATGCAAAATATTTATATTCAAATAAAAACTGTTTGAGAATTGCACTACTGGACTGATAGCCACGCCTCCGCTATTTGAATTTCTCTACTTCCATTGGTATTATGTTCCGCCCCTAAGTCGGTATTCGTTATATATTTATAGGTGGTCTTTGAGTCGCCAATCAATATATATATATATATATATATATATATATATATATATATATATATATATATATATATATATATATATATATATATATATGAATTTCATATGAGTGACGAGCTGCTAAAACAAAAACCCCCTTATTTCCGAAGTATTTCAATTATATCACTTTATTTCTTAATTAATATTCATTATTAGGTATATACTTTCACTATTTTTTACTAATTTCTCTTAATTCGATTCTTATCTCCTATTCTAATCTTCTGTAACGGAATACATAAGGGTAAGTTTCCTTTCAAATTAAATATAGGAAAAAAATTCAAAAGAAACCACATCTATTAAATAATCTAAACGTCAACTTTCATTCGCTAGTCATAGTATACTTAGTGAAAAAACAAAACAAAATAGATTACTAGATGTAGGTATTTAATTGGGAAGAAACATTATTTTCAATGAGGTTCGAAAAAAATCGAATATGCAGTTGAGAGGACGAGATGTGATTCCTAGGAGTAACAAATCGAGTCCGCAAACTGTATATTCAGATGATTTCCGAAGCTCAAGTTGTATATAATAAGACTATTCAACGAATCAACCAACTATATTTTTATGAAATATCAATAATATTACTATTTCATTTATATCCATGGATGATATGATTACGTTTAATTCATTTACGAGTATTTGCGATCGAAATACCACGATTTGTGTTTCGCGAAACATAACTTAGCAACGCAAATAACCGATGTTATATAGCGTAACTAAGAAAAATTGAGCTATCTGATTGGTCTATTTCCGATGAGTTGTATAGTCGGAAATATTATTTTGTTTATGGGATATTTTTAAGTGCCAAAAGAAAATCGGGCTCACACAAAAATGTAATATGACATTACTTGGACTTTATTTTTAAAAGTATAAATTTATTTGATCACTATTTTTTTTACGTTAATGATCAATATTTTGTAAAATAAATGACGAATAAATATGAATATTGTGTTTACGTTAGATTAGGTTAGGTTATGATTACGTTATGATTAGTTGAATAATCTAGATTAGCTTAGGTTAATATAATTACATTTTCATTCTAAGTTACTGATCATTTATATAAAATACCGATCAAATAAATATAGCAGCCTAGAAACGATATTTTAAAATTTTTATTATAAGATATTTACTTTAAAAATGAATTTCCAAATATATTATTCTACGACATAGGTAACATTGGTTTGCAAAGAATTAATTTAAACCTTGGTATACAAATAACTATTTTTTTTTTGTATTGTAGCATAGCATCAATATAAAGAATTTCTGGTTAATTTCCAAATTAAAAAAAGCAAATTAAATTTAAATGAATGCCAAATTATTATTTTTTTGTACTATTCTAAAGCTAGCCCGTCGTTAATCCAGTTTCTTAATAAAAAGAAAAAAAGTATTTAGTTTATTGCTATTACGGTACTTTTAGATTATCCCTGATTTAACCTAGCTTTGGAATTTGTGGAAAGAAGTAAAATTAATTTTCCCATTGAATTGAAGCATACTAGGGACTCATTACATCTCGTATCGACTACTCTCCGGACAGAAATCTTTAAAAAAACCGCTGACACCAGTCGACCATGGGATAGTAGAAGTTTCTTACGAGGGAAAAGGGAATTCAGTCTTGGATTCTTTTCATGTCATTGCATTATCTTAATTTTCACCTTAGTGTTTTTACTATAGATTAATTTTCAAGAGGTTGCTTAGACTCGTGATTTCTATCTCCTAATAAACTTTCTAATAAATTTATTTAGCTAACAAATAATATTTACATAGTTTCACCTCCTAACTATTATTTTAGAACTACATTCATTAAACATATGTATATATTACACTCTATACCCGAATTCGGGTATTGTCCAAAAAATTATTCAGAGTTAGTATTGAACTCCTAAAAATTCCCAAATCCGAAAAAAGAACCTCAACGCTTCCATTTATTTAAAATTACAGAGATTGATTTTTTTTTTGTAACAAAGCGTAACATAATCTAACATAAATTTATTGACAGGAATACAAAATTTTTTCAAATATTTCAATCTAAAAACTAAAATTGTACAATGGCTATTTTATCGGATTCATATTAGATTTTGACTATACCTATATGATAAACCGGAAGTAATTAATTTGGAACTTTTAACATATTTTCGAGGAAAAACATAATAAAATATAATCCAAAATTTCGTGTTACAGACTTTTGTATTAGTTATTGGAACAACAAATTAGATTTTGTTTACAAACGATCAACTTAAAGCTCATTGCTATTTTAAACATGGAATTGGCGGGAGGTTATATGCTGGCCACATCAGATTTTTCAATATGCTTTGACATTTTAGTGGCATTTGCCAACTTATATTCTGTATTGCAATATTTGCATACAGCAGGTTTTCCTTGACTTTTGAAATGTTTCCATACCGCAGTTTTTTTTCCCATTTTTCTAAATTAAATATAGCATGTCTAACACATTGCCTCAAAAATACATGTTGGATGCATGTTACAGCATTTTTGTACAGTTGTACTTATAAAATTGCAACCAAACATAAATTCCCAAGAAATGGGAATTTATATTGTTACAGGGAAAATTCCCGTTGAGAATTTTCCCACCTCCCATCACTATATACGTATAAAAAGAAAATGGTTTATCTGCTATATCACCAGGCATGAAATAGTCGTACAGTAGAATAGGATAAGGTGGGTAAGTTTGGCAATAAGAGAATGTTCATGCAATCGTAGTTATAACCGTTAACAACTACTTGAATGAAAACTGCGTTTCATGAAGTCCTCATGAATATTGTGTTACAAACTGGATAAATTAAACAGCGAATTCCTCCTTTTACTATAATTTTATGTATTCAATTAGTAATTATTTACTCAATGTCAAAAACGAAAAAACGAAATCGGAATTTCTTTTTGTCCGCTGTAAATCAAGAGAAGTTTTTATTCTTCAGTTTCACCTGTCCCTATTACGCATCATTTAAGGATAATTATGTTCCCTGGCAAGTTTGAGGTTAGGAGCGGCTGACAGCTCAATTCAGCGGGGGCCGAACCCTGCTGAGATTAGCCTGTTTAAAAACAACGCATTTCATTTACAGCCCGCCGCACGAATGATATATAACTGTTCGGACTTTCGGAATCCCGCCATAGATACTTTATTTCATCCGGATCAATGCCGATACTGATCGGGAGATTTAAAACCGGGAGAACAATCTCAAATACGAATGGGCGTTTTGTTATTCTTTTGACCATGGTTTTTAAATAGCTGTTTTGTGGTTAACAAAAATTTATTTGATGTTTTAAAGAAGAAAAAAAAAAAACTAAAGAGACCAGCGCCCCATATTTCCTGCCATTGCAAATTTAATGTCATATAAACCCATAATTAAGAACGCTTGTGTTCCAATTTATTCTATTCTATAATTTTCATAACTCTACTCACATTAACATGTATTTACAGAGTGATCAAAAACATCTGATAGTCACGTGACCTGAGCAGTTCTCAATATTTTATTCCGCGGAAATAAGTATTAACAGTTGTATGCCATTTATAGACGTGTATTGTTCTGTCAATCTGTCAAATATCTGTTCAAATATACGTTACGGTTGCTGTTTATTTTTACCGTCTTTATTACATGCGTTTCATAATTACATTATCGATAACAGTCTTTTTTAAGACTCTTATTAGTGTATTTCGTTATCTGCTTGTTAAATGAGTTACAAAAATAATTTTAATAGCTTAATTAATGTATTTTTTAGGTTGTTACCATCCGAAATGGTTTTAACGGACGAACACCACAAGTTTATTGTCGAAGCGTATTCTTTATAATAAAAATTCGTACGTCCATGAACTTACATACCAAAGTTTTCTTCCCAGAAGTCTAGTTTTGATGTCAGTGAGGAAAGATGCGGACTATCAGATGGTTTTGATCACTCTGTGTTTTTGACAGTTGATAGTTTTCAATTAATCGGAAAATAAACCAATCAGATAGCTCAATTTTTCTTAGTTCCACTGTATAACATTTGTTATTTGCGAAAGCTAAGTTGTACTTCGTGAAACAAAACTAGTGGTGTTTCGGTTCGCAAACAAATGAATCATATGTAATTATATCATCCATGAACAAGTAATATTTTTGACATTTCGTAAAAATATAGTTGGTTGCTTCGTTGTATTGCCTTAACATATACAACTCGAGCTTCGATAATCATCTGAATATACAGTTGTTATGTTTCCTAGGCAACACATCTCGTCCTCTCAACTGTATATTCGATTATTTTCGAACCTCTTGTTATTTATTTATTTATTTATTTATTTATATTGTAAAACTATTTACTATACAACAATCGGTTATTGCGTTGCTAAGTTGTGTTTCGCGAAATACAATTCGTGGTATTTCGGTCACAAACAAATGAATCATATGTAATTATATCATCCATGGATATAAATGAATAAGTAATATTTTTGACATTTCGTAAAAATATAGTTGGCTGAATCGTTGTATAGTCTTAACATATACAACTCAAGCTTCGAAAATCATCTGTATCTCTCACCGTATATTCGATTATTTTCGAAACTCTTGTTGTATAACTATAGAATACATCCATGTAACCAAGGAATTGTGTTTATCTCAAAAGCATAAGCTTCGAGGTTTTTAAAAATGTGCAAAGTAAGTTTTAATGCGAACTTGAAGACAATTTAATAGTCATTAATTTTTATTATAATCGAGAAAAAAATTATTAATTTTTCTATGAACCGATTGAGGCTAAATCCAAGGACGCAGTTCTATTTTAGTGCAGATAAGAAATATAATTTTTTTGATATTTAAATATAAAATGCATAAGCATACGTATACAAACACACGTAAGAATCTGAGACGTTTAAGACGGGGAAACAGTTATTTTCAAAAATTATTTGTCGAATTTTTTAAGCCCGAAATTTTTCAGCATAATATTTTGAAATAATATGCCAAAATTTTAGAATTTACGTTTTTGGTAACTGAGTAAACTTAAATTCAAATTTTGTTAAAAGTAGATCAAGAATGTGTTGTTTTATAAAATGAACATCTAGTTAACTGTCAAACATGAAACGTCACTTCTCCCAGTTTGACGTTCTTTTACTATATAATCGAATATTAGATCTTCATTTACTATAATTTATAAATTTATAAAGCATATTTTTAAAAATGTTACACTCTTATGTAATAGATACTACTACAATTTTCATTTGGCAATGGTTTTCCAAATTAATTTTAGAATATGTAAATACAAAGATGTTCAGAATTAAAATGTGGATTCAATGAGCACATATATTTATTTCTATTCTCAAACTGTTTACAATGTTCAACTCTAGTTGTCTAACTATAAAGATAATTAATTGTTTGCCTACAACATAGATTGAAAAAAAAGACATAACAATGTTTAGTAAAGAGAGGAAGTACTAATTATTTTTTGATTAGAAAGAACAACTTTTAGTTGTTTATTCACGAAAATTAAAACAACGAAATGAAATTAACTATCCACGTGTTTTGAAGGTCATAATAAAATTAGTTCACCATTTATAAAGTCCTTAGAAACATATTTGAATCTTTCCGTTCTTCATTAAAAATTTATCATTCAAAACAAGTATAACCCACTTGCAATTTCAATTTTCTGAAGTTTCCCCACAATTTACCTTATCCTCGTACAAACTTAACAAAATGCAAATCTGCACTTTGTCATTTCCATACCAACCGAGCAGTCTTCGCCAAGGATTAGAAATATAGTTATTTAAATACTGCACACGGGAGTGCAGTGAAATGCATACTGCAGCAGTGGCAGTAGCAGTGTTCGTTCATAACCTGATCTGCATGGGCGAAAAAGAAAACCGCAAAGGGACCATTGCTGTTTCAGCGAGGTTATGTTCACACATATCGGGAGATGAAAATCGGCGACGGAATAAAAATTGAGTAATAAAAGTTTATAAGACCCACCTTACCAGAAGATGATCTCAATCTCAAACCACGACAGAATAGGATTTGTAGCAGTAGAGTGGATGGTACATACCTAGAACAAACGAAATTATATTAGAATGGAACTCGTTTATATGTAATAAATAAATAAATATATCATCATGGCTTATTACCCATTGCTTGGTGTGCCAATTTGCTTTGTACACAGATATCGGTAATGATGAAATATTTGCACCGTGCGGGCGCTTACCAGGCGTCACCTCACGGGCACTCATTGCTGGCATGGAGAGTGCAACACAGGAGTCAATTTTGTGTCATTTAAAAACCGAAATATTTGGCATTGGTCGGGATCGTACCCGGTTCCCCAGATTCGTGACCAGACACTCGCAGGCACGCGGCCACGAGACCCCATAATACCTAATTACTGGGGATTATCTTATCTGCCCTTATTACTTTTAATTTTATAGAATAACGCAATAAAATATTATTCTCACGGTCACGGTACATGTAAAGTGCATTTTTATAGAAGAGTATATAACTGGGCCATATAATATGTCACTGTATACAGTTTAAACTCGACTTGTATTGTATATTTATTTATTGGTACACAAATTGAGGAATTTAAAATGTCGGGATAATGTACTAAAATTTCTTTCATTTATCTCTAAAAATATTAGGTCTTAAAAAATTATGGAAACAATTTTTACGAATTCATCTGCATATTATATAATAAAATGGTATTGACATGACCACATCTGTGCCCAATCTGCCCCTTGCATAATCCTTATCACAACACCCATTCTCAGTTTCATTCTCACCCTTTCTGGCATTCCATTCCCGTTCTATTTGTGCAGCACTTTCACAAAAGATTAAAAATAGCGTCCGTGAGGAGAAAAACAACACGGGCATTATGTCGAACTCATCCATTTTCTTGGCTGAGCCCGGCTAAGTGATAAGGTATCAAATATCATAAAAAGTAGTAGCACATGTTAGCCGCCGACAAAGCGAAGATAACGGGGGAGAGCAAAAAGTACTTACGGCTAATTACTACGCCTGGGGGAAGGGCAGGAAAGACAAGAACAGTGCCGGCACCAGTGCAGTGCAGCTCACCCTATGTCACCAACGGCAGATGAAATATTAATTGAATTAATTGTTTTGATGTTAGCTATCGATTGGAACGAAAGAATTGAATTATGCTTTTCTACTTAATTGCTAGATTTATACACAGTCAGGGACGCACACAGGTTATTTTTTTAGGGGCGGTCCGGCTGACCACCCAGGAATAAAAGTTCGCTTTAATGCTATTTTTTTTAAATTCGGGACTGTGGGTTAATTTTTGGTGAAAAGTAAAGTCAGATTTGGTGGTTTTTACTTCCCTGTACGTAGTAAAGGAAGTATTGTAATCGCGAAAAATTTCGGTTTTCGGATTTCAACGGAAATATCCATTTTAACCATCCATGAATTCATTTTGACTAATTTGTTGTAAGTTGTTAACAGTTTTTCTTGAATAAAATGGTTTTATTTTTATTTTAGAATTAAATGCTGCAAATAATAGTTTTTGAGAATTAAATTCTGCGTCTAGCACAACCAATATTATTATATTAGCCCTTTGTATAAGCGAGATATGTAGATTTAAAAATTATATACTTTTTTGTTTTTGTAATAAAGCTTATTGCTATGGATTAGGACAAAAAAGTACAAAAAATTAATGTTAGTCAAATTGCGTCAAATACGTGCAATTTTAAAATTGGGTCTATATTTCATGTTGGTTTTGCGTACATGGAAGTCGTGTGGTGTGCACATCAGATTTTTTATTATTTGTTTATACTCTATTTAGCAGTTTTCCATATGTATTTATAGTTTTTATATAATAGTTGCCAAATTTTAGGGGCGGTCCGGACTTACTGGACCGCCCCTCTGTGTGCGCCCCTGTACACAGTTACAGGCGTACTTTAATTAGAAATTTCAAGGACGATAAGGGTTATAATAGTATATTACTAACCGAGGTGGAAAGTGTTTCATTGTCGAGGGCGAAGATAGTTAACCAAGGCGCGAAGCGCCGAGGTTAACTATGGCCCGAGACAATGAAACTTTTCACCGAGGTTTGTATACTATTTTATTCACAATCTGAAATAAAAAATTAATATTTGATATTTAAATAATAATAACCTAACATAAATAAACGAATGGTCTGAGATTGTTCATTTGTCACATGAACTGTCAATTTGATTTCTAACCTTAAATATTGATTTCATTCATTACTTGTATTATTTACGAGTTTATTTAATATTTTTACCATATAAATTGTAAAGATGCTTTGTTTATATGTAAATACCCATCATTCATACGCATTGATCTCTCAAAGCGGGGGGCAGCTATTTCCCGCCTCGAGGTTGGAAAGTATAGCTGAGGTTGGAAAATGTCAACTTTCCAACCCCAGCTATCTTCACGTTATACTTTCCAACCGCTTGGAATATGAGGTTAACAATAACTAACTTCCCAACTTTTTAAAAGTCAGAAATCGTCATATTACTAACCGATTGTGAATAAAATTATAATCAATACAGATGAATTCACAAAGCATACTCGTATTATACTCATATCGTAAAACTTAAAATTACTTTTCCTACAACCGTGCGTGAAAAGTGCTTTTCGCGAACTCTTAACAGTGTGTAAAGAGTCACTTTTCAAGCACTACTGCATGAAAAGTAAATAGGCGTTACTAGGCAACATTAAAATTTGGTTAATTTACCTGTCAATTATATAATTAAGTAGTAAATAATAATGAAACCAATCAAATTTATTAAGAAATATTAATATACACCGTAAATGAAACAAATGTAATTATTTTTTTAACAGATTGAGTAGGGGAGACCGGTGTCAATTGTAACAGGTGTCAAATGTAACAAGGGTAGGTAACAGGGCCATCTTTTCGAAGTAGATTAAAACGCGCTTGCAGAGTGAAGCAGAAAGAGTCATATAGCGTTTTCAGCTTACACAGTGCAAGTGCGCACTGAGTGCAACATATCACGTGACCAGACTGAACGAGTTCTGTCCTCATCCGGTGGCAGTGCAGTTTAAGCTGAAAACGATTTTGTTTAGCCGCCATATTTGCACTGATACTAATGCACTTGCCTAGGGAGTCAGTGCAGAATAGTCGCACTGAGCCAGTGCACGGTGCAACTTTTTCTTAAGCTGAAAACGCATCAGCTGACTAAATTTTGCACTCAATGACAAGCTGAAAACGCTCAGTGCAAAAAAGTGCGCACTAGTGCGCACTCGACTTGTAAGTTGAAAACGCTAATAGCTCTTTGGTATTTAGTATAAGTGCATACGCGCAAATACGGCGTCTGTTTCTGACGAAAGTCTGTAAATCGACAAAAAAGTAAATACAGGTAGTGACACACATTGTTTCTAAAACACTATAAGTGCTCTGCTCGGAAATATTTCAAGTTAAGGATCAGTTTGTGAGTTACATCTGCTTTTATTTTTCATTAAAAAACATTTCGAATTATTACGTAATAAATACAAAAAAGCAAATATCTTTAAAAGTTAAGCGGTGTCAGTTGTAACACATGCCATGGTGTCGATTGTAACGTGTTTAATATTTGAGTACAGTATTGATCATGACTGACTAAAAATTCTTATACTTTTATATTTTATATTTGCCACATTTTCAAAAGTTTAAAATTTAAAATATTATTCACTAAGGTGGGTAGGTTCTCATATAGGTAATTTCAAATTTTCCAAATGTAACGTTAACTCGTGAAAAATAAAAAAAAAATTAAATTTTGTAACAATTGACACCGGTCTCCCCTACTAATTTAATTTTGAAGAATATTAACATTTTTTTGACATGTATTCTAATCTAACCTAATTTGTAATATTAATATTAAATGTATAGTTTTACAATTATAGAAGACTAATCCACTTCTGTCTGAGAGTGTTTAAGTTACATTTTGTACAGTATTACGAGAAAGAGCACTAACAGTATTTGAACATGCTGGATGCCTGTACACTCAGTATTATGAGAAACATCACTAACATTTCGGTTGTAGGAAAAATGTTGTATGCAACACGTGTGTAATATAGTGTTTTTCTCTCGTACTACAATTTCCGTAAAACATCGCACACGACCAAAAAAGTACTACTTTACACACTTACATAAATCACTACGGAAGTGAGGTATTACGCATGCTGATGACAACCGGAAATTTCAATTTCATGGTGTCGGAAACCGTGAAAATTTGCAAAGAACACCAACTTTTCCAGGCATTATGTATATTTTTTCTACTACACACTACTATCGATAACATATGCAAAGAAAATTTTAAATATGTACTAATTAAAATTTATGGAAATTCTAATTTTCTTAGAACGTTTCCAAAATATACGTTTGTTCAAATATTGTAAGAAGAGCAAAAAGTGCATGAGATTCATAAAATTTTTCATTCGATTTGAACTTATAAAAATAGGTACTTTATTGATATTCTCCACCGGACTTAGACTACCATGTAGAGTGGCTAACACACAATGTGACAGGTTTCGTTAATAATTGGAGATAATGCCAATTATTCTATGTATATAAATGATAATTACGTAATTAATTAAATATGTTTATTTGACAAACCAGTATACCGATCATTAAAATAAACAGAAATTAATTAGTACTCTATAATAGTATTGGATAAATAATATTTTGATTGGATGCTGAATAAGTTATAAACAGACAAAAAATATAGTTCTAAATATGTTTTATTTACTATAAAACATATGCTCGATTAAAAGATTAGGAGACTATATTTTATAATTTACGTATATACATACGTACATAAATAAGCAAATTGATGTACATCATTTTAGAAATTTATTTGGTCTACTTTAATAAATGGCAGAAGTTTAAATTTATAAGATGAAAGTCCCAGAAACACATTTCTATTCGATTTATTCTGTTTAGTTGACAACTGAAACATTTTATAAATACCCATGACAGTTGATAAAATTGGTTTCTAGTTAACAAAAAGCAGAAAATAAGTAGGTATGAAATAAAAATGTGTGAAGGTGGAGATTTCTCTTATTTTCTTTGTGAAATTAAATTACTTTGCTAAAATATAAAAGAAAATAAATGAGTCCTCCACTATATAGTAACAAATTAGGAAACTGGTCTTTTATATTATAATTAGACTTTAATACTGAGTTGTCAAATTTTTAAAACCAGTTATTAGTTTTTAAAATATTGAGTGTTACTGTTTAATGCTATTAACATCTAAACTATTATTCACGAAAGATGACTATTCAAGGTCATTTGTGAGCCGTCTGATATAATATTACTTGCAGATAACTTCATTGCATTTTGCATGCATAGGCGTGCAACATAAAATATTTATAGACACATTTTAACTGAAAACATAAGAGTAATTCATTTGAAAATTATGTTTCCTTCTAAATAATGCCTTTCTGAAAGATTTATATTCTTCACTTGTGTTTTTGCAAAATACAAAAACGTAGATTTAACTTATAAACAAAGGAATAATAAATTGATTTAAACGTCAACGCCACTGGGTAAATATTAGCACAGAGGGCAGTGTAGTAGATAATTAGGTATCTGTAATTCTACGACATATGTCATTATTATTTATAGTGTGTTAGAAAGTATTGCCACTATTTACGTATATCTGTCACGCCACATAAATTAAATAAACATAGGTCAAAGAATCTTTCTCTTTTTAATACAAAATGTTGCTGAGCTACTGCTATAAAGTGTTGTTTATTCTTTCTTCAAACACATGACCTTGAATAGTCATCTATCGTGAATAATAGTTTACGTCACAAATCTACTCTATTCCAAATTTTTACTACTTTCAAATAGGAATGCACACCATTTTAAGATATTTTATAGGAAGGGTTCGGAAAATATAACTATCGAGACTAGTTGGTTAAAGCATTACTTTTTGAATAAAAAATACCTGAAAAAAGTCTATGATTCATTCTACGACTAGCACATAAGACTTATTTATTTTATTTTGGAATCATAAACTTGTTTATCCGCTCTCAAAAACGGGCGCAATTTGGCTTTTATCGCCCGAGAGCTTATAAAGTTGCCAAGCAACAACTATGCAAACGTCAAAATCGTCGTTTTTAGATAAATGTCAGACAACATAATAAATTCGTTAAATCACATTTTTTTAACACCGCTGCTCGTAAAATTATTCGTATCCTTTCTCTTATACGTCTTTTCACTTCTCTGGAACCAACTTGCTCTGCGCAGCGTCAAATTCATTAGATATTTCTTTTGAATAATCGATATCTTCCATTTTCATTTGACACTAAATTAAAATTTGTTATAAACAAACAATATAGATGGAAACCACAGCATACTTAAAATTCACGACTCCAGCACAACGATACCGAATAAATACTCATTGAACCCTTGAATATCGAGAACCAAAATAAAATAAAACGTTGTATGTACCACGGGCATAATCAAGATTATATCACTAGGGAAAATTAAAGATCTCCGCTACGCGTCGAGCTTTAAACATTCCCCCGTGCTACAATCTTTTGATTATGCCCTTAATACATAAATAACTATTTATATACAATTTATAGCTATTAAATTTAATAAATGAGAGCAATAATATATAGACACAATTAAATATGCGTGGTTTTATTTCCATCTCAATTTGAGATGTTCTTCTTCGCGAAAATAACATCAAGTAATCAATACGACAACTAAGTGTATATTTATTGGAAATTGATTCATATATAAATCATGTATAATAAAAAATAAAAGATAGCGTTATTGATGATTGGATTTTAATGGAATCAATTTTTCATCCCGCGTTAAAATTTCAAGTCGTATTGTGTTATCGTATATGAAGTGAAAGATATTTATTGGTATTGTTCCACAAAGCACGTGTGGCTATATTTCAATGAAGAATGGCGCGAAAACGAGGAAATAAATCACAATAATGTCCAGAAACTATATTAATGCTCCATAAAAATAATATTAATGTGTGTCACTTGTTCAGAATTTACAATTGCTACTAAAATTGCCCAACAGATTTTACTCAAATGGAGTCTAGTGTAATAACCTTGTAATTTAATTCTCCTACGTAAAATTTTATGCTCTTCAACGGAATTGAAAAAAAAAGATGTGATAGCACATAATATGTACTTCCCACGAAATGTATCTTTATTTCCTGTAATATTTCTACAAAATGATGTACATTTCCAGGAAAATATTTCATATATATATATATATATATATATATATATATATATATATATATATATATATATATATATATATATTGTCTACGTGGCATGGGCTGTAAAAATTATTTATTTTTGTCTATTATTAATAATATTAGTAATAAGCATATCAATGTTTACGAAGTTGGCATCTGCCAGAAATCTCAGAGTGTAAGGTTAGAAATGTTCCCGGTGCATAATTGTCATCCAATTTTGCTCATTGTGCCCTTTTCAAAGGATTGCACTAGCCAACACGAAAAAAAAATCTGGTGTGGCCAACACAATACTTTTCGCCATTTACAGCCCGAGTCACAAAAAAGATTAAGTTAATCCTTATTTTTGGATTAGCGAATTTTATTCTAATTTTGACAGTTTATTTCTTAAAATATAGTCTAATCTAATCCAAGTAACTACCTTTTTTTAAACCTCTCAACAGGATTAAATCCCAATTACAGCGTGGGTTCACATTCATACATCCATACCTTAGTGGGATTCGAACCCAGAGCCCCGACGGCACTCATGACATGAGGCGTTGCTCTAACCATTGAGTCACCGCAGCTATAATAAAATGATTAAATTTTAAATACCGGGATAAAATAGAATTCATTAATTCAAAAATGAGGATTTGTTAAACATTTTTGTGAATCGTTAGTTTTTATTAATCTAAATACATACCTTCATATTTACTTATGCTGGAAACTGTATTGAATTCCTTTTCTATTGTTCTATTTACTTTTTTCTTTTTAAAACGTTATTAATATTACTTTGAAATGATTAGTTCTTTGATAGTGACATTTATATTAATATAATTATCTGTCAGTTACATACATTTGAATAACTGCGTTTTGTTTGTTTAGAGCGTAGGCTCTGATATTTAAATTATAGATAATTTTTTTAATTTATCCATAAAATGTATAGAAAAACTATTAATACAAATCTATAGTAAATTTAATAATCTTTAATTTTTATAATAACATTAATCTCGAAAAAATAACATTTAAAGGTATAGTTTTCAAAGAAAAACTATTTTGAGCTTCTAGTAAAGTGCCATTTTCGGTTATCCGATTTTCACCAAAATCTAATGGGCTCTTTCCATTACAGAAAAAGTTCGAAATACAAGGTTTCAAAATTTTCTGAATGATATCTAGTATTTATACACACAGACATCATCGTGAAAATGTTAAAATTGGATTCTAGGGACCTTAAAACGTGGTTACAAAACCACGCGGTTACCACTTGAAACCAGCACCGAACCGTTTGTTTATTTTTCGAATATACCTTAAGAATACCAGTGAGATCTGGTCGAGTTATTATTATTGTGGCCGCTATTGCCTGTGCGGATTTAGGATATTGCTAAAACTGTACAATATTACGGCAACTTACCTAGGTATACAAGTAGGCTCAAGAAATTATAAAAAAATCGATTGCTTTACATATTTCAATTTTATTACAATGAAATTACTTTATAATGAATTTTGGAGGAATTATTAGCAAGTTTCAAAATGGCAATATTGATTTCGTTTTATTTGAGAGCCTGTTATTTGGATTCATGTTCCAATAGTACATTGAATTATTTTGATTGAACAACTAGATTTGTCGCGTTTATCAAAACAAATGCATTTCGAATTGATTGAATATTTGTTTACCATCATTATTATCACTTTTCAATGAACAACATCCATATTATTATTAGTTAATTATATTTCTAAAAATATCCTTTCATCAGACATTCGAATATTGATAAAATTTATTCAATGACAAAGTTTGTTGACAACATACGACACAAATTCGATTTTCCTCTTTGGAACTAAGTTTATTTATAAGCAAAGTGTTGACATCAACTTGTTTCACGTTCTACAGTGACAGCTACCAAGCAGAGTATAAACAATTATCTTCACGCAACATATTCATTCATTAATTAAATTAGTAAAGCCAGCTATAAATATAATATCAACAAACTGAGACATTGGCATCTATACCTCGAGGAAATATGTATGTACGTACAGAATTGTGCGTTAATCTCCTTAAATGGCACGAGGAGAACATTGTTAATTAATTAAATCAGGACGCAATTTCATAACAGACTGGGAAGTATAGATAGATATCGTTTTTAAGCGTAATTAGATAAAAAATTGTAACATTTTAATTTATAGCAAACCCTAAAGGATATGTTAACAAAAAAATAGTTATTTTAACAAAAGAAAGTTTAAATTATCTTAAATATTAGTTAAATTAATATTATGTGAAATTTACGTTAAAGTAATGTCATGCTAACTAATAATTTAAATAAAATTAACAACAAAATTTGTCACAATTGAATTAAAATGTTTGATAAATTGTCTAAAATAATAGTTAAATTTATTTATTTAAAATATTTTCTTTGTTACTAGTAACTTTAGATAAATTAACAAATAAAATCTGTTATTTTAACACATCACCATTTGTTATATTCCCTTTGTTATAGTTTTTACAAAAGTCCTTGTTAAAATTTAACAATTTTGAGTGAGTGTTAATTTAACAAAAAATTGAAAGAGCTGTAATTGATTTTTCTATCTTAAATGAAAAGTGAAATTTAACGTAGGTACTTATTTTCGGACGAAAAATGATACTTTTCGTCTCCAAAACCTTTCTCGTACGCGAAGCCACAATTTTTCGTCCGCAAACCTTTTTCGTCCGCTAAGCCTGCTACGATTTAATATTATTGTAAATGTGTATACTACCCTTCTAGATCTATTATTAGTACGGTAGACAGAAAAATGTAATATGCGCCTCGGCAAAAAATGCATCTTATAGCCTCGCTTGTTTGCAAACTCAAGCTCTGCTATAATATGCAATTTTTGTCCTAGGTACATAATTATTTTTATTTTACATTAACACTATAAAATTTTCTGTTTACGGTTTACTCCCACGTCCATACAAAGTAAATGAGAACGATAGTAAACCGTAGACGCCGAGAAGTGAAACGAACATATCTATTATAAGGAATAATTTAATTGGAATTATGTATGATAGTAAAGCGACACAATAAGAGTAGGTGCCGGATTTATATTTGACGCCATTTGTTCGACTTTTTAATTCTGTACGCACTGCTGAGCCCATCTAATTAAAACCTGGGAATTATGAAAACTGACGGAGTAATATGTAAACGAAAAAAATATGTCAATAATGGCTCTATTTTATTCCATTTTGACAACTTTTAAATTTTAACTTTTAAATAAATTCCCAACCTCAAGACAAAAACACGTTGCTAATAAAATTGAGTATAATTTCTGTCAAAAAGTCTTTGAAAATTTCATCAAAAGGCTCAGAGTATGTGAACAGAATCGCAACTTGCGAATTGCAAGAGTAAATTGAAAGATATTCTTAATTAATATTCAATAAAAATCTATTTAAAAAATATTTTATTTAATAATTAAATCCGATGCTCTTATTGAGATATCCCTTAGACTCGGTAGACTCCCTTTGACGGTTTGCGACAGCCAACTGGACGATGGTTAAGTGAAGGCTTAACTAAAATTGCGCCCTTGTGAGTCGTACAGTTTGGCAGATTTTTTTGCAACCCTGCGTTTTGATAATCTTACCTTATACTTAACGTACAATTTGCTATACATGTATTATTTTATCGCCTATTTGGCTATCGCGCAGTTGACCATCGCGCAGTTGTGCGTCGACCAGATGACCATTCAATTGTCGTCGCTTAATTCCTTGTCCGGTCTAAATCGACTTCCATGAGACCTGTATTTAAACGCTTGATGCTTAGACCGAATAGAAAGGCCAGTTACACTGAAAAACGATACAAAATAGCATTTATACTTATAATGAAAATTATCTGTTTAATGAAAAACTATAGGCGATGTGCACAAAAGTAGTCAGCGCCGACAGCGGACAAAAATGACAAAATGGTTACTCGTTGAAACATAGCAAGGTTATGTTTTATGTCAGAATAATTTTGCAATTTCTATTTTATAAAATATTTGCGAATGATAGGACGTCAAATATTATGTGATGCAGTGGGGGATGTAATAATTCTTACAAAATTACCGATTGAAGTATCAAATTTTATAAATTTCCAAGAAGATTATATGAGGAACAGATGTATAAGAAAATAACTTTTCAACAGATATCTTCTACTAACATGAAAAATTCTCTTAGATATACATATTTTCTCATTGTAAATCGTATGAATAAAATTCGACAATGGTCGTCTGATTGCAATAATGAATAATATAAAAATGTGTTTCTTAACTTAATATTTGAACAAGATATAATACAAGAAGCAGAAAATTGTCTTAAAATTGTATAATACTTGCAGTTATATAAAGTAGAAGTCAATTTTTGACATAATTCGTTAATTTATTATAGATTTTGTACAGGTAATGTTAATATTAATGATAGAAATTTACATGGTTCGTATTTTTCGTGTATTTTCTTTTCCGAACTTGTGCAACTGATTCCACTTAGAGCCTGGTATACGGTCAATGAAGAATCTTCTTCATTTATTGCGAATATAAACAAAGATGCTGATGCTAACATCATACACTGATTATATGTAGAAATTTTCTTCTTTCCAATCATTCAAGTTTTATAACTTTTTAATTTCAATTTCCAAGTATTGTGCATCTTGTAACATTTAACAAATATTATAAATTATAATATAAATTTAAATATGATAAAATGGTTTACAGAAATCACACATATGAGAAAAATTATATTTTCTGCCTTCGCTGGTATTTTGACTTTTTTTGATTGTCACATCACATATACAGCATTTTAAATATTTTCTTTATTCATTCCAATATACTATGATGTATAATATTCATACACAATAGCAACAACTCAAAATAAAATTGTAAATTGTATCACTTTCTCGAAATGTCAAAATTGATTCGGTAATCAAAAATGCCAATATAGCCGTTATAGGCGCTGACGCTCAAAATGTGCACATCGCCTATACAAGTAGACGTTGCTTATTATAATAAAATAATTAATTATACCCTTTCTTTAAACATAAACATTAAATTGATATTAATGCTAGTATACGTATTTATTTATTTAAGTGCCTAAAACCACAATCCAAAAAACAAATTAATCACGTCAAATTAACCGTCAAGGATTCCTTAGCAAAACATAACCTACCCCAAGTTTAAACTGTCAGGCCATTTAGTAAATTTTTTAGCTTGTACGATGTCTGAGACCACCCCAGTCTAGTTCGTGACCGAAGCAGAGCGACCACACTGCAGACTGCACAGGGTTCCCATTCCCAGCAGCTTATAACTAGAATTATTTATGATGATCCGTGGCTGATGGCGTGAAGAGACAGTTGTTTTATGTGAAGTGTCTCCAACGACAGCTTCTCATCGCTGGATTTTTTTATCCCGAGTCATTCAATAAAGTCCGTAAGAGCACACATCAAAATAACTGCCCATTTACACTTTGTCGCAGCCAACACACTTGATTTGTAAAGCAAATGGGAAGGAAGTTTTCTTCCGGACATTAAAGCCAGGATGAGAGGGTATTATGTTGGGTGGGGTGATAATAATGATCATTTTAAAACAAAGAAATAAAAAAAGGAAAATGTATTAAAGGTAATGTGTGTCTTAAGCATGTTATATTTACGTAATTACTTTTTTATTGAGGGACAGAGATAGAGATTCTTATTTTTACCAGGATCCTAGTGACCAGCAGTTACGTATAATTTCTTGTAAATGTCTATTAATGTTGATTAAAAAATATGTTTGATTATAACAAAAAAAAAACCCCTTTATAAGAATCATATGATTTATTATTAGGTACAGGAACTTGGAATAACAAAATTACTGTAAAGGTGGCTTTAGACGATCAAATATTTACATTAATTTTTTCAACTTCATATTGTTCAATACGATTCCGAAACTTTACACGTTCAAAGAAATTTGAACGTTCGATGTTCAAATCATTTCATCAAAAAAATCCAACTTAGGACATGCTCTAAATATCAAGGTCATTTACTTCAAATTTTAGTTACTTCTAGGGATTATATTATCCTAGATTGCATGCGCTGTATTTTATAATGTTGGCATAAAGTCTTTTTGACAAGTTCCATCTTTGCACGTCAAATGCACAAATCAAATATGTCAAATTGTCAAGCCAAAATAAACATGAAATTATGTATATGTATTTAAAAATATCAGTGCTACCAATCTACATTTTCATTCTCTTACTATGGTATGCGTACTTGTAAGCAAAAAATGTTCATATAATTTGAACGTGTAAAATACAACCATGTGATCAAAAATTATGTTGTAAACATTTGACAAATAAAAAGTTCAATTTATTTGATCGTCTAAAGCCACCTTAAGGAAGAAATTAGGAGCAGAAATTCGAAAGACAGCCTACATTAAAATACAAGAACAATTAATAGAAAAGCTCAAATATAGAACTACGAAAACGGTTTCTAAAATGTTTTATGGAATATTGTTGAGGTGTATGGATACGATACATGGACGTTGATGAAGAATGAGAAAAAGAACTTAGATTTTGTGGTGGTTGTAGTAATAGTAGGAGAAGATTGGGTGGAGAGAGAAAGAGAGAGAGAGAGAGAGAGAGTCAGAAATGCGTAAGTCTTGAGAAGGATTGGAGAAATGAGAAAATTTTTGAGAGAAATAAGAATGAGAAAGGCTAACTGGATTACACGTAATGTTGAGGAGAGAGAGAAAAATTAAGAAATGAGTAGATGTTGAGAAGGATAGGAAAAGAGAAAAGTATTTTGAGAGAAATAAGTATGTTAACAGGAGTATGGTATGACTAGCGAATGAAAGTTGACGTTTAAATTATTTTATAGATGTGGTTTCTTTTGAAACCTTGAGAAGAATAGAATTGTACGAATACTCAGGTATGAAATTTTTGCATGAACCCATTTAAATACTGGGCTAGGAAAGCACAGAAATACATTACTATGTCTGGTTGAAAATAAATGGCCGACTAGGGTAACTGAATATCAAAACATGGGTGCGCTTAAAATATTTTAAACATTTTTCGTTTATGTTGATTATAACAAAATATTTTGATCTTTAAACTATTTAGTTTGGCAATTCTATGAAATAGGATTATTTTTAATTTGCTCTAACAATAATTCCGACTCGAGGGTTGCTTACTCGTACACCTGAGACGAACGAACTAGAATTTGCGGTATTAAATTTTTTAAATACATCCCTGAATCTTGTTGAGTACAATTCTAATCTTCTGTAATGGAATACATAAGGGTCAGTTTACTTTCAAATCAAATATAGGGAAATATTTCAAAAGAAACCACATCTATTAAATACTCTAAACGTCAACTTTCATTCGCTAGTCATACTATACAAGTATGTTAAGGGAGGAATTATGCAGAAAATTATAATTAACAAATATTGCGAAAGGAGGAAAATACGAGGTTCTGAAGAAAAAGGCGCAAGACAGACATTGGAGTGGAGGCGATATTTCTGTTGCAACTTGTTCAAGGACAGAATTCATTAATGATGATGATGATGATGATGATATGGTTATACTTTAACTTAATTTTAATTCAAAATTCTTAATTAGAATTAATGCTTCCTGAAATTTAATATCCGATTTTAAATTACAATTGACGATTTCTGAATTAAAATTTACTATTATGCATTACAAATTTCTTTTTCTGAAATATATTTGGAAAATATATAGTCAAATTCAAATAATTCTTTTATTAGCATTTTATAGTTTACAAAAGACAGCCAGTAGTTTCGCACCGAGGTACCTTACATTAATGGAAATAATGCAAAATATACCAGGAATGGTCACGCTTTTCTCATCTATTACGAGTAAATCATATCTAAATAATCAATCAACAAATCAACCCTTAATAAACCAACATGTCCTCAACCTCAATCAAAGTTCTCATTCCCTGTTCTCTCCTCTGGGTCAGTTCCTCGTTCCTCTTTGCTGTCACCTCTTGTCATTCATGTCTGTAGGGTGAGTGATACGCCAACAGATGGTACAAACGCTGAATGCAAAGTGACTGTCGACTGCACCGATTCCGCAACGAATTCCGCGCGACATAAATCCCTCTGGTTCCACGAGCATCTCTGGAATTCGTTCTACTTTTAACATAGCTTTCATTGCAACTAATTCCAAACTATTTGAATTTTTGTTTTGTTCGCTGACCTGAATTGGAATTGCATGTAGCTGACATTTGCTTTAATTCTTTTAGACAAAAATGTGCATAAATCTCAATTTTAAATGTAAATTTTTTGCTGTGCAATAATTACAAATGTGGGAGACAAATATTTGAACTACACATTGGACGGAAATTTGTATGCGAAAATTGATTACAATGCCAATTTTTTTCGAAAATTTAAATTATTAGCTATAATGATTATGTAGGTATACAAAAAAGTGACTATGCAATCAGATTCACACTATTTTTAGTGTTAAAAATAGTTCTACAATTTATTTTAGTGTTTCATAGTGTTAATTTAGTAAAAGCATTATTTTCACCGACTTTTTTATAAGTAGGTGCACTAAAAATTTAACACGGGCGTAACTTTTCCTGTGAACATATATTAAAGTAGGATGAAGCCATTTGCATACATTGTATGTAGTGATGTGCCAATTGACAGTTTCTTATTAAAAGTTTCAACTGAAAAATTTCAAAAATGAAAGTTTCAAACCTGCTTCATAAGCTATCCTGCGCATGCGCCGCCCACTCTCTGCAATTGACTTGCGCAGATGACATGCATGCGCCTGCACTTACGCTCGAACTTATATATTTTTCGAATATAAAATTTAGGTAGAAGGTAGAATTTGGCGATATTTCAATGAAATAAATATACTTTCTATTTTTAATAGTTTAATACTTTTTTATGTTTTTCTTATTTATTTTCAAAGTAGTTAATTTGAGATCCAAATATTTCAAATTCAACTGACAAATGTTAAGTTTCTTAAAATTTAAATGAAACTCATTGAAAGTTTCATTGAAATTTTTATATAAAACTTTCATTGAAATTCATAGTGAAATATTTTGAGAAACTTTCAATAAAATTTTCAGTGAAACTTTAAAAAATATAAGTTTCCGAAATATGCACATCACTAATTGTATGTACATATAATTAGTTGTACATAAACACAAAGTACCTATATACGATTTTATGATTATCGCAAATTTTTGCTGTCACTTAAGGCGGTTGCACTATAATCCAAAACCGAGAACGGTAATGGAGATTTTATCAACATGCCGAAACTTTTATTTGATGATTAAACTATGGCTGAAAATTATTTATTTAAAATTTACCTGAAACATTAATTTTTAATATTTAGAAACTGGCTTCCTCAGAAAAATGTAAAATTACTGAATTGAAATTTTGAATTCAGTAATTTTACATTATCCTGACGATGCAGATTTGTTGCCGAAACGTCGGTTATGTAATAAAACGTTTTCATCAATTAATGAAGACAGTTTTTCTCCAAGTTTCCCATTATTACATTTATCCAGTCGAGGAATTCACACATTTTTTAAATAATAATAATAATAATGGATAGGTACGCCGGATTTAATTTAAAAATGAAACACATTAAATTATTGTTTGGGCAATTTTTATTGATTTATAAAGTAGACATGTTGAGATTAATTATGGATAAAATGACCCCTCCGGCTGTGCTAGCATAACCAGACCTTTCTGATCATATTACCGAAGACTTTTTCCAAGGCAGTTTGCTCAATTTCAATAATAACGCGTTGGATTTCTGTTTTCAGTTCAGGAATTGTTTGTGGTTTGTTGGTATCATAGACGTTAGACTTTACAAAACCCCAGAGGAAAAAAATCGCATGGCGCCATGTCGCACAATCTGGGCGGCCAATTAACGTCAGCATTTCTGAAAATCACACGACCAGGAAAACGTTGTCTTAACAAATCGATGATTTTTCTTGCTGTATGGCATGTGGCACCATTCTGTTGAAACCACATTTTTTCGAGGACCATATCGTCCGATTGGACCCACAAAAAACATTAGGGTTGCCAACTTAAATATAAAAATAAAATCCGGCGTACCCGATGGGCCAACCGGTAAATGTTTATTAGTAGTTGTAGTTAAAAAGAGAGGTTGGAGTTTTCCCGTTCTCGTTCTCGTTCTCGGGCTATTGTTCAGCCGCTTTTACGTTATAGTTTTTGTTTCATTGCTTATACAGACTGTTCCCAATTAAATTGGGTTACCATTGGGATCTCCGAAATTGTAATAGCTACGAGATCGGTTAAATAGACACTGTTGTGCAGTTTTGAGTGCTCATTCAGATTCCGCTTAGAAAAATTTAAAATTCCGAATAGTTTGAAAGTTATTTAAAAAAAACTGAAAATCGCGATTTTGGAAAATGTCAAATAACTTCGTAATTATAAAAGATTTAAAAAAAGTTTCATATAAAAGTTCAATGATTTGATGAAACAAGCTTAAAAGTGATTTCACAATAAAATTCAGGATGGCAGTTTCCAAGATATTAATAGCTTTAACTTTCTTATATTAAATGGGCGCTATATTGGATTTTCGGTTTAAAAAAATATTTTTTTTCTCTTTCCAATGGTGTAAGGGTTATTGTATTTTTTGAATAACTTTTAAACCAGGAGTCGCCAACCCAACGATCGCGAGCTACCGTTAGCTTGCGTGGATACTACCAGTAGCTCACCAGGTATATCCCAAAAAATAAAAATAATAGAAATTTCCGTAAATTCTCATCATGTTTCGTTGCACAATCAAACAGACCATCTTTACTTTGTTCTTATCTTAGTACATTATTAATAAATATTGGTAAAGGAGGCAAACCCGTTAAATATATTTACTTTTGTACATGAAAGGGCAAAAGATGCAACTTTACATCTCTTGAATAAAAAAACCTTCAAAGTAGTCTTCTTGGGACACCACATACTTCTCCCAGCGGTACCGCCATTGTTGGAAGCATTCCGAAAAAGCCTCTTTCGGAATGGAGTTTAGCTCGGCTGTCGTTGCAGCCATAATGTCTTCTCTTGTCTGAAATCGCGTTCCTTCAATGGCCTCTTGAGTTTCCGGAACAGCAAGAAGTCGCAAGGGTCCATATCAGGAGAGTAAGGAGCCTGTTGAACCACAGGAGTGTTGCTTTTCGCCAAAAATGTCTGATTCAAGTGCGAGGAATGTGCTGGAGCATTGTCGTGATGGAGGCGCGAATTTAATGTTGACCACAACTCCGATCTATTGCGCCACACAGCATCACGTAGGCGACGGAGGACATCCCTGTGGTAAGAAAGCAGTCAGCATCACTTTGACGTTACTGCGCACTTGGCGGGCCTTCTTTGGTCTTGGTGACGTGGAATGCCTCCACTGTGACGACTGGGATTTGGTTTCCTGGCTGTCGCCCAGTTTTAGGCAAAATTTGATGCAATAGTGCTGCTCCAGTCGCTCCGTCATTTTCCTTGCAATGAAAAATCGACGAAAACACACACTATCTCACTCAAATGCTGCTTGCCAGCAACAGACGCTATCAACAGGCGGGAAAAAATTCACGCATGCGCACGAAGGTTCAAGGTCGGCTCATGCAAGCGCGCTTGATTCAAATCCAACAGGTTTTCACAAAAAAAAGTGGGATACTTTTCTAACAGAGCTCGTATAAGGCATTATTTGATAAAACAAGTATAGGTAGCTCACTCTCTGTTCGACAAATTTTAAAGTCGTTCAACACATTGAATTGTTGGCAACCCCTGTTTGAAACTTTTCGGAATTTTGAATTTTTCTCAGCGAAATATGAACGAGTACTCAAAACATAGGGTGACCAGATCTTAGATCACGAAAGGAGGACACAGAAGAGAAAAAAGGATGATTTTTAGTAGAAAAGGATGACAAAATACTAATAGCAAAAAACAAACATATATTTTATTATACACTTGAAAAGAAATAAAAAATAACATTTATTTGAACTTAACAACAATTATTTCTATATATTCTATATAACACACCCTCGACCACAGCTAAACTAAAATAAATAGCCGAGCAAGTAGCTGGTCGAAAGCGCGAGTACCGAGACTCAACGAAAAAATCCGATTCTTATTAGACGGCAATGCGTGCGACGAATTCAGCACGTGTGAATGCGGAAAAAAGTTGTGTTCTAGTACAAAACGATTTTTTTCATTATTTCGTGAAAAAGCCGGACGTAAATAGAAGCCGGCCGGACATTCATATTTTTGTTAAAAAGCCGGATAAGTCCGGCTTTATCCGGACGTCTGGTCACCCTACAAAACAGCACAACATTGCCCATTTAACCGACCTCGTAGCTCTTACAGTTTCGGAGATCCCAATGGTAACCCTGTATTATTTGTACAATATGTTTTTTAAGTTTTGTGAAACTGCGAATATTCAACTAAACTTGTTTTAGGTCAGTAGCGTCCTATATCTTGTCAATAAAAGTAAACCAGGATAGGGCGTTCCTTCTCCTGCTGGTTTTAGTGGTTAATCCGACCCTGACGAATCTTCTTCGGTTGCAGTAAAACCAAGCGAATTTTATAGCTTTATGTTACTTGAATTTGTGATTCAACGCCGAACTCTACTTGCTGTCATTCCTGCAGACATTTGCAATCATCCCAGCGATTTATGATAGCTTCGATAAATAAAGAAATCCGGTTGAGAGCTGGAAATGCTTCAGGAATCACGGAACGCGACCGAGCGGATCTCACTTGTTCAATTCACGACGACGCGTTTACCAAATGTGAAATTTTATTTTATTGCTGCGAAGCCGATGGAGCAATGCGAAATCATTGCAGGGAGGAATAAAGATATCAGCCATCGGCATGAATATTATTGCGGGATTCTGACAGGATAAAAATAAACCAATCTTTTATTACATGAATTTTAATTTTTAACAGAATTTCACTGTTTTTCCTTTTTTCAATGTAAATCAACATAATGATATTCTAATACCGATGATATATTTTAAAGACTATTTTGCGGCTGTTCATAAAACAGGTAAATTTAGGCAGTACTTTGGCTGCCGGAGCCGGTTCCCGTATCTGCAGCCGGCACCAGGTAAACAAAATATAATGCCAATAATTGCTCTCTGTATGCGCTTACAGATATTACAAATATTTTTATTTGCACTAATTGCTTTTAATAATATAACCTAATAATCTAACCTAAACAATAAAACGCCGGTTCCCGTAGATATCTACAGCTCCGATGAACTTTTATTAAAGCAACCGGTACCGGCTACCATTTAGTTTTTTTTTTTACATACGCAGGCATGCAAGCATTTGTCAATCTGAATTTTCTTAATATAGTAGATGTTTCCATGGTTATAGCACAACTTGCTGCTTTATGAAATTTAATTTCTTTATAAATTTATTACTCTATATCCATTGAATATAAAGTATAAAATGTAATCAAATCTTATAGAGAATAAAATATTCTTTAATATTTATAACATTAAATGTGAAAAAATGATCTTCAAATTAGGGTACTTCCGGTCGACCGATTGTAACCAAAATCTAATCAACTCTTCATATAGATGTAAAGAAAAGGAATACGCAAGAATTATAATTTTTGGAAAGGTGCATGGTATTGAAGTTATGCGATCCGAAAAAATCGTCACACACACATACATAATAGTAAAATCGCGTTCTAGGGAACCTAAAACGTGCTTATTCATTAAAACTCATCATCGATTTGTTTTGACCAAAGACAATACCTTCCTTACCTAAAGGTGACGGAAAGTAAAAATGTCAATGAATATTACAAGACACTACTATTACAACTCGATGGGATAAAATAAATTGTTAGCGCGATCTATACTTACACTAATAGTAATTTAGTGCAATAATTAGAATATAGATCACAGTACATATTTATGTAAATATGTATGTCTTTTTTTATCTAATTATAATAAATATGATATATTTACACTTTTATTATATTTGTTATTTGTTGTATACTTGTATTAGTTTTTTAGGTAAACATTTTTTTGATACCATAACACTGGGTGTTTAGCATTTATGTTTAGCATTTCTGTTGATTTTCGTAATAATTCTTTTGCATAACGATGTTATAGAATTATTGTATTTACAATAAATGAAGGGCTTATTGTAATAATCTGATATGCTATATATAAAACGAAAAATTCGCAGATTAGAGTTTATAGTTTTGAAAAAGAAAAAATGCATAAATAGGGTGATAATAATTTTCAACTTAAAACTATTTTTAAAAAGTCTTATACATAACAAGTATATTTTGGTAAAAAACAACGAAAAGCCTTAAAAAATATTTATTTCAATATAAGGTGGCTTATCATGTTATTGCACGAACTAAATTAAAACGACATATATGACAAGCAACTCATATTGTGTAGCTTATCATGTTTTATTCAGTAAGTTAATATTTTCTTGTATAATAAAATTATTTTATGAAAATTGTTGGGTTGTAAAATCGTAAACTTATTAGGGGGGGAGGGGAGCGGGGCGAGATTTCGATTGCCGAAGGGCCTCCACATGGTTTAATCCGGCACTGAAGACTGTAATTAATTTTAGGAACACTTGTTCCTCTGATTATAATCCTTTATTTTTTATTATAACAAGGAAATGCTTGATTATGGAAAACAGAATTTGTTTCTTCTGATCTAAATTACCAATAAGAAATATTGTAATCATCAAACTTGTAATATAAGTATGCTAGAAATTCTGTAATATTCTCATAAAAAATCTTAACATTCGTATCAGGTAATCAAGCTTTCAACGTGTATTATATTTTATATGTAAATAAAGGAAAAATAAAGTGAAAAAAGCTTAATAAATGTCCCTTTCTTATCTTCTATCTCCTGGTTGTTGTGTGGACGTCTTAATCACTAATTTATGCTCCGAGTCATAGGGAAAGAATTTGAGGATATTTATTTAGTTGATGTTGCTTTGATAAAGGGTAGGTGAATATTTATTTGTTTACCTATCTGATAAAATATGTTTGGTTTGTAATAATTAATTTATTCACCCTTGCGTAATAGTGGAGTGAAGTTAAGATTCAGAAACACCCCTAAAATTTAGTTATATAGGTACGTTACGTTATATATAACATAACCACCCTTGAATTCAAAGGCATAAGGCATTAGATATTCCGTGCTTTACCTATCTACCCTTTCAGAACGCCGGGGTATTATAAAATAATGTAGCTGCTCAGATGCTTTCCAATCTGTTGCCACGAATTTTCTCCTGACATTTACACAACATTAAATTATCACACAGTAATTTATATGCTAATAAGAACCTTTAAGATTTTTTTCACTTCCAGGTTATACGTATAGCGAAGAATTTTCCTATTACCGTTAAAAATAAACTCTTACAGGCAGGGCGGTACAAAAAGTCAGTCACTATATACATAGGGATCGTATTTGTGTGTACAAAAATTGCACAATTTATTTCAACGTTACCTTTTAGCTTTAGCTGACATAGAAGATGAGAATAATCATAAAATTGAATTATCTGTGGTTAATAATATGGCAACTGAGTTTACTCTTTGAGGAATTAACGTGAAAACTGGTGACAAGAAATATATATATATATATATATATATATACTCCATTCACGATAGCGAGAGAATGTGGAATAATTCTTGAACAGAAACAAATCATTCTATTGGTTCGGCTTCAAAATATCCTCTCTTGACCAATAGAATGATTTATTTCTGTTCAAGAATTAGTTTCATATTCTCTATCTATCCGAATGGAATATATTGTAACGTGAGAGTACCTACGCCTCTGAGTCTGCGTCTAAGTTGAGTGCTGACGTAATCGCGCCAGCAACCGAGCGATGTAAACAACCTGTCTCGACGTGTATAGGTAATTACTTCCGGTTGCCTGAAACTTTTGTATTCGATGTTATTATGAGGTCGGATGTTCTAGAGCTCTCTAGAAGGTAATGGCAGCTATATAAAAGGGGCGCAGCTATGTCCGAGAGTTAGTTACACAGTCAGCTGAGTTGTGCTATGTTACATAGATAGTCAGTGAAGCAGTTAGTAAATTTAGTAACATAGCAGTATCGTGGTGAGCGTATGCAGTATAATGTCAAGTGGAGTACTCGGGAAGTTACCGGCAAAAAAAATATTCAAGTATCTATAAATTTCTTACTATAATAATAAAAATTGAACATTATATATACCACAAGATGCCACAAGCCTTGTTTTAAAACGTTGTTTTGAAAAATATTAAATTTCATTATTTAATTATAGCAGACAATTTTATCAAAATATTATTTTAAAGCAAAACATACAACAGCGTTTAAAAACAAGACATGTAGCTTGTGGTAGCAGTACCAGTATTTCTATCGTTGATATTTGGTCTATTAGTCAGATATGCTGATATCTCTATCCCCTTCCCCAAAATATTTTTTTATTGTTCTAAATACGATTTACTTTATTCTAAAATAATAAACATGAGGAATAAAGAACATAATTTGAATATTTGTCATATTGACATATGTCAAAAAAAAAAAGTTCTGTTAACCATAGCATTCTGAAAGTAGCATTAACGAGAGAATTTCAAGAAATAATATTTATTAACATTGTCTTCATTTTCAGAAACCGATAAACTATTAAACAAACCACGGATGTTATGAATTCTAACAAGCCTTAGATGTCTTAAAATCCTCGCTCTACGAGCTCGGATTTCTAACCGACATCTGCGGCAGTTATGATATACATAACATGCCTGGGTATGTTAATAGCTATAACATTACCGAAAACTGCGTATAAAGCAGGTTGGTACACCCAGAAATGGGTAATATACCGTGATGAAATATTTTTTTATTTATTTTATACTGAAGAGATTTATAATATTCTAGTCTTTAAATAATGTTCATATTTGTTTCTCATAGTATTAGTTCAATTTTTTATCTTTTAATTATCTTTTTAATATTTATCTTTTAATAAACTTTAATATTATTTAATAATAAGTCTTTGATTTTTACACTTCACCCATATAAATAAAAACGTTTAATACCAATTTATATTTTTTAATCATTTATTTATTTTTCAAATTCTTATGCAATAATAATTTATTTAAAACCATACGGGCCTTTATGATTAATTTAGTCTGAAAAAGTAGTAGAATAGTAAAGATATTCAAAGGAACTGTTTGTTAATTCCTCATTTAATTATACAATGAATTTGTACCGCAAAGTTTCATTTATTAAACTTGACAAAAACCTACCTCATTTGTAATTAAACCGTCTAAAACATTAAACCCAAATTACTTAATTTCGTTCCTAAATAAAAACAGCAAAACATGTGTACTACAAAACAAAAACACCACAAAAAACAAAACAAAAAATTAGCAGCAGGTATCTAGATAAACACTTCTACCTCCGTTAAAAGTCAAGCAAAAATTTACGATCCTTCGCCTGACGCGTATCATTTCAAGACCACCTGGCATTGCGGTGGTTTTAAATTCGGTCGCGGTGCAGCGCTGGCATCGCCTGCGGCGTCGGTAGCGTCGACGTCGAGTGTGTCACGTCACACGTCAGCTGGAGTTTGATTTCACAAGGACGTGTTTATGGAATGTGTCACGGAGGGTGAATCATAATATAATGAGAAAGGGTTTGAAGGTAGGTTATGGTAATTTACGGCCGTTTTACAGCCTAATGGAAAGTTCTTTGAATATGATTCACCTAGACTGAATCATGAAAAATTGAGGAGAAGCTATTACTTTTTTAACATTCAGGGAAATTATATTTTTATGAAGTTTATTTTCTGCCGTGCAAATAGGTATATGTTGGGAACACATTAAAACTTATATGACTCATATTCTGTGCATATAATTATATAGTAAAAATTTCTATAAATATAAAACTATGACCTACGGAACATTAAAAATGTGCTATAATATTTTATATTATAAGATTTAATTTAGATTCAAAACCAACATAAATAGTCGGGCATATTCTGTAACAAAATATTAATAGATTACACAACGGTTGTAATTTTGAATTTTAAACTTTTGAAAATGTGACAAATATAAAAAAAAGTATAAGGATTTTTAGTCAGGCATTACAAATGTTACAATTGCCACCTAACTGGTGTCAATACTAACAGGGCCAGTGTTAATTGTAACAAATTTTAACAGTGATGTAATAAGACAAAATAAAAGATAAAAGAAGAAATTATTGAAAAAAAAAACATTTATTTATTACTTTAGAAAATACAAAATTCAGATGACTCACATAAAAGCAAACAAAATATATATTCTGCTGGTGATATGAACTATTTTGACCAATGCCTTTAGTCGCTAACGGAATTGCAGTTTAGGTAAACATAAAATAGGCCTTTCTTCGTACAATTTAAACGTGCCCGGTGTCCAGATTTTACATTTTTGACACTGCAACCAATCTCCTGTGCTCAAAAAATATGGGCCAATACATATCAGAGAGTCTCCTCATCGGAGTCACCTGAAGAGTAATCTGCGACTGTTACTTTTGGAACTGCTTTTCTTTTCTTTGCTCTTCTTCTTTTATGTTTTCGATAGCAGAGGTTTTTTCTTGTAATTTTTATCATGATCGATACTATACTTAATTATTAAACACGGTACAATCGACACCGTGACATGTGTTACAACTGACACCGTTTAACTTATTATTATTTGCTTTTTTGTATTTATTAGGTAATAATTCGAAATGTTTTTAATGAAAAATAAAAGTAGATATCTCACAAACTGATCCTTAACTTGAAATATTTCCGAGCAGAGCACTTATAGTGTTTTAAAAACAATGTGTGTCACTACCTGTATTTACTTTTTTGTAGATATACAGACATTCGTCAGAAACAAACGCCGTATTTGCGCGTATGTACTTGCATTTAATACCAAAGAGCTATGACTCTTTCTGCTTCACTCTGCAAGCGCGTTTTAATCTACTTCGAAAAGATGGCCCTGTTAATATACAAATTCAAGTAGAAAATACAATTCTTTGTTTAAAACATTCAGTTTTACAGTATACAAAGATTCGAAAAGAAAAACACATACCTACACATTTATTTGCATTTGCGCATTTTTGTACAATATTTGTAGAACTGAATTTAAACGAATGTATTTATGTGAACATTAATTTATGTTTTAGAATCTGTAAGATCTTACTTAAAGTTGTGATAATGTTACACCTTATGTATGTGCTACCGACGTAGGTTCTGAATTGACAAATTCATAAAGATTGTTACAAATGTCTTTATGACAACAATCTTTATATGCATAGCAACCTTTATGACTGTATTTCTCTGAATAGGCCACTTATTGAGAATACCTAATTCGATTTTAACAATCTTTATAGTACATAACAACCATAAAGACCATAACGACTACATAAATTTTGAGTTCTTAATAGGCCCTAATGTTTGGGGACTGAGCAAAGCGAAGGTCCAAATTTTGTCTGAGATCGGTAATTCATTAACGTTCGTGATGCTTATACTAGTTTTTTGCATGATCGATGCACAGAATTTAAAAGAAAAATAAGATTTGAAAATTATTTTGACATATTAAAAAAAAATATTTGTCATTTTTGAAGTAAGCTTTGATTTTTGTTTTTATTTATTTACAATCTCGCCTCCTGAACAGTAAGTGAAGCACATCACTTACCGACATGATTCACATCAGTTACCTGTCAATAATTTGTAAATAAGACCTACTGTCTTGGGAACACTATCGGGAAACATTAAAAAAAAACCAATCGAGCAAAAAATATTTTTTTGGCCTCCTAAAGTGTAAACATAACAATCACACATCGTTGGCGTCCATGGTAGTTGCGATTTTACACATGCCATGACTTTACCGCACCGAATAAAGTAATACACACCCATATTTTTAAGTTTTAATAGGCCACTAATAAAGAAATCTACTTTGTAATAATAAAGAGTGCCTACAAAAACGTTAGCTACCGCAATTTTCGTACAATAATAGTAAATAAATAAATAAATAAAACTGAATTTCTTTTAATTTAATCCGCCAGCGCCATCTTTTGGCATAAGTCTCAGTCGGCAATGTCAATATGTCAAAATTGTCAAATGATAAAATAACTGGAATGATTGATGAGAATTATTTATTTTATTTCAAATGTTTGAAATTAATTTTAATGAAGAATGTCGAAAAGGGTAGGTAACATTAGAATCATTCATGTAGTCTGTAGGAACTACGTATGTAGGAACTAATCTACCTAACCTTAATTTCCTTCCAGCATAGCAGCATAGACAATAGACATCCCTAATAAATAAAATAATCAAAGTGCAAATTCTTGGTCTTGTCCCAACCCAACCTCTCAATTGTTGACTTTTTTTCGTCACATCACCGTATGAAAACTTGATAATATCTCTTGTAACGGGCATTTGATTTTTCAGGGAGTAATTCCGATGAAACATTTTTTGCTTGTTCACGTAACTCTGACGGAGTAGATGTTATAGATTCGTCACTGTCTGACATTTTTCTCTTTGATAGATATGATTACAAATATAACAAGAAATACAATTTTTTGATTATTTTGACGTTTCGTTGGTTTTCAAAGCGCCTTGATGCGGAGCATACAATAAATTGTTTTGATAGCAGCTCGCTTGATGACAACAATGGTTTAAGGTTAACAAGCAAAATTTATAGAAAATACATATTTTAGTAGATATCTCGGCCAAAAAATTTAATACATAATGTGTGCGTTAGGTATTTGTACAACGCTCGGTTTTATTGCAGCACTCCGCTGCGCGTCGTGCTTCAATATAAAACCTCGCGTTGTAAAATAACACCTACCGCACGTATAATGTAAATAACTATTATGTACGCATTTGATAGCTAATTTATATTAATATTCACATACATCCTATGTTTCTGGTTTATATTACGAGTATAACTTATGGAATTACTGACATACATATGCGGCCAGAAATTGTCCAGAACGGACATTTTGCAGTACATGACAGTATATGAAATAATGTCCACCATTAAAAATTCTTTGTTTCCTTTTCTGTCAGCAAATAAGTTAAAATTCTCCATGTGTAAACACCGTATCCCGTCTGTCTGGTCCCAGCTCACCAATCTCTCATCCGTTCTTAGGGGACCGTTCATCTTTCTGTAATTTATTTCACAGCAAAACAAACATTCGCCCTCTTCTTTTTCCCGTGTCGGCTGCGAGGTTAATTAGAAAGTGCTCAAGTATCACCCTCTTTCTCTGTGTTCTGTTGACTATGTGTCATATGTATATCGCCCTGTGTTTACCGGTGAATATGTAGGTCTGAAGTCATAAGGTTAGGTTAGGTGAACTGTGAGCTTCATTACACATCGTGAGTCATAGGGATGGGTTAATTAATGTATGCATTTATTCACTGGCTATTGTCATATTCCTACAAAAATTGAATCGTGGAAGAGAAACATACTTATTATGTTTTAATATGATTGTGTTACAATAAAAGATGACACAATCAATGTACAATTGAACTGCACCTACTCCTTCTAATGTATTGGTAAAAGTTTTTATGTATGTTGTACGAATATTAATTCTAAATGTAAATTTTAGAAAAATCCATTCTTCATATTTTTATGTGTAATGTTTACTAGTTTTCGCAGTTTGTTTAATGGCGAAGTGGATAAATAAATATATCATCACGGCGTATTACCCATTGCTGTGTATGCCAATCTGCGAAATTAAATATAATTTTTCAATTTTAAAAATATTCTAAGATTATTACTGAGTTTACATGCAGTTTTCAAAACGTTTTTAGTTTTGAAAACCCATGTAGCTTCAAAACGGTTTTTATTATTATTTATCTCAAAACAAAACTGAAATTCATGGGGTTGACCTGAAAACTAGTTTTAAAACTACTTAAAATTCAGTTTAGATATTGCGCATGCGTACATAGCATAACGTTTCTGTCGCTTTGTGTTATTTAGTGTCACTAACCTACAAATAAACTGACAGTTGTGCAGTTTTCGTGCGTAGTGGTACAAAATAGAAAAAAATAATCGGAATAATGGCAAAACGAAGAATTTGAAGTGAAACAGGATTTGTCACTTACATCAGCCAAATGCGCATGCGTCGAAAAGTTTTTCGAAATCCGATTTTGTTATACTAACGAAATTGCGGTACGACCTATCACCGTTCAAAAGTAATTCAGACATTAAGTTGTCGCCATAGCTTGTCCCATTTTGTTGAAACTGTTCCTGCCACCATCATATTTTCGTTTTTGGGCATGGGCAGCTATTACAGACCGTATTTATTTGGTATATTTGGATACAACCCTAAACTGATCTTAAACCTACCCGTGTTGGTACCAATTAAACAGTGGATTATTTTACTGTTGGTGAAAATGTAAAGCGGTGAATTAAAATATATACGAAAGTTTATCGTATTCAAAGTGTGCTTCTACGAGTCTGTGCAAAGTCAAAATTGAGTCTCTACGGTACAAAATTTTTATATTAAAATTTTTATGTTAGTACTTATATAAATTTATTTTTACAGAATTTATTAATTGAAGATCTGCTAGCGCCTATAAGCAGCAGTAGTAGCGATAGCGAGGAAGAATATGATTTTGAAACATCTTCTTTATTTGTGATGTAAATAAATAACCAAGTAATCGGTGAACCAATATCACCACAAATATAATCAGAAACTGACAGTTCTAGAAAGGGATAACAATATTTAAACACAGATGAAAACAGGTTCAACTGGGTTCAACTCACCAACCCATTTTCATTGGTTGACTTTAGTAAAAATGTAGCGTTTATTAGCTGATTACACTACTAAACATAATTCTGGTCAAAAATAGATATTGGTGGGTAAGTTAAAGAACAAAATCTGTAATAATTGAAGTTTACTATGCTCGATAAAATGTTGCACTTAAATTAGTATAAATAAATTCTTTTTACCATATGATGTTTAACAATGCACAAGAAGTGCATTTAAAGTTCCATGATGGTTTTGCAAAACATAGTAAATAAAAATAAATATGCTTAGCGTCACTCTTTTAATTTAAACTGTGTACCTACAGTCGGTTTAAATAAACAAAGGCCAAGCAAGCACAATATTGTGAAAACAAACACCAGGAAGTATTTTACTTGCTAACAACTTTGGGGTGAGATTCTCTACTTCTCCCTATGGTTTAATATACTCTGAGTAAATCTCGCAATAGGAAAGAATATTCCCTATTGTATACAAATGTTTGAACGGATATTCAAACTATATTGTTATTAAATTAATACAAATGTTAATATGTAATACATTTAATAACTACAAACTATATTAAATTTCAAAATCAAATATGCAAATATGATTAATTTATAGGATAAAATATGTGGCGTAGTATAAGAACAATCACTGTCAACATTTAGCAGGTAATTGTAGGAATAATATTTAAAATATTAATGTTGATTACCTAATGTCACTAAATCTGATTTAAACTGTCTGTATAGCACTAAAACAATTTGACATATTACTGACATTTTTTCAATGGATACCGAATCGTATAAACTCTTTTACAATAATAAGAAAGTTTTTTCCCTGTTTCGGAATTCTAGCACGCATATGATGCTAGAAGGAGCTTTGAGATTAACGTGACTGCAATAAATGCACTAAATATCTAGGCAACGGACAGAATAAAAAGCACAAATCACTGTTACCAACCTAATAATTCTACCAAAAATTTCCCTTAATTATATAATGATCATTTTTAGTTATTATAAAAATATAAATATATTAATAGTTATTTGTATCACTAGACCAAAAACTGAACATTTGCGAGACCGAGTTTATTTTGACAGGCCGAGCTGACAGCGAGGCCTGCAAATACGAGATCAGTTTCTGGGCGTGTGATACACAAGATTTTTTGTATCGACTTCTCCATAAATTCTTCGTATATTTCTCTACACTATTCTATGTTACATAACCTAAAAAATGAACATATATTTTTATCGGTTTTGCATTGCAAGTTTAATTATAATTACTTACATTTGAGCTTAAAATGCGTAATTATTTTATATCTATTGTAAATATACTCGTAACATACAAACATTAGTTATATATATATTTTATATGCTTTCGCATATTTTTAATGACAAATGGCTGAAACTCAACTGTATTACGTGAAGTTAGTTGCAGTTACAAAACAAACTAGTCCTAAAGTTGGGACTTATAATTATTAATCTATACGAGATGTCAGTAATGACACCATATTATCAGTTTTATGACAAAATTTAGTTATTTAAGTTACAACAATTAAAGATTTAACCCTAAAATTTGTAAACATTTTGCCAATTCTTGTATTGAAAATAATCTTAAATTGGCATATCACCAGAACAGTTATGCCAACTCCTTTTGCCGGCCTAAGTCAGCAACAGCGCATTTCTGGACGATTTTGAGTTCTGTAATACTAGTCAAAATGGATGGAGGTACGAAAAATAAATTTTATGGTCAATAATTTGAAATATACGTATATAATAAAGCAATTTAATAAAATAATCAATAAAAAACTACGTATATTATAGTCCAAAGTACAAGTTTCGATTACATTCAACAAATCTATCATTTCACAGAAACGCACGGGGTATATAACTAGCGGTGTAAAACAAATTTAAACGTGTTATTTGGTTTACTTTCCACATGGATTTGCATTTAATTAAAATGGGATTCCAGATTTCAAAATCGATATAAGAAAGCTTGACAGTAGTAAAAATTTGGAATAGAGTAAATGTGTGACGTACATAGATGTTAAGGTAATTGAATACTCGAATATTTTAAAAATAAATAACTTTATTTAAACTTTGACAGCCCCTATTATTCAATTTTGTTATTATGGAGGACCCCATTAGAATATTTTTAGGTGAATGAATAGTAATAATTAATCCATTACAAAGACGTAAATAGTGCAAAAAAATTCACACAATGTAGTTCATTACCTCCCTTGTCATTTTAATATCTCATCTCATAAAAGAATTCCTGAGATAGAAATCACTATCAAGATTCGCCTTTTTCCTTTTTTTCGCATCGTGTGCGTGTAATCAGCTAGAAATCTTGGGCGACAGATCAGCTGTGCATCGCGGTAGTAACAATAGCCCATATACCACGCGGGACAATGCCAGTCTGCCATTTCTCAGCCCTTGGACAATGGGATTATCAGGAGCATGCTTCGTGAACAGCAGCTAGTGTGATAGGATAGGCCTAACATGTAACAGATATTAAATCGTCGTCTTGTTTCTTGTTTGTTACTTATGCCTGAAAATGAAAGTGGGATCTAATCAGAGTGAAAAAAGAATAAAAGAACCTTTCAAAAAGTTATTAACTTAGAAGAAACACATACCGCAAATTTCGTACAGTGAAGTTGGTAAACTTTGTTCGGGGTTGCACAGTTGAGTGCATTATATAAAAGATTGTGTTTGGAAAATAAAACATAAAAGTGACCCCTGTGGGGTCCCTTCTCTACAGTGTAGTGGTGTCGCTTGGAAAGTGCCATAACAGTACAGATTTATAGCTATTACTGAAATCTACGAATAAAAGCTGACCGGTAATGGCAAACACAGAAATGGATGTTTTGATGACTAATTTATTTTAAATAATTTATTTTTACTATTGCCTGGGACTCTAGGAATCAAATAAATTGTTCAGATTTCATTTCTATATTTTATATATACTCCCTTCTCCTACTGTAGTTCGCTCAACTGCTATTGGACTTAGGCGTAGGAATAATTTCGGTGTCATTGACAATTCATTATTCGTACTAATTGGTAATATTTATTCTGTGTGACAATCATCAATTACTTTTGTCTTATTGTATAGTAAAATGGACGGTGGCGACGACGACAATTTCGCGTTCATTGCGGCAACGAAATTCGTGTGTGTTGTGTATCCACACTGCAGCATCAGTTTTGTTGTAGTATTTGCGACAATGTACTCCATATCAGATGATGTAGAGGCACTTTTTTTGATTGCTTAGACGATTGTCATACCACATTTTCCAATTTTTCCTGAAAGTACTTAAAACTACTTACGAAAATATATATTTTATGTCACAAAAGTTTCTAGTTTCACAGAAATTATTTTTTGAAGTTTATATAAAATTTCAAATGACGTCATAATTTTGCCGAGTAAAAATGGAACTACATTTGTAGTTTATATCATCACATAAGCAAAAAAAAACTTTTGTAGTACTTATTGCCTTATACCATCTTTCCCTTACATCTTGAGCCATAAAAATACGACCAAAAATATTATTTTTACTTCTCACCGAGTTGTTCTCGCAGGACATAGATTGCATTTATTTATGATTTTTATTTAGCATATTTCGTTATTTGTACTTACTTTTTTTTTAAATAAAACTTGTTGCAAGTATATTGACGTTACTTTCAAAATGGTTATATATAAGGATATGTTAGAAAAGTGACATATCTGATTCATGTACAGTACAGACACGAGTATGTGTGTACCACACTATCGTGTATTTGCGTACAAAATTATGACGTCACAAAATCAGACTCAGAATATTTATAAAGAAAATCATGAATGAAAATTAAAATAATATTGAATATGTTTTATGTATGCATGCATAATATTACGGAAATTTTTCATTTATGAAAGAAAAATCAACATTTTTTTTTTGTGGTATGACCCCATTGATCAGGTAAAGAAGAGAAAGATTCATTCATAAAATCAAAGCTGTAGGTAAGCTATTGATAACCTGTCACATTTTCTAGTGTTTGAATTTAGTATATTTGTCACACTGCTTGTTATTACCTTTTAGTTACGCGAAAAAATAAAACAATATAATATGTAGATAACTAATATGAACATCGAACATTAATAAAATAAAAAATGAATTAGATATTTAATATTTGCAAACAAACCCCTCCTCATACCGCCTTTCAAGCAACTGTCCGAAACGATGTTTCTATATTTCAGCAGTAGGCACCGCTGTCATCACTTCAAACTGTCATTGGCAAAATCTACATCATTCCAATTTAATGAAAGGCACAATAAACTTACAAATTTGATAAACTAGTCGACTGTAGAATCGATGAAGGGTTTCAAAAAGAAGAAATAATCGGACTAGCAGTCTTTGGTGAAATTATATATTTCAAGCCAACGTTCTGGCTAAACATTAGCCTTCTTCAGGCAAGAAACTGTCTAATTACAGGTTTGTGGCAACCACCCATAAGGATCTATTGGGAATAAAATTATCACAGAGTTGGTTGTCGTACAAGATAAAATTATAAATAAGTACATGGAAAATAGTTTGAATCGTCAATTGTTAAAAATATTAAATATAAATTTATGTTAAAAAAAATTGTACAGTAATAAAACACGTGTTACTGCACTGTTGCCATAGCGTTGGCTTGAAATAAATAATTTCACCAAAGAATGCTAGTCCGATTATTTCTTCCTTTTGGAACCCCTCTTATAAATTTGTATTTAAAAAATATGATGTGGCCAGCACATTACCTTCCGTCAGTTCTGTGCATTAGAAAATTTTGTCGTCACACACACACACACACACACACACACACACACACACACACACACACACACACACACACATACACACACACAGACACACTTACGTACACAAACACATACAGACATCATCGTAAAAATAGTGAAATCGTATTCTAGGGACCCTAAAACGTGCTTATTCATCAAAAACTCACCACCGAATTTTTTGACCTTCCTTTCCTAAAGGTGACGGAAGGTAACAAGGTACAAAACGATGTTTCGCCACAAACAGTGAGCTGTAATGGCTGTAATACTTATGGTATTATTCTAGGTGATTTATGATCTTTAATTATTTAATTCAGTTGTCAATCTACAACTTCTGAGGGGAATCTACAATTTTACATACGTATTTGAGATTCAAATTTTGTATCGCATTCTGTTTTAATTATATTAATATAATTTGAATCAAACTGTATAACAAACATACATATATATGTATAAACATCACTTTCCAGTAAATTATTTTTGTTATTTAAGAGGAATATTTTATATATTGCTCACTTTCGTAAAGAGGAGCAATGAAATATGCAGGCGCTAAAGTTGAATAATGTACGTGTTGTATGGACCTAGGCACATGAATAGAACCGTGAACTATGTTTGAAAATGGGGTGAGATTTGAAAGGATATAAAATAGGATATGAAATATATAAAATATCGGAAAACAATTTGTCGATGTTCAAAGAAGAACCTATTTATCATATCAAAATCAAACAAAAATGACACTTGTTTTAAAGTTTTCTAAAGGAAAGTCTGAAGAATTGAACAATCCTTCACGAATGCCATTAATGGTAAAGTATTGCTGTTAAAAATAATTCAATTTGATTTGTAAAACGTTGATGTTTGTTGCTGTTTAATTATTTTACTTTCTAATAGACAATTATGTTATAACTTTAAATGAATATTGCTAATACCTGGAGTTCGACTTTCTATTAAATTGTGACAAGAAAATGTTAATTGCACGCAATTAACACATTTAAATACATTTACATATTGTTTACTAACCATAGTGCAGGCTGAAATGTTAACACAAGAATCAATAAACAATATTGAATAGAATAACAGAAAACTTGTTTGTTATTCCCACAATTAAACAAGACCTTCAACCATAAGCATAACGAAAAAAAAATATTATTATTATTTTAATACATGTATGCTATTTAATTCATTATGCTATTAAATTATTATGTTGTCTTCTACCGAAAATCTTATTTTGACATGTTAATCCAAAGCTATGTCTGTAGTATTTTTTAAAATTCGATATTTCGGTTTAAAACAATTAATTGCCCCTGGAATATGTAATCACAAAGGAATCAATTAGCATCTTTACCACAAATTACTTTAAGTTTGTACCCAAGGTTGTATTAATATTGATGGTTAATTTATGTTTATCCAATATTTTTTTCTGATTTTCAAAATGACTTTTTCTACGGTCTATATACAAAGTAGCCATTTGCGCTCTCTTTTGTTAATGCAAAATGTCACTTTGCCGCTCATACGCGACAAAGTAGAAAAAACGGTTGCTGTCCAAATTTCTAACTATACAATGTTGAGAAATGTAATTTGCTGCATTCTTAATGGAAAAGTTTAGTGAGGAATTAATAGCACTGACACTAATGCACATTTACCACCTTCAGAAGTCAATCTGACATACAACCGCTCTGTCGGTATATTATCTAAACAAACAAAATGCCGCCCGGCTGTGAAAATAAAATAGGGTATTCATTTACAAAAACGAAAGTATAAAATTCATATAGATTAAAGCAATAGCTCGAGAAGGATGAAAATAACGATAAATTAAAATTAAATATAAAATAAATTGTGTAAACAGTTGTGCTGCCACCTGCAAAAGTTTGGCGTGAAGGCTCCCAATGGACATCCACTTTTTCACTGCACTATTTTAATGTACTTGAAACAAATAAATTGTCGATTTCAATCGACAATGCCCCATTTTGCGCTCTTAATACACAAATAGCTATTGTGATACTCTCCACAACAAATTTGAGCCTGTAACATAATGTCTCGTAAGTGCCCTCACCGCGCAACGGTATGGGTAAATAAATCGTCATTAGCAATTATTTCGGTTTCTTATTAGATTAGTTTCGCTTAGGTTTTCCATTTATTATATTTTTTGCACGATCGGGTTATTTTTTATATTTACCGATAGTGTTTCCAAGACAGTAGGTCTTATTTACAAATTACTGAACGGTAAGTGATGTGACTCACGTCGGTAAGTGATGTGCGAGACGGTAAATAAATAAAAAAAATCAAAGCTTACTTCAAAAATGACAAATAATTTTTTTTAATGTCAAAATAATTTTCAAATCTTCTTTTTCTTTTAAATTTTGTGCGTCGATCGTGCAAAAAATAGTATACGCATCACGAACGTTAAGGAATTACCGATCTCAGACAAAATTGGGATCTTCGCTTCGCTCAGTCCCCAAACATTGTCTTCGATCGGTAAACTGTCCTTACCGTTCTTAATACTTAATATACTATTACTTACTGTTTATTTATTTCTTATTCTATGCTTTTAACACGAATGAAGAAAAACCAAAATATATGTTTAAAGAAAATTAGTCCATATTATTTATTTTATTCTATATTTATTTTTGTTTTATAAACGTTTGCTTCCTTATAAATGTTTTGTAAACACAAAAAAACCTGCTGCGACATTACATGGCTGGAATTTAGGTGTCTGCACTTGCAACATGATGGCACGCTAATGGTTCGTCTAATCTTAATCACTCTTAATAATTAGCTTAATACAATAGCTGTCAGGAGCATCTGTATGTGTGAAATGTGAACTAACTCCAGACTGCGTAATGGTGGATCCTTGGCATTGATGCACTTACGTTAATTATAAGTTACTTCTACATAACTAAGACACATTACGCGCAATATAGATTTAGGAAAAGGCGTGGCTAGATAAAAGGAATTAGAATATATAACAGAATTAAATATTATTGATAGAAGAAAATATTTAATAAATCTTTACGGATTTTACACTGTAGAATAAATAGGAGACCGTCGTTAGTTCAATTCGTAAGCATTTCAAAATTGATGATACATGTTCCCAAGTTATTTCCACTTGGGCCAATTATCAAGCATATGTAGAAAATAAACTGCTCGAATTTGAAATCCAGTAGAATTTAAAGTTACAAAATCGAGGCCTTGTCCCTATTACTCGTGACATAAGTACAAATTTTCTTCAAAACATAGTTTATTACGAACACAAGTTTGGGGTTTCACTAAAAAATTGAACAAGTTTATTTTAGTTATTTACAATACAAGTATGTAAGGCTATTCTTTACTCACGTATTGATGAAAAATAAAACATGAGTGCAGCGAGGGTTTTAGTGAGTGCGTAGTAGAAATAAGACCTACATTTACAAGTAAGTACAACTCAAATTTATTGTATAAAGTTTCTTGCAAAAGATTCCATATTTCCAGTACATTACCTTAAGGCCGTTGCGCACTTGGGCGAGGCGAAGCGAAGAGCCGTTTTTTCATTCAATATATTATTATGTGCATACGCGCACTTTGGAGCAGCGAAGAGCAGAGAAGCGAAGCGACTCGCCGGAATACTTCGGGGAGAATATTTTTCTCTGCTCTTCTCTGCTCTTCGCTTCGCTGATCTGAAGTGTGCGATAGCGCAGCGCAGCTACCAAAATCAGAACGAATATACCCGAGACGCATCGGAAATAGCCGATGTAGAACTAAATTTTACATCATATGTATAGATTATGATAAAATGTGAAAAATTTGATATTTTGGTTTCAAAATATAAAGAAATGAATGTACAAAATATAAATTTGATTTAAAAGTGGAAACAGTTTATAAAACTAGTTCAGAAAATTCCTTACATATTAAACGATTTCTATTGTACAAAATAGTATTGCAGACTCAACAAAAAAGGAGATTAACTACTTGGTTACAAAATGTAGTAGAATGTATCAAAAAAATGAATAATTTTTTCGGCCTCTCTGTACAATGGCATTTTGGCACTGCACTGAACCTACGGATGAAACAAAATAATTTATAAATTTGTCTCGTATAGATAGTGCCTGCGTTGTTGCATTTCCTCCGAGCTGTCCATCAAGTGCGCTTTGGTTCTAAAAATGACTCTTCGCCGCTCTTCGCTTTGCCGCGCTTCGCTCAAGTGCGCGACGGCCTTCAGTCAGTTTTACATATTTTGTACAAATTCCATACAGAAAGTTTCTATATTTCCAGTAAATTTATAACACAAACATACTATGTCAATTGTACTTGACACTGACATCTGTCAATCAGAATTTTCTTAATATAGTAGATGTTTCCATGGTTATAGCACAGCTGGCTGCTTTATGAAATTAAATTTCTTTATAATTTTTTTTAACTCTATAACCCTTGAATATAAAGTATAAAACGTAATCAAATCGTATAGAGAATAAAATATTCTTTAATATTTATAATAACATTAAATATGAAAAAATGATATTTAACAGCGTTTTTTCCAGAAAAACTGTTAGTATCTTTAAATTAGAATACTTCTGGTCGACCAATTATAACCAAAATCTAATAAGCTCTTCATATGGATGTAAAGAAGAGGAATACGCAAAAATTATAATTTTTGGAAAGGTGGTATTGGAGTTATGCGATCCGAAAAAATCGTCACACACACATACATACATCCATCCGTACATACATACAGACATCATCGTAAAACTAGTAAACTCGTATTCTAGGGATTCTAAAACTTATCATCGGATTTTTTGACCAAATACAATACCTTCCTTACCTAAAGGTGACGGAAGGTAAAAAGGTATATCGTATAAGATTTTATACTGTTTCAAATAAATGTTTTTTTCTTGCGCACGCACAAATAATTTAATAAATTATTTGCAATTTACATTGAATTCGTAATATTCTTTTCCTTCTTCCGAGTTATTTTGTTTTCAAAACAAAACAAAAAATAATAATAAAATTATGATTACTGAATTCATGTATTCAGTGTAATATTGAGCCAAATGTTTGAAAATATTCAGGTACATATTACATATCTAAATATTTTTGAATGATTCTTAAAATATTCCAAAGAAATAAAAACTGATGCTGGTATTAGAATGTTTGTTTTCGACGAATAATCTTGCATTTGATATTCATGCAAATATAGCAGACATACATATTTGCGCCTAAATAATTCATTTGGAAGAAAAATATTTATTCTGAAGAGTCGAGATAAAATCTTTTCATATTTTGGGTTGAGTTACTGTTTGGCAACGAGAGGTTATTTTTTGTTTGTTTTAAATATTTGTTGTGCAAATATACAATCCGGTTGCGAATACATTTCAAACCGTTTTTCTTTGATCAGGCTTTTATAAATAATGTATATCTTTGTGATTACGCATTGGGTCCCAGTCCAAGAAGAATTTCCTTCTCTTTCAACGCTTGCAAAAATCCTCTGCGAAATCATTAATCCTGGCGCCGTAGTTCCTCGAATGAGATCTATTTCAGGTGTAAGCGACAAAATTCGTTTCGTTTCATTCGTTTCGCGTTCAATTTGTCCGACGTGCATCGTCTAAATTTATGTCTAGGTTGAAACACAGCATACGGTAATTAGCGGCTGACATTTTTCATATCTGGCAGAAGGAGAAACATCTTGAGGTTTTAAAGACTGCACACGAGCACGAGTTGTTTCTTCGCTGAGTGACAGAGCTAAATTTACTCGGCGCTAAACACGCGAGGATATGGATACGTCACTTATTATTTGCACCATTTCGGATGACATTTACTGCACTGCTACAATTTTCTCTAAATATTAAATCTTGAAATTATTTACACCTAGCAAACAAATTACTCAGACTTCATAATAATAGTTATTTAAGGTACAAGTCAGTAAAGATATATTTCAACAAATATGTCTTTACTACTTGCAACTCAAAATCCAATAGTGACAAAATATTGAGCATCGTCATTCAAAAGAGCATAAAAAAGTGCCCTTAAGATATGCAAACCAAAATAATCCAGTATTATTTCACAGTCGTAAGTTATTCGTAAAAATCTGATGTGGCCAACACCAAACCTCCCGCTATTTAATTTTTATTACATAATTTAAATATACATACTTACATATTTCGTTATTGCGGCAACTGTATTAAGATCCATTCCATATAATTATGGTTCTATTTACTATTTTCTTTTTAAAACGTTACTATTATTAATTTGAAATGATTAGTTCTTTGACAGTGTTATTTATCTGTCAGTTACATACATTTGAGATATGAACGGTGTTATCAAGGAGTTTTGCTTGTTTAAAGCGTAGGCTCCATATCCATAAAATATATAGAAAAATCTAATGTGGCCAACACATAACCTCTCGCCAGATATTTTACCTGGTTGTACGCATAAAACGAAAAATATTTTTAAATACAAATACATATATTCATGTCTCACTACAAAATAATTCTCACATATATTTGCAAAATGTATGGGATATTTTAAAATAAATTATGTACAATACTTACATTTTCTTTATATTCAATATCCTGAAATTTTCTTTTTCTACTTTCCTTTTCTTTTTCTTTATATTCGTTATTTTTTCGCAAATTCCTTTTATATTCTTTTTTACGTATATTCTTTTGCGTTGTTGACTTTTTTTTATTTTCATAATCTTCATAATAATATACAAATATTTTTGACAGAGGCATACAAATATTTTTGACAGTGACATTTATGTGTCAATTACAAACATTTGAATTTCTTGCCTTGTAGTAGTTTGATCTGAGATTTTTTACATCAAATTATTTTATATGCCTGTCTTTATCTCTAAATCTATAGAAGATATAATAATGAATTTATATTTATCGAATAAAGAATTTAACGTTCTTTAATATAAGTATTTACATAAATTTTCGATAAATAATATTTAGACGATTTTTTTATTGTAACTACTACTTCCGGTTGTCCAATTGTTACCAAAACTGACTGGACTCTTCCCATTATTGTTAGATTGAGGAATCCGTAGTTAAAAATGTCTTAAGTCTCATAGTATTTGAGATATAGTGAATCCAACATCCACACACACACACACACACACACACACATACGGACATCATCGTAAAAATGTTATAATCGGATACTAGGGACCTTAAAACGTGCTTATTCATTAAAATCTGGATATGCGATTTTTAGCATGAATACAATACCTCTCTTAGCGAGAGGTAATAAAAAGTATTTATGCAAATCTCTAGAAAATTTAATAATCGCACGCACGCACGCACACGCACACACATACACATACACACACACACACACACACACACACACACACACACACACACACACACACACACATCATCATCATCATCATCATCATCATCATCATCATCATGAAAAGGTTAAAATTGGATTCTAGGGACCTTAAAACGTGGTCATTTACCAAAATCTCGAAATGCGATTTTTAGCACGATCCCTATACCTCCCTTACCAAGGGTAGCGGGAGGTAAAAATAAAAAAATGCAGTATTTACATTTTCGCCTATATCTAGTGACAGCGACCTACGTATTTTTACCTCCCGCTTCCCTTGGTAAGGGAGGTATAGGGATCGTGCTAAAAATCGCATATCGAGATTTTGGCAAATGACCAAGTTTTAAGGTCCCTAGAATCCAAATTTAACATTTTCACGATGATGTCTGTGTGTATGTGTGTGTGGATCCTTCACTTTAACTCAAATACTATCATTCAGAAAATTTTGAAACCTTGTATTTCTACCTTATTCTAATATGGAAAGAACTCAGTAAATTTTGGTGTAAATCAGATAACCGGAAATGGCACTTTACTTGAAGTTCGAAATAGTTTTTACCTTTAAATGTTATTTTTTCGTGATTAATGTTATAAAAAATAAAGATTAATACTTTTTCTACATATTTTATGAATACAATTTTTTTAATTATCTATAATTTAAAACCCGGAGCCTACGCTTTAAACAAACAGCAAACACAACTCCTTGGTTACACCGTTCATATCTCAAACGTATGTAACTGAGAGATACATGTCACTGTCAAAAAACTAATATTTTCAAATTAATAATAGTAACATTTTGAAAAGAAAATAGTAAATAGAACCATAGTTTTATGGAATGGGACTTAATACAGTTTTCAGCATAAGTAAATATGTAAGTATGTATATTTAAATTAATAAAAATTAAATGGCGGGAGGTATTGTGTAGGCCACGCCAGATTTTTTGTCTTAGTTATTCGCAATCGCAGATAAAATTTCCCCTCTAGTGGCGTAAATCGGTACTACGGAAAGTAATCGTACAAGCGCCATATTGAATAAGTGACAGCTGAGTGAGTAGTGTTGTAGTTTAAACTTATCGCCTTCATATAATAGTCTATTAAAGAACGTGTTTTACAAGACATGTTTTTTTCGCACACGTCAAAATTTAGAAAACGAGCGTTAGCGAGTTTTCTAATTGACAAGTGCGAAAGAAAGTCTCATAAAATGAGTTCTTTATACTATTTTTTATATTTTGCGCCTTCTACAATAACATTTACTTACTCAATTTGTGATTATATTTGTAACCATTTGCACATTTTCATGTAAATAATCTTCCCTAAATAAAAAAAAAATAATAATAATAATTTCGACATTATATTATTAAAATGAATTGTCAATTAACTAAAAATAAATTAAGTAAAAATGGGTTAAAGAAACGTCATCTAGTACCAACCGTCTAAAACAAAAAATTGCGTATCGAAATGAAGGTCATTACGATACCCAATTGCGTATTCATTATAAACGCATAATATAAAAATAAGTTTTTAAACTCGGTTTGTATACACAGTTAACAAAACTCATTAAATAATGTGAACTGTCATATGTCAAACCATCGTATGGCGGCCATCTTGTTTCGAAAATCAGCGCCTCTGTCGTTAATTTCGATTGAGAATAGGCAACAGCTTAGGAATCGGTGAAATGGGCCTTACTATTTTAAACATATTACATTCTCTTCACAACAATGACGTAAAGTTCGCACAAATTTCTTTTTTTTTCTATCTCTGTGAATAATTTATAATTAGCATACACCCACTTTATAGTAACACATTGTTTGCAGCCCACAATTTGAATGTATGGGTACAATTTGGTAGCATATAGCCAAAACAAAACAATCATTAATAGAGGTTCAATGAAATTTAAACTACAGTTCATTCGTATGTGAACGTGCTGAATATATTAAACAAAATATATTATGTATAAATTTTTAATTCATTGTTCTATTTTAATATCACTGATTTATTACAATTACAAACTTCGACTGTATCAGAGATACGATCTATTTTAATATCAATAATTTTCAATTGTACTGTTTATCAGTTTGTTTTATCTAAATGTAGTATTTCTTTTTATCTGATTCGTTTCCAGTGGTTTTATTTACATGCAGTTCGAAAATTTTAAATAGAATTTATAGAATCTCTATTACAGTACAGTAGCAAATAAAAATACTTTTGTTAGGAACATTAGTTTCAATTGTTAATCGGTTATTGTACTTAATCCTCGGCCTCGGTTACCCGCCTTGGTTTTACTAACACGAGTAACCGCGTGGTGTCTGTGAGATACCATACAGCTAACCCAAAAAATGGGCTGATAATGGTGACTGATTGTTTTATTAAATTAATATATTTATTATACTTGTTTACTTTGACAGTAGTTATATTGAATTCTGCTTTAAATATAGTTGCCATCTGGCCTAATTTGAAAAGTAGAAAGTATTTATTTAGTATCATCATTTTAAAGTTCAATTCAAAGTATCATATTTTATACATTGTATGTAAGTCATAGTTAATAAAATAAGCTTTATAAGAAACACTTTTTAATTATAAACAAGTTCTCTATTTACACTTGACTACAGATGACAGTTATTTAAATTTGACTATCTATGGTTCACAATAAACTCGTTCAAAATTCAGTTAAGAAATCGAAATCCCATTTTTAAGAATTATAATTCCCGCTCGATTTATCGTCAGACTATTGCAGTATATACATAAAAAAATTGATGTGGCAAGGACATAACCTCCCGTCAATTCCATGTTTAAAATAGCAATGAGCTTTAAGTAAAATATCACTTCCGATTGATTATTTGTAAACAAAATTTAATATATAATAGAAAAGTCTGTAATACGAAATTTTGGATTATATTTTATTATGTTTTTCCTCGAAAATCTGTTCATAGCGCTAAATTAAGTACCACTTCCGGTTTATCATATAAGTATAGTCAAAATCTAATATGATGTTTGAAATTATACACGAGTTTTAAATACCAAATTTGATAAATTTTGAATCATGATTTAAGATATTTTTTCAACAAAATCTGTTTTTAGCTTGCTGTAAAGTACTACGGTTTATCAATCTTAAAAAATCTAGTATGTCGTTCTCAGTAATATAAAAGTCTTAAATACCAAATTTGAAAAGTTTTGGATTGTATCAATATATTTTTCACGAAAATATGTTCAGAGCTTCAAATAAAGTATCATATCCGGTTTATCAATTTTAGCCAAAATCTAATATGTTGCTCCCCTTCATATAAAAGTCTTAAATACCAAAATTGACAAGTTGTGGAATATATCATATTATATTTTTCACAAATATCTGTTCAGAGATTTAAGTAAAGTATCACTTCCGGTTTATGAATTTTAGAAAAAATCTAATAAGTCATTCTTATTAATATAAAAGTTTTAAATACCAAATTTGAAAAATTTTGGTATACATTTTTTTACGAAAATCTGTTCGAAGCTTCAAGTACAATATCATTTCCGATTTATCAATTTTATAAAAAATCTAATATGTCGTTCTCATTCATCTAAAAGTCTTAAATACCAAATTTGAAAAGTTTTGGAATATATTAAAATAGATTGTTCACAAAAATCTGTTCAGAGCTTCAAGTAAAGTACCACTTCCGGTTGTCCAATTTCACACAAAATCTAATCAACTCTTTATATGAATGTAGAAAATTTAAATACAGTAATCGTCATACACGCATCCATACGCACGCACGCACGCACGCTCGCACAAACACACACACACACGCACACACACACACACACACACACACACACATACATACATACATACATACATACATACATACATACATACACATACACCCACAGAGACAGACATCATCGTAAAAATAGTAAAAACATATTGTGGAGACCCTAATTCGTGCTTATTTACTGAAAACTCACCATCAAATTTTTGGACCGATAACATTACCTCCCTTACCGTCGGTATGACTAACTATTTCGGACGTCTAGTAATCGATCAAATTAAATGATATTTAAAATTTTATAAATGCTACTTCTTTATAGTGTTAACCATGGATGGATTTGAATCTAAATCAAAACAATGTTTTATCTATCAGAAACGCTCTGTTTGAGTCACCATTATTGAAAAAGAAGAATAAGTATATTGCCACTCAATAATTTCTAACTTTTCCTCGTGAGAATAATTCTCCACTTTGAAAAATGATGACAGGTAAAACATTATTACCTATTACACTTGTTTGTGATTTTGTTTCAATTACCGTGGCTAACATTATAAAGATTTGATTTTTATAAAATTTTAAATTCGATTTGCCCGGTTACAAGGCATGCAAAATATAATGCATGAATTGAATTGAAATGCAGAAGCATTATTGTTCTATTTCTCATGGCAGTCTGTAAATAGCTAAAATTACAACTTTTATTTTTATTCTTTCTTGAAAACGAAATACACGTAAACAGAAATTTGGATTTACACTTTTGTTCTACAAATAATAGGGCAGGATTTAGAGTCATATGAAAATTGTACCATTGCATTTCCTATTGTTCATAAAAAAGTAGAGACCCGGTATAAGATCGATATAAATAAATAATAGGTTTTTTGTTTCGCTACTTTGTATTAATAGAGTTTTAAAATATATCTAAATCGTTCGTTCGTTTTGTCTAAAGATGACTATAGTAATATAAAACGAAAACTATTTGAATGAGTATCAATTTTAAGAAACTTTAATAGAATAAGTAAAGATAAAATGGCTCATTACTCTCGATCTATTTGAAAATCTTTTACGTCGTCATTGTTGTCATATTTAAAAGAATATTCCGGAAATAGTGTACCAGCATCCCGGGAACAACAATGACAACATAGCATGTTCATTACGCGATACTGTTACCAGGAATAATAAAGAATAGTAGAGCAAAGCAGCTCGGAACCTGAGTAATTCCATTAGAGCCGTTCTTGTCAATATATCATGTACTTGCAGATACAGACGCTCGGAGCGAAGGCGTTACAGTATAAATCAAGATAGAAATCTTCACTTCAATACTTTCACATAACAGTTTTCACAGGATGTCGATAACACGCTGAATAATGTCCATATTAACTCTCTGGAAAATGAAGCCGATAAGGAAATTCCTTTGCATTGGTGAATTGTTGTGCAAGAAACAAAATCATTTATTCTGTATCGGTTGCCTCAACTTCGCAGACAAGTCGAAAAGTTTTTATTAAGAAAGTTTTAGTTTACCAAGTTTTTACGAATGCATCTGATCTACGATATTATATTTTTCGTCAGTTGTTTGAATCGTATTATCGGGAATTTTGACAGTTCGCGAATTAATTAAATTTGACAGCAATACAAATGATTTACTAATAAATTCACACGCTTTTATTTTCTTAATGATTGTAATAAGTTTTATTGATTAAACAATACATACAATTATAATACCACGTATCACATTCTTCTTCTACATGTAATGGTATAATGGCGACATGTAAACTGTAATAGTTATTTATAGCAACAAGTGCAGGAAAATAGTGATTCTGAAACGAATGCAAGTTTCTGAAACGATCCCAATGGGTTTTGGAATTTACACGGAGTATCAAGATTACGTTTTCCGTGTGTTGCAAACAAATTTTTCTATAATCATCCAAATAAGAAAAAATTGGAAATGTATTCTAAATTTTTGACGAACTTATCAACTACTTGGGCGGTATGGTATTTTTAAGCAATCATGACTATTGCATTCATGGCAAAAAAAAACTCGGATTAATTATTACCCACACATCACAAAACTTCACAACACAGTCCTAATACCGTTTGCGTTTTATGGAGTAGAAATATGGGCAACACATTTGATATGCTAGAAAAAATTCAAGTAAACTACTTCAAAACAATTTACCACTTATAAAGAAACATGCCCAATTATTTTATAAGAAGAGAATGTTAAAATGGTGGCTCAAACTGTTACTAGCAATAGATCATAGACATACAAAAATATGCTACAATAAACTAATGTCAATTATAGCGTTTTCCATATACGTATTTAGTTTTGAACTCAGAGTAGGTTATAGCTACTAGACAAATTACAGTTGACTCGTCCACCATTTTGGAGCCACTTAAATCATTCAATATCAGCGTTACAGTATTATCAATTATAGAAATTGTCCATAATGACAATAATGACGGGATGTTCTACTCCAAATTGAGCAAATCATTTGAGAAATGGTGTTAATTTTCACGGGTACTTACGCAATACATATATTTTTCTCTAACCTCAAAAATCTTAACGAACCGTATTTTTTCTTGTTTTATTATTTTAAATAAATATAATTTGGCAAATATGGAAGATATATTTAATTATGAAAAATAGTTACTACAGTAAGAAATGCACTTTTATTTCATAATTTACTTTTTTCATTTTGGCACCAATATGGAGGACAAGTCAGCTATGTATTATCTAGAAGCTGTAGTGTAGGCAATGACGTCATGCCCGGCACTAGTTGTTGTTATAACACGTGCGTAGTGCATTTTAAATGAAACGTGATGCAAATGTCCAGTGCAAGTTTATTAGCTGTCACTTTCAATACAGGAGTTATGTAGCTACGGATATCACTACACAAGATTTGTTTCCAATAATTCTTCTATTATTAATAAACTTACATTCATTGTACTCACGTAGACACTTTTTACAAATCAACATATATGAATTTGACAAATTACACTGGCAAGAACTGACGATCGTAGTAAGTGCAAGAAAGTGCGCACAGAGTAAGGTTCAGTTCACTCATAAAGTATAAATGGAACACGTAAAACTCAATTAGTACATGGAAAACGATTTTTTATGCACTTAAGCTGCATTGACAAATGAAAATTAGGTTTACATTTATGGTTTATACTTTAGATTTAAAGACTTTGGCAGCATATTATGTAATGACTCCATTCACACTTCAGAATCTAGGGTCTCTAAATCCAAATCATAAAGCTAAACATAACAAGATCCAAACTTTAAGTTTATGATTTAGTTTGATGTCACAAACTTCGCCAATGAGAACGAGTCTGAAATGATATAGATATATACACCCATCTTTATTTAATATCCACTTGGTGGATTCGGCTTTTTAAACAAATGCGAGAAGAATATGGAGACTGTCATAACTTAATTTCTGCACAGGTGTCTTGTTGAGTACTGCTCTAGCGATATTTTAATTTTGTTTTTGAAGCATTTACACAGATGTCTGTGCATATCAAAACTAATTTTCAGGTAATTTAAACTTACATTTATGAATGACTTACTTAAACCTCAACAAAAACCATAAACCTAATTTTCATTTGTGAATGCACCTTTAGTGCAAAAAAGTGCGCACTAAATATGTAAATGGAAAACGCTATTAGTAAGAAGAAAGAAATTGGAGATGATAATCAATTAAAATTCAACTGGTTAAAGAAACTGGAAATTATGCTGTCAAAAGCAAATTTTGAATGGGTATGAGAAGCCCAGCGCGCAACTGTTTTAAAATAGGAAATGAATAATATTTTAATCTCATATCAAGAAATCCTATATAATACAGGTACCCAGAGATTTATAATTATTATTATTATTATTATTATTATTATTATTATTATTATTATTATTATTATTATTATTATTATTATTATTATTATTATTATTATTATTATTATTATTATTATTATTATTATTATTATTATTATTATTATTATTATTATTATTATTATTATTATTATTATTATTATTATTATTATTATTATTATTATTATTATTATTATTATTATTATTATTATTATTATTATTATTATTATTATTATTATTATTATTATTATTATTATTATTACTATTATTATTATTATTATTATTATTATTATTATTATTATTATTATTATTATTATTATTATTACTATTATTATTATTATTATTATTATTATTATTATTATTATTATTATTATTATTATTATTATTACTATTATTATTATTATTATTATTATTATTATTATTATTATTATTATTATTATTATTATTATTATTATTATTATTATTATTATTATTATTATTATTATTATTATTATTATTATTATTATTATTATTATTATTATTATTATTATTATTATTATTATTATTATTATTATTATTATTATTATTATTATTATTATTATTATTATTATTATTATTATTATTATTATTATTATTATTATTATTATTATTATTATTATTATTATTATTATTATTATTATTATTATTATTATTATTATTATTATTATTATTATTATTATTATTATTATTATTATTATTATTATTATTATTATTATTATTATTATTATTATTATTATTATTATTATTATTATTATTATTATTATTATTATTATTATTATTATTATTATTATTATTATTATTATTATTATTATTATTATTATTATTATTATTATTATTATTATTATTATTATTATTATTATTATTATTATTATTATTATTATTATTATTATTATTATTATTATTATTATTATTATTATTATTATTATTATTATTATTATTATTATTATTATTATTATTATTATTATTATTATTATTATTATTATTATTATTATTATTATTATTATTATTATTATTATTATTATTATTATTATTATTATTATTATTATTATTATTATTATTATTATTATTATTATTATTATTATTATTATTATTATTATTATTATTATTATTATTATTATTATTATTATTATTATTATTATTATTATTATTATTATTATTATTATTATTATTATTATTATTATTATTATTATTATTATTATTATTATTATTATTATTATTATTATTATTATTATTATTATTATTATTATTATTATTATTATTATTATTATTATTATTATTATTATTATTATTATTATTATTATTATTATTATTATTATTATTATTATTATTACCCACATTATTGTGTGAATTAGCTAGATCCGGTAATCATTTTGAGTTTGAGCACACTTATATCAAGGATGATTATTGTAAAAAGGTATTTCTCAAACGTCATTTCACAGGCATTTAAAATTGTACACCAATAGGGTGTGTGGTACGGACAGCCCACGTTAAATTCTCATCAATCAAATCAATAATACACGAGATAAAAATCTATAAAAGACAAGTATTAGGTATATGTATTCGCTGTGAGACAGGATAAAACTATGAAACAACAAACTAAAGTGAATATGGCATATGAGTCCCGTGTAAAGTTAAACGTACAAATAACCACAAATTTGTTACATAATCTTTTATTGCTGTCCACGTGATTTTATTTATTTTGCATAAACCAAAGCGCTTTGTAGTATTAACTTCAAGTAAAACGTTTGGAAAGTGTCAATATAAATTTACATTTATATATTTGTTACACCCAAACACCGAAAACACTCAGTGAGCGTTATGGATAATGTTGAAACGTTATGGATAATGCTGAAACGGCCACGACGCGTTCTGGAACGCTCACTGACTACCAATTATGAATTGTCAGTTAGGTATTGTAATAGTTTTTTTTTTTTTAACAACAATAACAATACCTAACTGAACCTAACATAACGCGACAAATGATCAGATTTCGGTATTTGGTAAGTTCAGCACCATCCGCAACGCGTTGTGGCTGTTTTTTACTTGCTCACTGCTTTTTCGATGTTTGGGCGTAATATATCCATATTATACTCGTACGACCTTCATTCAAATCGCGACAAATTAACCAACAGGATAAATAAAAGATGCACGTGATGTTGCGGAGTGTTCGTCATGTCACAATACGATTTTTAAATTATTAATTTAAGAACTTATCCATAAATATTGTATAATTATACAATATTTTAGTTATATTATCACTTATAATATTCTTCAGGTGAAAATTTGTGTACAATAATAAAATAATTTTTCAAATCGTCATTGTTTTGGAAATCCCAATTATTACGCCAAAATAAAATCCCGCGATCGTGTGACGTCAAAAGTATAAAGGTATAAAGATAAAGCAAGTAAGCAAAAATTGTAAAATGTTATGCTTTAAATTTAAAGTTAAACGTCTTTCTCGAGTATTCACGGATTCATCTTGTTGGTTTATTCAGCTTTGTTACTATTATTCATAACAATTTGCTCGTCTGGCTGTGACAAATATTTCAAATCAATATAAGAAAAATTATAGCCTTTGATGTCGCAGACTTTCATGACTTTATATAAAAGTATATGCATTTTTCAACAAATGAAAACTCATTATTTATAATCCATATATTCCGATTTCTTTTACCAAAGAATGTTAAACTAAGTGGAAAGTGCAACTAATGATGTATACCTACGGGTATTTGTAAGTGAATACAAAATTCATGATACCACTTAATTACTGGAAGTGACATCGCAATAAGTAGGTCGCTACTGTTCATTTCAGTAAATTCGTGATTATCATCATTTTTGGTAAAAACCCTTGTGGGTCAAGGCCCCAATTGCGGTGCGGTCAGACCTCAATTTGTGAGACATCTTTATTACTACAAGCATAAAGGCCTTAGATAATTTCTTGTCTGTTTCCTACAAAAAGTAATACATTGTTCTTCATAAATATCCCACATTAAAACATGGGATTTTCATGTACTTTTATGTATTATATACATATTTAAATTATTTAAAAGCTTCTTCACGATTTGCTAATTGACAGACATTCTTTTGTATGCGATTGGCGCACCTGTACACACGGACTTTGTTTTACCACCTGTGTTTGCGTTGTATGTCATTTTTCCTTTTTATATTATACGCATATTTCTCATCTTTATAAACTGCACTGACAGTTCTCAATCCTGGGAACTTTCGATGTAAGATTAGCAAGTTTTTCAATCTTTAAGTTTCGATGCAGCTGCTGTCCCTTTATAGGACAAAATCACAACTTAGTTTTCGATGAATTGAATTTTGGAAAAATAAGCATATTATTTTGCTTTGCTATTGTTAGTATACTGAAACATAATTAATAAGGTTTTTACTTACGTTCAACGTATACACAAATAATGTAGAGTACAGCTTACCTGGAACAAAATAATTTGTTTTAATTCTTTTGTTAAAAAACAACATATAGTTTGATTGTTTATTAAAGACAGATAACAATGACAGCGGTCAGGCCCGGATTAGCATTTCTTTACGCCCTAGGTCAAAGTTCATGACTGTGCCCCCCTACCTCAATGTATACCGGGTGCCTACGTCTTTATGGACCATAAAAATATGTTTAATGGTGATATCTGACAAAGTTATAATAATGCTTGAGTTCATTAAATTGTTTTTCTATTTTAGTGCCTTTATGAGTTGTAAACGCACTGAAAATATAAAATATAAGATAAAGGCACTGTTTTCGGCGCTTTTCGTTTTCTAGAGGTACTATTACCGTCTGCTTTTAAATCTAATACATAAATGAAAACAAAAAATTTTCATCTTTGAAGTTAAACTTGTTAGCCGGAAGCCAGTCGCATTTATTAAAAATATATTAGAATTATGAGTATAAAATTACCAATTGAAAAGACAATATAAAAACATGTTTTATAAGGCATCGTTTTCCAAAATTGAACTCGTAGGTTAACAGATTGTTTTATGAATTTTATTTTTCTAATACACTATTATCATATTATAATATAAATTTATCATCTTTTTATAATTATATAATTAAAAATTAATTTATTGAAATCAATAATATTATTAAAACTTTATGGTAGGCGGCATCTGTCTAAAAGTCAAACAATACAACAGTTTAACATTTTTGTTGTATTTCCTATATAGCAGCCTGCAAATAGCAAAATATTAACTTTTATTTTGCTTCTTTCGCACGACTGAAACGCATGTAAACAATAGTCTTGGACTTATTAGATGCAGTTTTTAATTCTGAACAGTTTTCGTATGTATCCATTTGTTCTAAAATTCATACGGCAGATATTACAGCCATATGAAAATATTTGTTATTGTTCATAAAAAAGTAGACATCCGGTACATAAATATTTACCAATCACTTTACTATACTATTTTTGTATATTTAAAGCAAATGTGACTGTTTATGTTTTGTTATAACTTCAGGCACTTTTCCTTTTTTTCCATTTTTCTAACTACTCGATCCGCGCCCCCTCCGAGTCTGTACCCATGGCCATGGCCATCCGGGTCTGACAGCAGCAATTAATGTCAAAACTTTAAGTATGAAATGTATAAAAGTTATTTTGTTAGTTTTTTACTTCCTTGTACGAAGTAAAGGAAGCATTGTAATCGCGAAAAATTTCGGTTTTCAGATTTCAACGAAAATATCCATTTTGACCATCCCTGAATCCATTTTGACTAATTTCGTCGTGACGTACGTGCGTATGTATCTCGCATAACTCAAAAACGGTAAGCCGTAGAAAGTTGAAATTTTGTATTTAGGACTTCTATAACAGCTAGTTGTGCACCTCCCTTTTTGGTCATTACATAATTTCCAGAAATGATATTTTATTTGAAGCCTATAATAGATTTTAATGAAAAACTATATTAAAATATAATCCAAAACGTTTCATATTTGGTATATAATACTTTTGAATCAATTTGAATAACATAGCAGATTTTGGTTAAAACCTGAAGTTGTTAACAGTTTTTCTTGAATAAAATGGTTTCATTTTGATTTTAGAAATAAATGCTTTAAATAAGAGTTTTAGAGAATTAAATTCTGCGTCTAGCACATCAAGTATTATTAAATTACCCCTTTGTATAAGCGAGATATGTAAATTTAAAACTTATATACTTTTTGGTTTTTGTAATTAAGCTTGCTATGGATTAGGACAAAAAATAACAAAAAAATAAAAAAATAGATGTTAATGTCAAATTACGTCAAACACGTGAAATTTTATTGGGTCTATACTTCATCTTCATATTGGTCTTGCGTACAAGGAAGTCGTGTGGTGTCCACATCAGATTTTTTTTAATTAATAAGTTACGATCAACAAAAAAATATTATAAATAATTATTAATCGACCTTATTAACATATTTAAGCCCGCTCCTACCATCTTTAGTTAAAGTAACAGTTAGTGATAAACAATGGTTATGTTGCAAAATTGAGTAGGTACATTATTTGTACTATAAATATAAATAAGGTAAACTTCTGGATGGAAGTCAATCAATCAATTCATCAAACAAACCCCCGTTTACTTTACTTCTATGCTTGCAACGATTATGTACTACGCTTGCAATTGTTGTGATGTCAAGAAAAAATAACGTAACTATGCAGATAAAAATAATAGTATATTAAAGAACGTGTTTTATAAGACATGCGAAAGAAAGTCTTATAAAATGAGTTCTTTATACTATTTTTTTATATTTTGAGCCTTCTACAATAACATTTACTTACTCAATTTGTGATTATATTTGTAACTATTTGTACATTTTCAAGTAAATAATCTTCCCTAAATAAAAAAAATAATAATAATAATTTCGACATTATATTATTAAAATGAATTGTCAATTAACTAAAAATAAATTAGGTAAAAATGGGTTAAAGAAACGTCATCTAGTACCAACCGTTTAAAACAAAAAATTGCGAAATGAAGGTCATTACGATACGCAATTGCATATCGTAATCACTTCATTATGAACGCAAAATATAAAAATATTTATTTTAAAACAGCAATAGGTGAAATATTGATGATATATTATTACGTATCATATGATGTAACCAAAGTAACATAGAAACAAAAAAAAATATATACTGAGTGTAAAGATTGCATGTGAAAAATGTTCTCAAATTTATATCACTTTCAGATTGTTACAAGTAACGATTCTTTTCTACCCTATAGGTGTGTGGTTATAAAAAGATGATGAGCTTCCGTCAAAATTCATAAATCACACCTTAAAACAATAAAACGCGTGTAAACTCCCCTACAATCCCTTCGCTTCCCAAAAACAATCAGCCTTCGCCGGAGAAGTGAATTAACTTTGCTCAATATGTCATGTCTGCAGACAAGCCAAGTCAGAGTCGCTGTAATGTTTCTGATTGAATGATTCTGATACCATCCATCATACATTGACGGCGGTCGGAACCGTATCGCAGCCATCTATTTTAATAACGGCGATGCAGCCACGATTTGTCTTCGTATTTTATTCACTTGCGGTTATTTATAATTGTCAACGATAATGCGGTTATGTAATATGGAACACGGAGCGAATTAGGTTAGGAAATTTTACTAGCAATATTGGATAACTTGATTTACACGTTGTGTGAAAGATTGAGTTTGATAATTTGATTTTGATGCTTTGTACTCGGAGATTTGGGAATTTCGTTCGGGTAATGTATGAACACTGGAAGAAAGATCAATATAATTTTAAATTATAGAATTAATCAAATATTGCAAAATTTGTACGAGATAACACAAATTAAAAATTTATTAAATTCTAATTAAGTCAAAAATGAGTGGTAACATAGGGCCGGTTGCAGAAAGCATTGTCAGATATTTGACCTCACGTCAGATGATGTGACGTAACATCAGATCAAAGTACTCGTTGCGCAAAGCCATCTGACGCGATGTTAGTTAATGTTATGTCAAATAATTTGACAGTGCGTTTAACGAGTTGTCAAGTGAATTATCTGTTGCACAAAGCTCTAACGCGTTGTCAAACTTCATCTGACATAACGTCACATTAATTGCACGTCAGCGTTCAATTATCTTTTGACATTACGATAATATTTAGTAATTTTCAGTTCATATCATTTAAATAATTTTATTATATCATATAATTTATCCACAATGGGCCCGTCCAACTTTTTTGAATTTTTTATATGTTATGAAGAATTTAAAATAGAAATTCCGTATTTTTTGTTTTCTTGAAATTATGCTTAATAACGCTTAAAATAATTATTAAGTTTCGGCGAGAAAGTTGTGACGTTAGCGTCACTCTGTCATAAGTAGAGAGACCCGACATACGTTACCATTAATAATGGTAATATAATATACAATAAATGTTGCAAGAATAAAAATACGTATCCATTACATACTGTGATCAAAAAACTTTAGAGCTAATGATAATAAAGTAAGCCAGATAGTTATTATACCATTTCAAAATATATATTTGTTTGATTTACTTACATGAATAGGTGTAGGAGTAGTGTTAAATGATAATTTAGGAAAAACTTCCAAAGTACATATTATACATAAATCAGGTAAGTAAAATTAATAAGTTTTGTTCATTGTCATAATCAGGTTAATCATTCGCTTTAATTGTAACTTTAAGACTTTCTTTAATACAATATTGAAGGTTATTATACTCACCAAGTGCCATTATTATAATTAAAATAGTATATAAACTATTTTCTATTTATAATGAAATACAACAATAACAGTATTGATTACAATAATCAAAGCGTAGTTCATAATAAAAGTAAACCAACATTTACATACCTATTTACTAAATGATTGCAACAATGACAAGTATTGAGATTACAATAATTAAAGCATAAATTAAATTATAATATAAATTTATTTAATAAATAAATTTTGTTTTGTTCTTAATCAAAAACGACTCGGATATATTAAAATATGTGTATGTTAGAGTATGTGTAAATCCAATCGCGAATATATGAGCAAAATATGCATGGTCCACCGTATAGTGACATTCTCACAGGGTAACTGGACGACTGTAATGACGCTGACGTCACAACATGGCGATCATTTTACGCTAAAAACTTTAATTGCATTATTATAGGTATAAAAATAGAAAATATATAGCAATTTTTATTTCGTTTTCATTTATTTATATTCAAAATGCATATGTGACATGTAATTTCTAAAAAGTCAAAGACTTGGACGGGCCCATTGTGACTACTACAATAGTAAACATTGATTAAAAGAAAAAATAATATATTGAAGATTCCTTCATTTTCTGATAATTAAATGTGAAAAATTGCTTTTAGTCGACATTGTACTTTTGTTATCGAAAATATTAAAAAAAGTAAAATTTAAGTAAAAATTTAGATTAAAGTTTTTTTTTAATAAAAGGATTTCTGTTTTAAATAAATAAATAAATATATCATCACGGCATATTACCCATTGCTGGGTGTGCCAATCTGCGTTGCACACAGATTTCGGTAATGATGATGACATATTTGTACCGTGTGAGCATTTACCAGGCCTCACCTCACGGGCACTCATTGCTGGCGTGGAGAGTGCGTCACAGGGGTCAATTTTGTGCCATTTAAAATTCGAAAAATTTGGCGTTGGTCGGGATCGAACCCGGTTCCCCAGATTCGCGACCAGACATTCATGCACGCGGGTACAAGACCCCATGACCTCCTGTTTTCTTATTATTATATACTATTGGTAACTTTTTTCTTGGAGAAATAAGAGTTTAGTTAAATAAACTCAATGGCTCGTACCACGAGCACGGTTTTAACTAAAACGCTGTTTTAAGAAATGTCAAATTCAAATTTCAATATTTAATTTCGCCCTTATGTTTAAAAAACGGTTTTTTAAAAAATATTTGTTTGAATACAAACCATGTTCTGCTTTAAAATCATATTTTGATAAATTTGATATTATTTATTATTAACATTAAAGAATAAAATTTGACATTTCTTAAAACAGCGTTTTAGTTAAAACCGTGCTCGTGGTACGAGCCAATGTGTCATTTTAAATGAGAAAATTGGTGGCACAAGCAAAAAATTGTATTATCAGTTATCAAAATATGAGACATAATATATATTTTTTATTCTTTTATTGGAAAGTGTACTTTTTTCTTTTTTCAATAAGGTAAGTAGTGAGTGTTACCCCATGTTGCGCGTCAACATGTAATTAAAAACTCATTAAGACGGCGCCGGCCTTGGGAGAAAGTTTGTTATTAATTATTGATAGGAATTTGAGATAAATAAATAAATATTTGTTTAAAAATAGATAGGAAAATATGTGTGCATATATTGGTTAGTTTAGTTTGTGCTTTCGAAACCCCAAGTTTAAAAATCACTAATGAGTTTCTAACTGCCATTATCTGTCACTTAAAATTGTATTGTGAAATTATTTTTGGGTAAAACGAATTTGCTAATGATAATTATTTTCGAATAGATTTTAAAAATGTCCAGTATCTGTTGGAATATTAACTGCCCCATTATCTGTCACTTAAATTCTAATATGAATATTTTGGGGTAATGATAATTGCTTTAATGACGTGATGTTTGAAAACTATTTGCAAAACTAATGATACTTTGAGTAATATAGAAAATAATGTTTGAATATTTGATAATTATATTCGAATGGATTTTAAAAATGTCAAGTATATGATAGAATATTAACTCCCTATTATGTGTCACTTAAATTCTATTGTGAATATTTTCGGGGTAATGATAGCTTTAATGACAAGATGTTTGAAAAACTTAAAGTAATTTTCTTGTGATTCATTACACAAAAATATTCATATTAGTAACATTACAGTTTAAGTTCTATCAGATAATGGAAATTTTAAATCCATATACTAAATAATTAACAAATATTTTCTGTTATGAGTGTAGACTTGACAAATAATTATTGAGACGAAAAATTATATACGTAATGATGATATTTTCTGATGCATATGTAAACATGTCAAAAAATTGAGACTTTAGTGTACAGTGTTTCGTAGTGCTGCTATATTACTTTAAAATGTCTTTCAACAACATTAATTCTGACGACGAATTTTTTCCTCTTTCGGGACAAAAGCTATGGTATTGGAAGATGAAACCATCGTAGAAGATGTCCCGGACGGGGTAATTACCATAGATGACAACTAAGACGATATCACCGCCGTAGAAGAAGATCGCAGCCCCTGAAGAAGAGCTCCAATAATTAAATATTCTTCTGCTAACGAAATATGTTCTAAAATTTTCTTGTGATATGTCAGTCGTAGTTTAAGAGTTAGAGTGTTAGTACCATATTCAATAGCATTTTATTAACATGAATTTTCCAAAACATTTTTATTTTGGCCCAGAAAATGAATTAAACCGTGGTAAACCTGTGGATAGAGATGATGAAATCGCAGAACAGCATGACTTAGATTATTTTAATTCTAGAAGTTTTAATGATATTATTGAAGCTGATAAAAGAGCAATAAATAATTTTTATGATGATTGGTGTAAAACGAAGAATTGGCATAGTTTAGTTGGACATGTATGTTTGCAAACAAAAACATTTATAGAAAAAAAGATTGGTAGAAGTTTATATCCATGGAATATGCCGAAAGATAAATAAAATTTGTGAATCAGAAATTTTCAAGCCGTCAATTTTATTAATAATAATGTGTGTAAAATAATTTGTTTACTTTTTAAACACATGTATATAGTAAAAATTATTTCTTTATATGTATGTTGCTATTCTTTAAATAAAAAATTGTATTGATCCACAATGCCAAGAAATTTTTCCAAATTTATTATAAAGTACCACTCATGTTAACAATACAAACTAATTATCACAAGAAAATTAATAAGAGGACTAGAGTTCGTTAAAAGTTTACCAATAAAAATCGATGGAAATGATCTTCATTAATAATAATTGTGGATTTGATGTCTAAAGCAGATCAACGATTTGTTATTTTATTTCATATAGCATAAAGCATAAAAATTTAATATTTAAATAAGATACTGTTTATAAAAATATTTTGTATTGTTATGTTAAACACGATGACATTAGTAAAGTTATTTTTAAAAAAAATTCATTAGCTAAGCACTTAAAATTTCAAAGTGTATATACATTAATTATTTATTAATTTATTATTATCGACAATTTCATTTTATCAAGTACCGATTTGAAACATTAAACAAATTTCAAAGAACTTTAATATTTCGAAAATATATTTTTAGAATATTATTACTTTTTAATAATTTTTCAGAATTATTGGGGTCAAAACTACAATTTCATATAATAATTAGTTACTTGCTTTATTATTTACCACAATATTAGTTGCGTATTTTAAATCAAGAGTTGTATCATAAAAAAACCGTGTCTGTGTAGGTACTATACAACCAAAATTCTGTTATATTCAATACCTATATAAAAAAAAATCCGTATAGTAAGCCTTACTATTTCTGAAGGACTAACCTCTTAGCAGCCCGTTTTTAGAAATAAAAATTGCTTGTAAGATATGTAAAAAGTGAAAAAGCGTCTATTAATCGTAAAAATATATCAAATAATATAGATTTCACTGTGTTGCTGAAGGGGCAGTTAAAATATAAAATTCAGAGCAAATATAGTGAATAGAGTGAAGACTTAGTTGTTGTGTTTGCACCAGAGTGAACATGTTTTAAGAATTTTGAAATATTGTTAAAATTTAATTTTATGCCTTCTAGAACAAATGTTTGGTTCATGTTTTAAAGAAAAATAGGCTAATGTTATTACACTTCTGTATTTTATTAATCGTTTAGATCTGAGTAGTCCTGATGAAGTCGTAATTTGGTGACGAAACGTAGATGTTGTCAGATTTCTAATTTTGATAATAATAGACTGAATATATATATATATATATATATATATATATATATATATATATATATATATATATATATATATATATATATACAAAAATGATTCAAGAAGTATGTATAAATAGTTTAAGATATAATATAGGTTTAGATATAAGTTTGTATAATGTTGTATATAAAGACACCGTAGTTTTTAAAAATTTGTTTAATGAATTGTATACATATTATTATTTTAAAATTTTGAAAGATGTGCAATGTGTGCACAAATTTATTGTAAAGGAAAATAAATATATTATTTAAAAGTGTAAACAATTTTTGTAATTTTCATCGTCATCTAGTAAACCAAAATGGAGTCAAAATGAGCTAGAAATGAGAAATGATTATACGTATACATTATTGAACAAAAGTTTTCTGCTTATTACAAAAAATATGAATTATACACTGCAGATTATTACAGAAAGTGCATAAAAAATAGTATCGTTTTGTGAAATTTTCATGATTTTTTCATTTTCTTCTTCGAGAGAGAAATAAGCACAGTTTTAGCCAAGTTCGTATTTGAGAAACTTTTAAACATTGCACGATATTTTCTTCTTTTGATAGAAACATGGCATATGCACTACAAACCGTCATAATGCATAAAAGACAAAACTTTTGTAACAGAATTGCTAGTTACGTACAGTTTAATAAAATATATAAAAATGTTTATATTAGTACACTTTATTAACAAACTGCTCCTGAAATAAATTAAACAAATGTGAAAAGCAAACTTATCCAAATTTTCAATTTTAAAATGGATCCGAGTATACATACTAGGTTTCATTAATTTCTACTTTATAATCAAGGCGAGTATATTTTTCTTTTCCGGGAATTCGAATTTTTGAAAGCTCATTAAGAAATATGAATGTTATAATTCCTGTTTTAACTTAACAAAGTGTCAATTTCTAATAATTCTTAAAAATAATTTCATACTAATTGGGTAAAAGATATTTCCAGGGATATGAATGTTATAAGTTATACGGTTGTGACTGTAGGCAAATGTTTAAAGATATTGACAGCCATAAATAACTGAAATTTTATCAATAATATAAATTTTCAAAGATATATACATAATGAGTTTCAAATATTTTCTTAAAGAAAGTAAAAAAAAGATAAATAAATATGAATATTTATAAATTTTATTTAATTATTATAAGATTACATGCTACATATGATTATAGTTTTTATAATATTCTAATATCATATCGTATTAAACATAACAAAACAAAATAATTTTATAAACAGTATCTTATTTAAATATTAAATTTTTACTGCACTAAATAAATTTTGCCAAGTTCCACAGTGCCAAGAATTTTTTCCAAAATTATTATCAAGTACCACTCATGTTAACAATACAAAATAATTATCACAAGAAAATTAATAAGAGGACTAGAGTTTGTTAAAAGTTTACCGATAAAAATCGATGGAAATGATGCTCATTAATAATAATTGTAGATTTGATGTCTGAAGCAGATCAACGATTTGTTATTTTATTTCATATAGCATAATGCATAAAAATTTAATATTTAAATAAGATACTGTTTATAAAATTATTTTGTATTGTCATGTTAAACACGATGACATTAGTAAAGTTATTTTTAAAAAAAATTCATTAGCTAAGCACTTAAAATTCCAAAGTGTAAATACATTAATTCCATGTAATAAATAAACTAAACAATAATGACCACGAACAGAAGTAGAAGAATCTTGTAACTACCTAATTTTGACGGTCCCATGAGAATTTTATAACTATTTGTTAACGTTCCATACTTTTGTAAATATACATATATACAATCAACAATTTTATTTTATTTAGGAACGATAGAAAAATTAAACTTTCTATGAACATAGTTTTGGACAAACCGAAGGCTTTTGCTTTGTTTTGGTAATGACTGGGTCATTAGCGAAATTCTTAGGAACGATGTGATGTCACTAAGGTTGTCAATTGGAAAAATACAGCTGACATGTTGCTTGTAAAATTCCCTTGTGATAATTAGTTTGTGTATATGTATTGAGGTACAGATTTTATATAACTACAAAAATACGAGTAAGGAACATTGAACTTTTTCTGACAACTAATGCATATTTAGTTAAAATAAATTCAACAATTACATTTCAATGAAAAACGATAGAAAATTGACACAAAATATACTTACAGTGAAACATAATCTTTAAACACTACTGAATATTTAACTTTCTTTCAAGATATTTGTCACTCATTTAAAACCAATTAGTGATTAGAACATTTCAATATAACATTTGGTAATACTTTCAATATTAATACCATACATACACACATTTTTTCGAAAATATATTTTATAATTTCAAATAAGGTTGGAATACTATAATTTTAATTAGTAATGCGTACATTTTACGAAATATTAGTTCATACTGTTTTGAGAGTACACAGTTTTGAAATTAGACAAAGGTTTTATCAGCTGATAATTTTGTTTTACCAGCTAACGTCGTTTGCAAACTTCAATAACAGTTTTCGTCTATAGTACCTATCAAGCAGTAGAAAATCTTATTTTGCTAAAGAATTTCTAATACACATAAAATACTTTTATGTAATTACTACAGAAGTCAGTTTTTCAATATTTAAAGAGAGAACTTATTAGCTGGGATGAATTATTAAAAAGTGTAGACAAAAAAAAGAATATAATTTGTACATATTATCACTGGTTTTCATTTGGATTACTTGAGAAGTTTCTTAATATTTGTAATTTCATACAATACAAGAATTTGAATGCTTTCAGAACATAGAGTCCGTTACTTATTTTCGGAGTGTGAGTGTTTGCGAAATATTTGGAAATGCCTTTGTATTGCTAATATATACATTGGGGTTCTCATATATTAACAAGGTCCAATGTCCGGGAAAGATTTGAATTTTGCAGGCTCAAATATTTAATCTGTATAAAATAAAAGCTATCATAGGTGAATAATGTGTATCGACAATTGTCTCATTAAAACCGATTATCGGTTCCGGAAATAAGTAACGGACTCTATGTTCTGAAAGCATTCAAATTCTTGTATTGTATGAAATTACAAATATTAAGAAACTTCTCAAATAATCCAAATGAAAACCAATGATAGTATGCACAAATTATATTCTTTTTTTGTCTACACTTTTTAATAATTCTTCCCAAAATAATCCGTGTATTAAGAAGTTTTTGTAACTGATTTTAACCAAATCAAAATACACCTTAATCGCCTTACTGCATAAGTTATCTTATTAAATATCATTAATAAGTATATTTGTTCTGTCTTTAAATATTTCAAATTTGACTTCAGCAATAATTACATGAAAGTATTGTGTGCAAGTTAGAATTTTTTAACAAAATAAGATTTTCTGCTCGAAATTAATTCAAATAATATATTATAAATTTTATGAATAGAAAATTAACTAAAGATCTTGATTCACTACCCTACGGAACGGATTTTAAGCAAAATTAATAATTGTCATATTAAAAATTAATTGTCTATATAATTGTATTCTTGTTTTGTTATTCGTTATATATTATTTTAACTTTTGTTTGATCAGATTTGATTTTTGGTAAATTCGACCCTATTGACGGACCAACACCCTTTGTTAAGAATTGTTATATTTGTAAGGAAAAGGAACATTTTATTAAAAATAAATTATTTTAATATACATTTATTCATAAGTGAATAATGTGTATTTATTATTATCGACAATTTCATTTTATTAAGTACCGATTTGAAATATTAAACAAATTTCAAAGAACTTTAATATTTCGAAAATATATTTTTAGAACATTATTACTTTTTAATAATTTTTCTGAAATATTTGACAGTGACTTAGAAAGTTATAAATATATTTGTAAATGAATATTAAGTTATAATTTCTGAAATATTTTTTGAAGAAATTCACTATGTACCTGAATGAAATTCGATGTCATAGTCGTATAATGTCAAATATGGCTGCAAAATTAAATTGGTTTCTGGTTTCATCTAAATTATTCAGAAATATATTTTAAGAGCATTCTTATTACTTTCTAATATTTTTTTGAAATATTTATTTGACAATATCTTTTTCTCAAACAAGTTCATATGTGCTGACATCCTCTTTCGGGACAAAAGCTATGGTATTGGAAGATGAAACCATCGTAGAAGATGTCCCGGACGGGGTAATTACTATAGATTACAACTAAGACGATATCACCGCCGTAGAAGAATATTTTATTATTGGAGCTCTTCTTCAGGGGCTGCGATCTTCTTCTACGGCGGTGATATCGTCTTAGTTGTAATCTATAGTAATTACCCCGTCCGGGACATCTTCTACGATGGTTTCATCTTCCAATACCATAGCTTTTGTCCCGAAAGAGGATGTCAGCACATATGAACTTGTTTGAGAAAAAGATATTGTCAAATAAATATTTCAAAAAAATATTAGAAAGTAATAAGAATGCTCTTAAAATATATTTCTGAATAATTTAGATGAAACCAGAAACCAATTTAATTTTGCAGCCATATTTGACATTATACGACTATGACATCGAATTTCATTCAGGTACATAGTGAATTTCTTCAAAAAATATTTCAGAAATTATAACTTAATATTCATTTACAAATATATTTATAACTTTCTAAGTCACTGTCAAATATTTCAGAAAAATTATTAAAAAGTAATAATGTTCTAAAAATATATTTTCGAAATATTAAAGTTCTTTGAAATTTGTTTAATATTTCAAATCGGTACTTAATAAAATGAAATTGTCGATAATAATAAATACACATTATTCACTTATGAATAAATGTATATTAAAATAATTTATTTTTAATAAAATGTTCCTTTTCCTTACAAATATAACAATTCTTAACAAAGGGGTGTTGGTCCGTCAATAGGGTCGAATTTACCAAAAATCAAATCTGATCAAACAAAAGTTAAAATAATATATAACGAATAACAAAACAAGAATACAATTATATAGACAATTAATTTTTAATATGACAATTATTAATTTTGTTTAAAATCCGTTCCGTAGGGTAGTGAATCAAGATCTTTAGTTAATTTTCTATTCATAAAATTTATAATATATTATTTGAATTAATTTCGAGCAGAAAATCTTATTTTGTTATCACCCCGCGTATTCACTTATATTCAATGTAAGGAGTTGAGGTTGAAAATAATAATTGTATACCTTTTAAATTATGTATTTATTTTCTTGAAGAATAAAAGTCTGCGCACATTGCACATCTTTTGTTGTTTTTAAATTATAGTAAGTAAAAACTTCACTAAAATTTTTTTCAAAAATTACATTTTCTTTATATATATAATTATATAAACTTACATCTAAATCTATACTATATCTTAAACTATTAATAATTACTTCTTGTATCATTTTTTTATACAAATTATTGATATCAACATATTTTACAGTATATTCTACAAATTTTTTTTGGATATTTACTTCTAATTGTATTAAATTATTTATAATTTCCCTATTTAAAACTAAAAATTTACTCTCTCTTTTATATTTCAATTGCCCTTTGGGCAGCGCCGTAAATTCAACATTATTACACCAATACACTTTGTTTACTACTGCTTTCTCACTTTTCACATGTTTTAAGAATTTAATAAATTGATCTAAATCATTTATATCAAAATAAAGATTTTCGTCACATCACCCACTAGTCGGATAGCCACATGCATCTCCGGATTCGGATCAATGCCTATGGCGATGAAAGATCGTCTGTTTTTTCCGAGTGGATAAGCAAATACATCCAACAAACGATCATTATTGTCGAGTATGTTCTTGTTGCGAGGGAATGCAAAACTCGCTACTTCTGCATCCCCCAGCAACACGTCCAAGCGATCACCCCCTTTCCATGCTGGTAAATCCTCTTCTTCTTCGAGGAATTGCTGTCCGCTGGGTTCGGTGACTTCCTCGATAAACGGCTGTGCGTAGGGCTCACCGTCTTCAGAAGTAAAAGAAGATAGTCTCTGTTTCTTTTCTCTTTGATCTTTTTCTCCATTTTCTTCCCTAGGCCTCTTAGGCGTCGCCAGTAGTAACTCCAATGATGGAGTTTCGTCGTCACCTGAAACCACCAAGTCATCGACGAACTCTTGGGTAACCACCGGAGATGGCATGTGCGACGATGCCGATGCTGACAACATGGATTTTATTTCTCTGTCTAATCTCTGGACCTCTTTTTCAAGTGCTGCGATCTCGGGATCGTATGATAACATCTCTCTCAGAAGCTTCATGCTATCGTCATCTACGACGGTGTTGTCATCTTCGTTTTCATCTATGACAATTACCCCGTCCAGGACCGTAGGCTTTGTCGTCGAAGTAGTTCCACATCGTGGTTCCTGTATTTGGACGTTCGAATGCATGATGATCTCGTCGGTGATGGTTCCAGAGGGTGGTAGATAAAGGTCCAAGTCGAAGTCGTACTCGGAGTTGAAGTTGGATGTGTACAATAGAACAAAATACTGTATACTATCGAAATAAAAATTTTAATTCTTTTTATATGCAACATATCGAAGGTAATTTACAGTAAAATTTCATCGCGATCCATATCGAAACAAATGATAATACAAGAAATTATCTTTTTTGTCTAGACCCTTTCTCTTGCAAATAATCCGAATATTAGGAAGTATTTGAACTCAATGTTTGAGATTACAAATATTAAGAAACAATTTTCGACTCTGAAAATCTAATTTGTATCAGATATTTTTCAGATAATGATTTTTAAAAAAATATTATTGTTAGATATTTAAGTTGTAATTTGAATAATTTCAAACGAAAATTTATAACTATCTACAAGCAACATGTCAGCTGTATTGTTCCAATTGACAATCTTACTGACATCACATCGTTCCTAAGAATTTCGCTAATAACCCAGTCATTACCAAAATAAAGCAAAAGACTTCGGTTTGTCCAAAACTATGTTCATAGAAAGTTTAATTTTTCTATCGTTCCTAAATAAAATAAAATTGTTGATTGTACTCGTATATATGTATATTTACAAAAGTATGGAACGTTAACAAGTAGTTATAAAATTCTCAAGGGACCGTCAAAATTAGGTAGTTACAAGATTCTTCTACTTCTGTTCGTGGTCATTATTGTTTAGTTTATTTATTACATGGAATTAATGTATATACACTTTGAAATTTTAAGTGCTTAGCTAATGAATTTTTTTAAAAATAACTTTACTAATGTCATCGTGTTTAACATAACAATACAAAATATTTTTATAAACAGTATCTTATTTAAATATTAAATTTTTATGCTTTATGCTATATGAAATAAAATAACAAATCGTTGATCTGCTTTAGACATCAAATCCACAATTATTATTAATGAGGATCATTTCCATCGATTTTTATTGGTAAAGTTTTAACGAACTCTAGTCCTCTTATTAATTTTCTTGTGATAATTAGTTTGTATTGTTAACATGAGTGGTACTTTATAATAAATTTGGAAAAATTTCTTGGCATTGTGGATCAATACAATTTTTTATTTAAAGAATAGCAACATACATATAAAGAAATAATTTTTACTATATACATGTGTTTAAAAAGTAAACAAATTATTTTACACACATTATTATTAATAAAATTGACGGTTTGAAAATTTCTGATTCACAAATTTTATTTATCTTTCGGCATATTCCATGGATATAAACTTCTACCAATCTTTTTTTCTACAAATGTTTTTGTTTGCAAACATACATGTCCAACTAAACTATGCCAATTCTTCGTTTTACACCAATCATCATAAAAATTATTTATTGCTCTTTTATCAGCTTCAATAATATCATTAAAACTTCTAGAATTAAAATAATCCAAGTCATGCTGTTCTGCGATTTCATCATCTCTATCCACAGGTTTACCACGGTTTAATTCATTTCCTGGGCCAAAATAAAAATGTTTTGGAAAATTCATGTTAATAAAATGCTATTGAATATGGTACTAACACTCTAACTCTTAAACTACGACTGACATATCACAAGAAAATTTTAGAACATATTTCGTTAGCAGAAGAATATTTAATTATTGGAGCTCTTCTTCAGGGGCTGCGATCTTCTTCTACGGCGGTGATATCGTCTTAGTTGTCATCTATGGTAATTACCCCGTCCGGGACATCTTCTACGATGGTTTCATCTTCCAATACCATAGCTTTTGTCCCGAAAGAGGAAAAAATTCGTCGTCAGAATTAATGTTGTTGAAAGACATTTTAAAGTAATATAGCAGCACTACGAAACACTGTACACTAAAGTCTCAATTTTTTGACATGTTTACATATGCATCAGAAAATATCATCATTACGTATATAATTTTTCGTCTCAATAATTATTTGTCAAGTCTACACTCATAACAGAAAATATTTGTTAATTATTTAGTATATGGATTTAAAATTTCCATTATCTGATAGAACTTAAACTGTAATGTTACTAATATGAATATTTTTGTGTAATGAATCACAAGAAAATTACTTTAAGTTTTTCAAACATCTTGTCATTAAAGCTATCATTATCCCGAAAATATTCACAATAGAATTTAAGTGACACATAATAGGGAGTTAATATTCTATCATATACTTGACATTTTTAAAATCCATTCGAATATAATTATCAAATATTCAAACATTATTTTCTATATTACTCAAAGTATCATTAGTTTTGCAAATAGTTTTCAAACATCACGTCATTAAAGCAATTATCATTACCCCAAAATATTCATATTAGAATTTAAGTGACAGATAATGGGGCAGTTAATATTCCAACAGATACTGGACATTTTTAAAATCTATTCGAAAATAATTATCATTAGCAAATTCGCTTTACCCAAAAATAATTTCACAATACAATTTTAAGTGACAGATAATGGCAGTTAGAAACTCATTAGTGATTTTTAAACTTGGGGGTTTCGAATGCACAAACTAAACTAACCAATATATGCACACATATTTTCCTATCTATTTTTAAACAAATATTTATTTATTTATCTCAAATTCCTATCAATAATTAATAACAAACTTTCTCCCAAGGCCGGCGCCGTCTTAATGAGTTTTTAATTACATGTTGACGCGCAACATGGGGTAACACTCACTACTAAGGTAATGTTGTTTGTGTACAATTTATTCAAACAAACGAGTTATTATATTTATAATTAAAAAATTGTAATCTATTTAATTTAGCCTACTGAGCCATGGAAATTAGTATTAAGGGCAGTAAATACTTCCTTCCGGTCGATACGTTTTTGAATGATCGACGCAAGAACAAAATTAAAATTTATTTGAAATTATTTTGACATTTAAATTTTTTTGTATACTTTGACCGTTGATTTTACTTCCCTGTACATAGTAAAGGAAATATTGTAATCGCGAAAAATTTCGGTTTCCAGATTTCAACAGAAATATCCATTTCGGCCATCCCTGAATCCATTTTGACTAATTTCGTTAGTTGTGCACCTCCCTTTTTGGTCATTACATAATTTCCAGAAATGATACTTTATTTGAAGCCTATAATAGATTTTAATGAAAAACTATTTTAAAATATAATCCAAAACTTTTCAAATTTGATATATAAGATTTTTGTGTCAATTGCAATAACATAATAGATTTTGGTTAAAACGGGCTAACCGGAAGTGATATATTACCTGAAGTTGTTAACAGTTTTTCTTGAATAAAATGGTTTCATTTTTATTTTAGAAATAAATGCTTCAAATAAGAGTTTTAGAGAATTAAATTTTGTATAAGCGAGATATGTAAATTTAATACATATACTTATTGGTTTTTGTAATGAACCTTACTATAGATTAGGACAAAAAATAACAAAAAAATAAAAACATAGATGTTAATGTCAAATTCCGTCAAATACATGCAAATTTATAATTGGGTCTATACTTCATATTGGTGTTGCGTACAAGGAAGTCGTGTGGTGTCCACATCAGATTTTTTATTTACGAGCCCTGCATCAAAAGAACTATACATTTATTATTGATAATAACGCATTTAATTTAAGCAATAAATTAATTCTAATAACTCAAAAATAAGTTTAGGAATAATAATTGAAAAAAGTGTAAACAATTTTTTTATACGTATATTTATAGTAAATAGATTTATAGGCCAAATCTTTTAATGCAGGGCTCGTAATTATCACCTCGCCTCGCCGTCTGATCGGTAAGTCATCACAATCACTTACCGATCAGTAATTTTGTAAAAATAACAAATAACATACTGCCTTTGAAACCTTATTGGAAAACCTGATCGTGCAAAAAATAATTAAAGTAAATATTTAAATATTTTTCACAGAAACAAACATTTTTTTTTAAATTACCTTAAATAATTATTATATCACATTTATAATTACAAATAGGAGCTTCAGAAAGAAAATTGCTGTTTCAGTGGGTATATGTAATATAATTACAAAAGGAATAAATTACTAAAATGACTATGTATTTATAACTTATTATAAATTATAGATCGTACGTTATTAGTTAATATAGTACTGTCAAATTATACTGTAATTTACATCAATAATAATTTTACACTACTTGTATACCACATTAGGAAAATGATATTATTTGTTCTATAAACATCTGAACTTCTTATAATTAAATTACGACTATGATTTGGGTAATGATAATATAGTTAATTTATAATCTCATGGGATACCTCTTACTTAAATAGTTACAGAATCTATTTAACTTTGTGAACCTGCTCTTAATATGTTCATAATTAATGAACTTGTTACCAAACTTGCTTCCATCAAACACGAGGAGAAATTTTATTAAAAAAATTGAATTCGATAAAATATAAATCTCAAAAAATAAAAATCCACCAAGAATCAAATGTATTCGTATAATTAAATTGTATCGAATAAAATAACGTTTGATTTATAATATCAATGAACATTCCCAGTGTTTTGCCGAAGTTTCAGGAAATTCAAATCGAAATAACTTTCATAATCATTAAACCAAATGAATATGAAATTCTTTCACAAACTTTTCCTTTACAGAAATGGTCTTTGATTGATTGAATATCTCTTTGAAACTATCGGTTTCCGACGTAACATGGAATCAATAATCCAGAACAACAATCGTGTTTAAAATTTCAAGAGCACGTGGAATCATTAAGGAATCATTCGATTCAGTGTTCCGTGTAAAAATTCGGTCAATCCACCATGTAATATTCATGTAAAAATCGAAGAAAGACCACATCATTACTAACAGCTCGACAAAGAAAAATAATCCAATATTCAACAGACGTGGAGGGTCGGACAGATACTGTCATGCACTTGGAGTTCTATTCCTTTGATAGAGACGGTTGTTTACTATTGCATTTGTTTCTCAACGATTTTTCTCGAATTTCAATTGTTAATTGTTTCTGCTTTTGTTTGTGGCTATATTTGAGTTAAATTATCTGCATGCATTCATGAAAAATAAAGTAGAACTATAATATATTACAAACCAGTGCATTTCGGGCCATAAATAATTGAGCAATTTAGGTTAGCAAGCTGTGGATAATGTAGTTTTGGTTGATGATAAATTTAACTTCGTGTAGTTACCATACCATTACTGGTAATAAATGAAGTTTCCCAGATTTATATAGGTCATTTAAAAAATTGAGCTGAAAATTTATTTCTAAGTTTCTATTATTTTTATACGCGTGTTACCACAATACATTAAACAATCTGTCATGGGCAATACAATACCCCCCGTCAATTTCTTGCAAAGAGATTTGTATATAATTCTATTAAAATATATTTTATTACCGTATTTATTTATTTATTTATTTATTTATTTCTAGCAAAATTATGTCACGAACCTACCTATATAAACTACACTAGATTTTTGACGACATTCATCTGTCAATGACAAACATTTAAATATCTCAACTGGTTTCCTTAAAATAGAAGATATAATGAAGAATATAAATGTAAGATACAGAATTTAATGTTCTTGAAACCGGTTGAGGATGATTTTGGATATCGAGACGAAGTCGAGATCTCCACATCTGACACCAGTAAGAAGCACGTACTACCTTAATACTTAAGTAACTATTTCTTTAAAATATATATATATATATATATATATATATATATACACCCATTGCTGGGTGTGCCAATCTCCTTTATACACAGACTTCGGTAATGATGATATATTTATCACGGGCACTCATTGCTGGCGTAAAGAGTGCACCACAGGGGTCAATTTTATGCCATTTAAAATTCGAAATATTTGGCGTCGGTCGGGAACGTACTTCTTTCGTTCATTCCAAAATGGCGCGCATTAAACACTATCGAAAGCATTTTGGACAGATAGATTCTTGTGATTCAAGTCATTCTATTGGTTCGGCTCCAAAATTATCCTCTTTTGACCAATAAAATGGCTTGTATCACAAGAATGTATCTGTCAAAAATTCTTTCGATATATCAAAGTTTAGTAGAATTATTGTAGAATTGTAATCGTTTATATTTTTCGTGTTTTGTTTGGATTCGAATTCGAACTATACACCAGAAACTTCAATAAATGGACTTATGCGATTCTTTTCCCACCCATCATTTGTATGTAGAACTTATATGAATTTTCTAATTTATTTCTTAATACTCTAATCACTGATAAAAAAAACTGATGAGGCCAGCACATAACCTCTCGCCAGATATTTTACCTGGTTGTACGCATAAAACGAAAAATATCTTTAAATACAAATACATATATTCATGTCTCACTACAAAATAATTCTCACATATATTTGCAAAATCTATAGGATATTTTAATATAAATTATGTACAATACATACATTTTATTTATATTCAATATCTTGAAATTTATTTATCTACTTTCCTTTTCTCTTTCTTTATATTCGTAATTTTTTCGCAAATTCCTTTTATATTCTTTTTTACGTATATTCTTTTGCGTTGTTGACTTTTTTTTTATTTTCATAACCTTCATAATAATGTACAAATATTTTTGACAGTGGCATACAAATATTTTTGACAGTGACATTTATGTGTCAATTACAAACATTTGAATTTCTTGCCTTGTAGTAGTTTGATCTGAGATTTTTTACATCAAATTATTTTATATGCATTTCTTTATCTCTAAATCTATAGAAGATATAATAATAAATTTATATTTACCGAATAAAGAATTTAACGTTCTTTAATATAAGTATTTACATAAATTTTCGATAAATAATATTTAGATAATTTTTTTCTTCTAACTACTACTTCCGGTTGTCCAATTGTTACCAAAACTTAATCAACTCTTCACATTATTGTTAGATTGAGGAATCCGTAGTTAAAAATGTCTTATAGTCTTATAGTATTTGAGAAATCGTGAATTCAACATCCACACATCCGCACACATGTCCACACACACACACACACACACACATCCACACACACATACGGACATTACCGTAAAAATGTTATAATCGGATTCTAGGGACCTTAAAACGTGCTTATTCACTAAAATCTGGATATGCGATTTTTAGCATGAATACAATACCTGTCTTAGCGAGAGATAAAAACAAATATATCATCACGGCTTATTACCCATTACTGGGTGTGCCAATCTGCTTTGTACATATCGGTAATGATGAAATATTTGCACCGTGCAGGCGCTTAACATGCGTCATCTCACGGGCACTCATTGCTGGCGTGGAGAGTGCACCACAGGGGTCAATTCTGTGCCATTTAAAATTAGAAATATTTGGCGTCGGTCGGGATCGAACCCGGTTCCCCAGATTCGCGACCTGACACTGATCCAGGGTATAAATCATGAATATCGTACCCTTCAGTCTATATTTTTGCTTAATATCTGAAATTGTTTCTAATATGATCTAAATACCCAGTGAATTAGAATTAGAATACAGTACATTTGTCTGGTGGTTTATTTCATCATCTAGAATCTAGATTGTAAACTAGATTTTGATTTACATCCGAAAATATTTTACAGATGACCTTTTTTAGAATCTAGATTAGTAGAATTGATAGATTTGAACTAGGTAACGTGTCAGATGACTAGATCTGAACACCCGCTGGTTTATTTAGAAAGTGAATGTTGACAACGATGATGTGATCTTAATCGGACAGCATTAAATAGAATATTTAGAATATTAGTACGGAATATAAGATTTGAATGAATATTTGGATAATTAGATAATAGTTCGAATAGAAAATTAGATTAGAAAAAACTTACGTAACATGATTGTAATTATTACAATAATTTAATTTCTGTTCCGTCAAGTTTAGTATATAAATACTCATATCAGAAAATAAATACATAATAGTACTGTAATTACAATATAAATTACAATTTATAGTCTCTAAACGAAGTGGTGTGGCATTCCTTTGATAACAAGAGATGAAAGTAAACACCTCGCACACCTGGCAAATATTAATTTCAGATCCCGTTTCTCTCGCGTTGGAATCACATTACTACTACCGTTGAAATATCAAGGAAAGCACCAGACTTTAAATTACCCTGTGAAAATCAGTGCAATTACATTCGTCGAGTGGATTAAGAGATAACCAACACTTTTATTCAACGCATCAGGCAAATTTGAATGAAAATATTTGTGTCAGGAGGAGCCAAGACGCGTTTTTGTGCACTGGGGAATCATTTATCAACGAGGGCGTAACAATAACGGATGACAGTCAAGTGTGCTATGGAAGTGAGCTATTGTATGATGCGAAGCTGTTTTAGCAGGTACATTGAAATTGAGGAACGCGAATGGTTTACTTTGCTAAGCGCTCGTTGTTCCTGTCTTTTAAATGTGTTGTCAGCTTGCTGAGATGTGTTGTTCGCGATGAAATGAAACATACTGACGTTTTTTGTGCTGGATTTCGGATAATGATTCGGAGATTACACCAAAGGAAAGGAAGGAGTAATGGAGATGACACACTGGATTTTTTTCACGTTTGGAACTTGAGAAGGGTGAAAAATGAACGCTTGGAGAATCATAGAATTAGAAATAACAGACCTTTTTGTATAAACGGACTTCCCTTTAAAGAAGATAAACCGACAGTAGCATAATACGCGTAGAATCCCTTATGGAAATAAGTAACATAATATTATAAATTACGAATGACGGCTGTTGTTGATCTGTTGACAGGAGTTTTGTTGCCTATATCAGGACAACAATTTATTTAATTTGGATAAATGATATTTTATGATAAATACATTTGCTCGTTATCGACCATTTCGGATAATGCAAAACACATTTGTTATATTTCAAACAATATACCTACAAAGAAACGAAATCACATTTATCAACAAGATGTACAGACGAAGTAAAATGTGGTAATTACAATAAAGCAAAAATAAAAACACTAAAATTATTCGTCATTTTTTACATCATTGAGTGTACTGGATTTGTAGTATGTGATAAACTGGGCTGATATAAATGTAAAAGATTGATAGTCTGCCTAAACTTTTTAAGGTTTCAGGGGTTTTGGCTTAGACTCAATATAAATTTAAAATGTAACTTTTGTTTTTGTTTTAGTTCTACCGTTTTACAATTAACGCGCCCTGCTTGTGGGTCTCAAGAACTATAAGCAAAAGAGATTGACGGGCTTGGCTTGAAAAAGCATGGAAAATCAAGCCAAACCTGTCCTTCAGGTAGTTTTTCAAGCCAAGCCAAGCTTCTGTTTCATCAAGCCCAAGCCTAACAATAAAAAATCTAATGTGACCAGCACATTACCTTCCGTCAGTTCTATATATATTTTGTGTAAATGTCATACAGAAAGTTCCTTGCAAAAGATTCTATTTCTTGTACATTACCTTAAGGCAGTTGTATGTATTTTATACAAATTCCATACAGAAAGTTTCTAGCAAAAGATCCTATATTTCACAATATTGGCAACAATTTCTGCTTGGCGGGAGTCGGCAAGACATAAAACACAAAACAATAAGAAATTTAACAAGTTTATTAAGTTTAAATTTGCTATATACTACAAGTGAAATACTTGGTAAGTATTAAATAGTTATTTACATTACATAAAAAAACATTGAAATAATTGGATTTTAAATTTGACACATCACTCTGAATTAGTTACAAAGCAGTGTTATGTAATAAAGTTTTAATAAAATTATTTGTACATAAATTACTAGTTTTATACCATTCGTACGAAAAATATTGTACAAACCACGTGCGTAAACTTGGTTCCCGGAATCGTTCTATGGAAACGCTGGCAAGCTCGCGCCGCCAAACACTCATCCGGGAACCAAGCGTTCACGCACTTGGTATGTAAATAACTATTGTCCATATACCTCCAGAACACATCACAAATGATGTCAATTCTGTCTACAACCGACTAGGACATTACCTCTTGCCTCAGTGTGAATGGGCATATTTTTGAACATTTATTACATTAAAATTATGGGGTCTCGTGGCCGAGTGCCTGGTCGTGAATCTGGGGAACCGGGTTCGACCCCGACCGGCGCCAAATATTTCGAATTTTAAATGGCTCAAAATTGACCCCTGTGGTGCACTCTCCACGCCAGCAATGAGCGCCCGTGAGGTGAGGTCTGGTAAACGCCTGCAAGGTACAAATATGTCATCATCATTACCGATATCTGCGTACAAAGCAAATTGGCACACCCAGCAATGGGTAATATGACGTCATGATATATTTATTTATTTATTTAAAATTATGAATTTTTGTAAGCCAAAGTTTGTTAAGATGTGTTACATTCAAGTTTAGATTTTAGTTAATCGTATGTAGGCTAATTTATTGAAAATAATATTACATTGCTGTCCTATTTTGACAGTAATGTGTAACCATGCAAGTGATTTACCCTATGTTGCATGTTAAAATAAATTCCCTGTATACTGCCATAAGCTAAATAAATAATAATAAAATAAGAAATTATAGATAGTTTAAGATAATCTTAAATTAACAAGATAAACTTAAAATTAAAGCGGTCAACTGGTGTAGGATGAGGTTCGTATTTCTTCATTATCAGTTGTTGGGTGTGGAATACAAACCTACATCTTGAAGAAATATTATATTTCTTCTACCTTATCTCCGTAAATTTTTAAATAAATTTTTAAAAATTATGTTGTGCTTACAAAACACCTATAAATACATTTCAACACCTCTTACTCCAATTATGCCCGTTGTATCAGGTTGTTAAAAAAGCAATCCCATTCGATGGTGGTGATAAGAGAACTCCGCAGCGCGAGGTATAATTGTCATATCCGCACGTGAACAACGCCGCCACCACAGGCCCAAGTTGCTCGATAAATCACTAGTTTTACCTGCAGTTAGCTCTCTTATCTTGCATCTTCTCCGCCACGCATAACAAATACATTTCATTATCCTCCAAGGAGCAAACAACTCAAATATCAACGAGAACTAACACCATCTTGATTCGCACCGAGAAGATTGGAGGACTGAGTTGCAAGGTAATTTATTAGTTTTTTTAACGTTTTGGGAAAATCATAATAGTTCGGGCGGTTTACATTTCCAATAATAAAACCTACGCAAATGATTAGAAATTTCTACAAATTCTTTCGGCTACTTTAAATATAGATTTAAAAATTTAAAAATCTGATGTGGTCAACACAATACTTCCCGCCATTTAATTTTTATTATACTTCATTTCACGTAAGAAAATAGTGATGGGAAGATAAAAGCAATTTAATATTATTGTTTGATTGGATAATATTGGGATATTATTCAATTAAAAGAGAAAATCAAATTGTTCCTATTTTCCCATCACTAATTTCTTACATGTAATAAAGTATAATTCAAATATACATACTTATATATTCCATATAACTATGGTTCTGTTTATAATTTTTTTTAAAAAACGTTACTATTATTAATTTGCAATGATTAGTTTTTTGACAGCGGCATTTATCAGTCAGTAACATACATTTGAGGTATGAACTGTTTGTTTAATGCGAAGGCTCCGGGATTTAAATTATAGACAATTTTATAAATTTATCCAAAAAAATATATAGAAAAAATATGAATGCAAACCTGTAAAAAATTTAATAATCTTTAATTTTTATACCATAAATCTCGAAAAAATAACATTTTCGAAGAAAAACTATTTTGAGCTTCAAGTAAAGTGCCATTTCTGGTTATCTGATTTACACCAAAATCTAATGGCTTCTTTCCATGTTAGAATAAGGTAGAAATAAAAAGGTTTCAAAATTTTCTGAATGATAGTATTTGAGCTAGAACGTAAACAGGAACCACACACACACGAACGCACGCACGCACAGACACGCACACGCATACGCACACATTATCGTGAAAATGTTAAAATTGGATTCTAGGGACCTTAAAACGTGGTCATTTACCAAAATCTCGATATGCGATTTTTAGCACGATCCCTATACTTCCCTTACCAAGAGTAGCGGGAGGTAAAAACATGTAATAACAGTTAGACCGAAATTTTAAAGGTCATCTTCTAGTCCAGACTTAGATTTTACTGAGACCACTTGATTTTGGCACAATGAAAAACAACTTCGTAAAAATCCAGTGCGTACAGTAAAACCTACCTTGCAATATACACATATAGGAAAATACCCTGATAATTTTTCAGAGCTTAGGTGAAAAATACAATTGGCAATGTATTTAAAAAATCGTTTATATACATTTCATTTGATTGCAGTAGTGCGTAAAACTTTAGAAATACCTCAGGCCGAAAGATGTTATACCCTTCGACAAATAAGAGACCTCCGCTACGTCGGGCTTCAAATTTCGCAGGTGTAAACCTTTTTTTTCGACCGTCTATACGTAAATAATTATTGTTTGTTGAAAATGTTATTTTTAATTATTTATAAAATAAAATAATGATTCAATTAATATACTAGTAGTACTAGTACAATATTACTTGTTCCATGAATGAGAGTAAAAGTCAATTTCTCTAGTATCAAATTTTAAGAGACGTACATCATTTTGCCTACAGAGACGAAATTTGGACATTATTTCCCTAAAGGAGTTTTTAATAATTTGACATTTAATGTTTTATCATACAATTCTCTGAATTTTGGGAGTAACAAGTTCAAAACTGGCGCATCGACAGCATAATATATTTTTGGCGATTCTTTAGAAGTGAACAAGGAAGATCCTGAAATAAATTGCAATTATTGAAAGCAATTTTCAACGAACTGTCCACAAATTTCTGCTGTCTTTTGCAATGTTTCGAGGCTACTAAATGTGGCACAGTAAAATATCTAAATACTTTATTTTTGTAAAACTAATGTTTTGCACTTTCTGGTCATGAAATAATAGTACTCACACCTCAAGAGAGAATGCTATGATTGAGAATGATAGTTCAAAATTTATTGCAAGTATTTTTAGTTTGCCAAAATCTGACCTTGAAACTTATTAAATGTTACATTTATGCAGGCAAATTTTACTATTTTTGCTGCTTATAAAATTCTCACTTACGACGGTCTAGTTTTAGCGAAACAATATTTACATCTCGGGATGAATTAGCAATCTGCGAAATGACAAGTACGAACTCGTGCTAAGTGCAAACAAGTGAAATATCATTGAGAATTAATAATAACCTGTGTTCCTTACACCGCGTTCCGTTTAATTATTCTGTATCGTGTTTATCTGGCGTTGTTTACGGGCGGAGATAAGGCAGGCGACGACATGGCTAATGTGATTAGGTTTTTCTTCTCTTGCGGGTTCCAGATGGAATGTAATTGAAAAATGTATTTTTTACAGACTGTTTTATGGATGATAACGTGTGATATACGATGGTTTCACTTGCTGTGTTTATCGCTTACACTTGTTAAATTTTAAATCCAACACTTTTTATTGTTATTTTTAAGAGCTTTTTATACGAGGGAATTTATTTACTTATTCCATTATTTTATAATAAACACTCGTGTGAAATTTAATCAGGAAGAAAAAAACTATTTGGTCCGTTTTAAGAGCGCACTTTTATAATAAAATCGTTTTTATGGAACAAACTCTTCTTAAGAATATAATGTAAAAGCGCGCTCCATAAAACTGCTTTTATTATAAAAGTGTGTTTGTAATTCGGGCCTTTATGTTTAATATATTTTTCAGATTAATTACAAAACAATAAAATTTTAAATGTGCCAAAAATATAGTTTTAATTTTAAATATACAAAGCTTTGTGAACATTTTTTACACAAATTTCAGAAAAACAAATATTTATTCCACTGTATTCATGAAAATATACAATTTCAAAACCAACATTTAAATTTAACGTTTTGTAAACAGCGCATGAAAAATAAATTTCCATTTTTATATAAATAATATTTCTATAATTTCTATACCATAGTATATATAGGATATTCAATCAAAACAAAATAATATAATATTTTTGCCTATTTCACTCTTGTTATAATTTATATTTTTAATATTTAAATGGCGTATAGTATATATTTACCTATTATAGAAGCGAAAGCGGAAATCGATTATATTTGCAGGAAAAATCAAGATAGCAATAATACCGAAAAAAATTGGAATAATGGTGCTATTCTGTATCGTTCTATAAGCTCTATAGACTCTGTAAGTAACCAACATTACATGATGTAAGCAAATTGCTATTCTGTAACCAAGTTACAGTACTGTAAGCGCTACAGAGTTATAGAAATTTCTATAAATCTTACAGCGCCAAAATCTTGACTGTAATGTATTTACAGAGCATATTGAAACGTCAAAAATATATTATAAACGTCAAATATATATTTTATATAAAAAATTTAAACAAATATGTAAATTAAAAGCAACGGTTAACAATTTTTATTATATCTATTATTAAATGAAAAACATAGAAGGTAATCATATATCCTACCAATTTTTATAGAAATTTAGGTTTAATATAAAGTTGAATAATTTTAAATAGCTATACTTAAGAATTTGTTATAATTTTTGATTCAAAGCTAAAGACAAGGGCAGTTTCCGCCAGTCTAGATAATTCGAAAAAAACCCTACCTAGTTGTACGAGTACAAATTAATGGTAGAGAACTGTTCACAGTTTCATAGAATAATTGACAGTCATTAAATGATTACTGCATAATTAACATTAATAGATCACACTAGGGAGGAGAATAGATAACAAAAATTAAAGCACAGGAGATAAAAAAAATTATTAACAATGTCAAGCATTGATTACAATAATAACAAAAATTGATTACCTGCAAAAATCAAAACATAACGTATTTGATTCAATAATTATATATTTCATTTAATCATAAACCTATATATTACATATGTGTAAATCTGATGTATTTATAGAAATTAATAATAATGAAAAAATCGTGATGGAATCTATTGCTTATTCAACTACATAAATATATTATGGAATATGTATCTTTGAACCAACATACTTACCATTTTATAGTGTATTATTTATATAACAATCGTTTCTATTTCATATTTTTTAGAATACCTACAAAATTGCTGTCAAATATACTGTAGCATATTTGACAGCTAGATAGGAATGAAGTTAGGCATTCTATAAGAATAACTCTGTACCAAGACTTGTTATAGAGTGAGTTACAGAATAGGTAATTTTACTACTCTGTAAGCTGTCGTCTTACAGAGCTCTATAGCTTGTAGAGTCTATAGAGTTACAGTCTTACAGAGTAAAGTTACAGAATAGTACCATAAGTGTTTGCATAGGACATTTTGCAAATTACTCATATTGGTTTAGGCTAATGCAGGAAAATTTGACTATAATATTATTACCGTGTGCAACTGTTCGGGTGTGAATTTTGCGCGTTGTTATATTACTTACACCCAGTTTCAAGCCAATAATATTATAGTCAAATTTCCTACATTAGCCCACACCAATACGAGTATTTGCAAAATGTCCGATGCAAAATTGAAATTTACACAAATACTTATTCCAAATTTGCTCGGTATTAAGGTATATTTACAAATGAAAATTAGGTTTAGATTTATGGTTTATACTTTAGATTTAAAGACTTTGGCCGCAATCCAAATCATAAAGCTAAACATTGCAAGGTCCAAACTTTAGGTTTATGATTTAGTTTGACGTCACAAACTTCACCAATGTGAACGAGTCTAAAACGATATCGATATATACACCCATCTTTATTTTGTATTCACTTGCTGGATTCGGCTTTTTGAAATAAATGCGAAAAGAAATGTCCAAACTTAATTTCTGAAATATAACCAATAATGTCAAGCGAATGACCTAGTTTCACGGCGAACAATTATCTCTACTGCTATACTGATATTCTAATCTTCTTTTTGAAGCTTTTACATGGAAGTCTGTACAAACTAAATTACAGTTAATTTAAACTTACATTTATGAATGACTTAAATCTAAACAAAAACCATAAACCTAATTTTCATTTGTGAATGCACCTTTATTCTTGCAAATTATTAAGAAAAATTAAATTTTGTACAATAGTTTTGACTAATTTCAGGTTGCCCCTTCACGATTTGATCAGGCTAGAAATAACCGAGCTAACCTTTATGACCCTAAAGTTGGTTGTCTTTTTTGCGATTTTCCCGAAAACATCGAGATATTCTCTAACTTCGGCTCTTACCCGTAACAAATAAATATTTGATATTAGGTATTTTTAATAAAACTTTCCATGTAGGGAACAGTTTTTGCAAAATTTTATCCACCTAGACAGGAAGAAAAATAATTGAATATAAAGTAAAATTTTATTTAGTTGCTTGCAACTGACAGTTCCAGTCAAAATTTAATCTATTGTTCCGTTAAATAAAATTTTTGATGGTTTTCTTCATTCTGGCTTCCACAGATATTCTGGCATAACAGAAAAATAAAAAATAATATAATTATTATTACTGTAATATTATTTATATATTCATTATTTGAAATATCTTTCATATAAATATGGAAAAAAGCTCCGCAAATATAGCCACATTTTTTCTAAATGTGTAAAAAATGTAAAAAACGCCCATTCAAATCCCATTTGAACGTTAAACAAACAATTTATTTAAGTTCATTCATAGCGCACGCTCACAGCGTAGATTTTTCCGGCATTTAAGCACCTCAAACAAAATATCCGGTAGGTTATTGTTTGTTTGCTTGTTTTGTACCCACAATGCCTCGCGCCACTGGACTATTTCATAAACAGGATATTAACAAATCAACGCGCAATGTGTGAAATCATTAGCGAATTCCAAAATTCGATACAAAATTGTGAAAACATAAATCTAGGTTAGGTTTATTGCACTTGTAAACTGTGGTGAATTGTCAGCAGGATTTATTTTATGGCTGGGAATCAGGATGGAATGATTTAGGAGGAAATTATTGAGTTTACAATAAAAATAGCCCGCATGGGGAATAAATAAACATGTCATCATGCCTTTTACCTTATTAGACTGTGACAGTTTGGTAATGCAGACGTTCATGGACGTGTATACTGAATAGAAATGCTTGTTAAAGTGTTATGTCAACTCTAATAGGCACATTTCTACACGCAGCGAAAGGATGCACTCCTTACTAAACTAAAACTAAAAACAAGATATATTTTACTGAGAATGTTCGTGTCTCGTATTTCGTTGTTCGTTTTCCAACAAAAGAAAAAGTTGGTCTTATATTTAGGGCATCGTAACAGCTTTAAATTAAACAGACACTGCTTTAGAAAGGGATCTGTTAAACGAATGAAATATCTGTTTGTTTTATAAAATTTAAGCATACCATGTGTTTGTTTTTAAGGTAGTAAAAAATCGATTTTGTTTTTTGGAAATTAGCCTCCAGATATATGCAAAACTCAAGAGAAAAATGTTAAAATAAAAACCATGGTGTGGAAGACATATGTATGTAAATATGTAGATATTCTGTTGCAACATGAGACATTTACCTGTAAATTATCTTTTGATTTGATTAACACATAAAATGATTTCAGTAATTGAAGTTTGAAGGACATATTTTATTGAACAAAGTTTTTACCAAATACATATTCATAGGTATCTGGTACTTTCTACAGAATGTAAAATCTACAATTTTTCCTTTTTTAAAAAGGAAGTGTCTACAGCACTGTCCAAACAGAACCGCTAGAAAAATTAGGGAACTGTCGCACATGCACAGAAATGGACCAGACGGAATTAACGACCACTTCTCGACCAGACCCTAAAAACCACTGTCTACCAATTTTGAATTGTCAGTCAGGTATTGTTTCAGTTTGCTTTTTTTTTTAAAAACAAACTGTAACAATACCTAACTGAATTTAAGAAATGACCGTTAAAATTGGCCGCTAGCTTCCATCTGGTCCATTACTGCGCATGTGCGATAGTTCACTAAGTTTTTTTGCGGTTTTGTCTGGACAGTGCAGTAGACACTCCCTTTTAAAAAATACCTTAACATAACCTAATATAACGCACAAAAATTTGCCTGCGTCCTGCGGGAGTGAGTTTTGTAAAGGAGGAATCAGATTAGAATATGCTTAAGTATTAAAAAAAAAAATAGCTAAATGTTCATATTTTCATAAAATATCTAAAATAACAATGACAGTTTGGAGAAGTGATAGATATAACGCGTGCCAAAATTTGAGTTTTTTTGGGTATAGGTATAGTATAATTATGTCATAAACGGAAACATTTTTGAAAACGTTCACACAACTAGGTTTCATAGAGTGCACAGACCACAATATTAATAAAGTATTAGTGTGCATTCGCATTTTATGGTATTATACTCGTACTTGGTGTAGCAAATATATGTAGACCCTAATCAGCTTTTCATACTAGTAGAGGTAGAACCATCAAAAGAAAGAATTTGTGAAATTGTATTAACGAAGTTATTTTAGTAAAAAAAGAAATAGTTAAAGTTGAAATAAATTGGGAACTTCTAGTTTTAATGTAGGATAAGAATTGGAGGCCTTGAAGTTCCTTAGGTTTTTGGTTTTTATTACAACAAATTTTGTTGTATAATACAAAGATTGGACGTTTCGTGCGACATCCGCATATCATGCATCAGCTTAAAAAGCACAGTACACAATTAGTATAAAGTTAGAATATAAAAAAAAAACTTATGTGAAAAACTCACCAAGGGTAAAATTCGAAGTTTTACAAAAATGTTACATGTAAAATTATAGTGTTAAATTACATTATGTTTTTAACACTAAGCCCATTACTTATTGGGAACCGTTGCAAATAACGTGTTTGAAGCTATAGGCAGCTGGCGAAGTTCTGATAAAATTGTATTTGCAAAAAGAAGGTTTGTGAATTTGGCAGCAATTCTCAATAAATAATGGTATCAAGTTATTATTTTTTTTTTACATGAATGAATAAGTAATGGGCTCAGTGTTATAAATATAATGTAATTTAACACTGTAATTTTACAACATGTAACATTTTTGTAAAACTTTTTTTTTATATTCTAACTTTATACTTATTGTGTACTGTGCTTTTTAAGCTGATGATTTGCGGATGTCGCACGAAACGTCCAATCTTTGTATTATACAACAAAATTTGTTGTAATAAGAACCTAAGGAACTTTAAGGCCTCCAATTCTTATCCTAAAAAGAGAAATATTTGCACATATGTTTGAGAGTAATTAACTTCTTATTTGTATTCAAATGCAACAAATAGTGGCCTGTGAATTTGGGCTCTTATTTTTTAAAATGGTTGGAAATATTAAAATTTGTCCTTAATAGTAAAATTTTAAAAAAAGTTCTACTTATTTAAATCTGAAGATTTCTTAATTCGAACCAAAAAATACATGTTAATAAAACATTGCGTATGTTTTGTAAAGCTGAGGATATATATTTAATACTAGGATGAATATTTGTTACATGCCATTAGAACACTACGTTTTGTACTCGGTTTTATACTATTTCACATCTCTAGGCGGGACAAATTCGGTATGTAAACACAAACGCACTGTCTGTGATATTCAAATCTCTGTCCACATTCTTAGTTACAAATTGTCAGCAAATAATTTCGGGGTCTGCGCAAATTTCCAGCAAGTCTCGGGCTTCATGTTCTGTTAATTATTTCATTGTAAACACGTCTTGATAATATTTCCTCGCTGCTATTCTGAGTGTCCACGGCTGGGAGTAAATTTCCATCGTTGTCGTGTGAAAAGCAAACGAGCCAAGAATCTGAATAGAGCTTGTCGCGGTGTTGCGTTGCGCTATGTTGGGTAAAAATACTTGTAGTCGTCGCGGACAACTACACATTCCTTCACAGAACATGGACATGGAGCATGTCTTGCCAAAATGGCTTGCACTCTACTATTGACTTTGGACATGCTCAAGAAGAGAGAGTCTGTTTTTACGACCGTGAAACTACCATACGCTGTTTACGCGGTAGTACAAAGGAGGAGGATCGTCTTTGATGTTCTCTCATCCAAACACTATCTTCTTTCATCGTTGCTTTACGATATAAAATGAGTTAATATAATGAAATTTTATTTACATGCAGGCCATTAAGAACATTATAGAAGGTCACAATAATGGAATTATTGAGAATAAGAAAATCAATTAAACCGTGGAAAACAAAATTTACACTATCATCTTAAACAGTTATTTATCTGTTAATTGAAATTCAGTTGCGAAAGTTAAATTAGTAGATTATACATAAGAGGCTGAGGATATCATCTGCGTAAGCCAAAACTGGGCACGTAAAAGAAATCAGTATTTCAGTAATGAGTGAAACAAATACAAAAGGGCCCAGATTAGATCCCTGGGGCACTCCTGAAGTGGAAATGAATTTAAAAGACGAAAACCCATTGTAGTAAACATAACAGCTTCAGTGCGATAGATATGAAGCTAATAGTGTTAAAAACAGCAGGCACATAATGAACTGATTTTAGTGAAGAGTAAGCCGTGATATATGGAATCGAAAGCACGGGAGAAGTCACTATATACAGGCTGTAAATAAAATAAGTACATTAAATTTAATCCATAATGTAACTCGTCGAGAGCAACAATATTTCATATTCTTCGTGGATCTAAAATGTTCTTGAAATGTATGCTATTTTAAAATTATATTTATAGAAAACAAATTAATATTATAACACTGTACAAGTCTACATGCTTTATAATTGCAAGTGTATCAAAATTATTGGGCCATATTCCGAGCGCACTTTTATAATAAAAGCGCTTTTATGGAGCGCGCTTTTACATTATATTCTTATGAGGAGTGTGCTCCATAAAAGCGCTTTTATTATAAAAGTGCGCTCGGAATACGGGTCATTAAGTTTAACGCAAGATATTTATATTCAAATAAAAGCCGTTTTAGAATTCCAGTACTGAACTGGTAGCCACGTGACTGCTATTTGAATTTGTCTACTTCCATTGGTAGTAGACTCCACTCCCTAACTCGGTATTCGTTATATATTTATAGGTAGTCTTTGAGTCGCCAATCAAAATAATATGTATGGAATGCATATGAGTGGCGAGCTGCTAAAACAAAAACCCCCTTATTTCTAAAGAATTTCAATTATATCATTTTATTTCTTTATTAATATTCATTATCAAACATCTACTTTCACTATTTTTTACTAATTTCTCTTAATTCGATTGATCCCATGTTTAGTTACCCGCCAATGGTCAGATCGCTGCTGCCATCTGCTGTCTGAATATATTCGATTCACACTACACAAAAATTGCCGGCTGGTGTTTTCTTTATTTATTATTAATAAATTTGTAATAGTACAATTTTTAAAATAAGAAATTAAATTTTGGATTGCAAAATTTTAAAAATGTATTAAAACAGACTTCGACACATCTGTGAATAGAGGAAGAGCATAGTAATGAGGTTTTGAGATGAGTTATCGTTTATCGTCGAGTGTCGTCGACAAATCATAATAGTTTAAATACGTTATTCAAAAATGTAAGTACAAACTCTTGTCCTGTTAAACGAAGTATATGAGTACCAATTAGTCGTCCATTTATTGTTACCGCTCAAACATTTTTTAATGAAAATTTTTACAGTATGAGGATTCTCGTCTGGCGTGATGTGTATTGTGCACTAAAGACACCTTCTTTAATAAACCCACCCTCATCAATGAAAAATACTAGCCATTCGCAAAATTTGAAGTCTGCTCTGTGCTGAAAACAGTGAACTTTTTGCACATGGTATGGATACAACTGTTGCTTTTTTAAATTATCATATGTTTGCCGAAGGGATTGATGCTAAAATATTGCAAATCATGACTGTTTAAAAGCATTCCAAAAGAAGAATGGTTGGTAACTTTTAAAAATAGATGGAAAGAAGGGTAAAGGTATTATTGTTGAAGGTTATTATTTTTAACAATTAAATAGATTTAAAAAAAATATTAATATGAATATGAAGTATAAGTAAATAAATATTACGAAACGTATAAATCTTTAGAACAAGTAATAGTTTAGTGATAAAGCTATTTATAAATTATTTTAGTATATTAGAAACACAAACTTCATAAAATACACATACTCGCTTTTTGCTAGTGTTGGGTAAAATAATTTAGTTTAAAAAACCATTATTGACAAAATTACTGCTATATTTTAAATTCGTTATTAATTTTATTATATTATAAATATTTAGTTTGAAGTATATATCTATACCGAGTGGCAAATATGTGTCATATATCTTCTGTAAGATCAGCACTTGTTAACCATTGAATCACTCTAAAGTGCTTGCACTTAGATGATTTCATTATAGAAGAAAAACCATTTAATTCTCGGCTACTTATTTTTATCTCCAGACTCCTTTCTAGAAATAATTATTTTCGTCTTTGTAAATCATTAAGTTTTATCAAACTGTTAACTACATTACACCCTTATCATGTGGACAAAAAGTCTGGCGCGACGAAACTAATTATATATAAGTGACGAACCTTGAAACACTTAAAAAAAAACTTTAACGCAGTACGAAAGAAATTAAGTATGATTCGACGAAAGAACGCAAAGAGAATAAAAATAGTTAAGAGACGAAAGACAACTTTAGATTCAAATGCTTAGGATGTCAGCCGCAATCGTTTGGGATGCCACTTTGATTCCAATCATGCCTTTCTAAATGTTGAAACTGTGACTAACAATGTTAATCAAAAGTAAAATGCCCCATTCAATTTAATGTTGATAACTTGTCATCTTGTCAACGATACTTTGTAAGTCAATTTCACAATGTAAATGCACGTAAGTTACCAATGCAGTTGTTATTTTAAAAATATTCCTCGTTGTATACAATAGGCGATCACAATCATCAATGGCATAATTGCTTTCTCAGGGCCAAGGTATCAAGCACCGAAGATGCTCGTTCAGTGACCGATTCGTCTGTGTATTATAATTTTGTAACCCAGGCGACAACGGAGGTATTTCTACCGGGAGTAACATAAACAGCGGGCCATAGTTGTTTAACAAGGGCATACAGTTTCAGAGTTTTTCCTTGCGCAAAAGAAGCCTATTAATATTAATAACAATATTAGACAATAATGCTTCTAAAACAATGTATAGAATTAAATTCTTTATCCAATTCAATTATCAGATTTTAATTTAAAATTAAATAGAAGATACTTCTTAATAGTGTTTGTTTACTAGAGAACTGAAACAATAGTTGTTTGTGTATTAAGAGCGCAAAATGAGACATTGTCGATTGAGAGGTTGTTGACGCGCGACGCAGGAGCGCGGCATTCTCTCGAAATCAACAATGTCCATTTGTGCTCGAAACACACACACAAGATTTTTTCTACACTCCTCCACCATAACAAAAAAATAACAAATATGGCTTCACAAAAAATTATTCCAATTTTGTAATGAATATTATAAGTTCATACAATTTATTTTATATTTAATTTTAATCGTTATTTTCCATTCTTCTTGAGCTATTGCTGCAATCTAATCTAAGCATTTTATACTTTCGTTTTTGTAAAAAAATGCCCTATTTTATTTTCACAGAAGTGCGGCATTTTGTTTGGTTATGTAATATACCGACAGAGCAGTTATATGTCAGATTGACTTGTGAAGGTGGAAAATGTGTAACTACAGTGCCATTAGTTCCTGACTAATTGTTTTTATTAAGAATGTAGACAAGTGACATTTCTCAACATTGTATAGTTAGAAATTTTGACAGCGAGCGTTTCTTCTACTTTGTCGCGCATGAGCGGCAAAGTGACATTTTGCGTTGAAAAAAGAGAGCGCAAATGGCTACTGTGTATATAGGCTGTGGAAAAAATTATAAACAAATGCATTAACTTCCCGGGTTTAAATCCCGGTGGCTGACATGATCTTTTCACAATTTATATCTAACATATAGACTGTTTACCTCTTCATTAATATAAATCAGGGACTAATAAGGGCCTAAAACAAATTATGACATGTTTACAAGATGCTTAAAAGCAGTGGTATTCGAACCCCACATCTAATAAACGTGGTCATATAATCAGAAAATTTGACTTTGTCGTGTCCAGCTATAAAACTATAATTGACAAAATAGCATTTATGTTCAAGGAACAGTAAGATTATTTTCTACACAGAGCACTTACAGCAATGCATGTCTTCATTTAAACAGAGCGGTGCAAGTAATAGCCCGTTGGTATCCAATGTTATGTTATAATACAATAAGCGGCGATATGTTGCTTTGTCGTGATTAGCTCAGATGGTTAGAGCGTTATTCCGGCAAGGTAATGGTCCCAGGTTCAAATCCCGGTGGTTGACATGATCCTCTCACAATTTATTTCCAAATGCATTAACGTTTTAATAGCAGCAGAAAAAATAAATATGTTGCCACGAGAGACCCAATAAAATTCTTTCGCGAAAATTTATGACGATTTTTGGTGCGGTTTCCATAATTAGAGATGACATTTCCGAATCTGACATATCTAAAATCTATAGCAGTTATATAAAAGCGACGGAGCTCTGCCTGTTAGTTAGTTAGTTACATAATCAGCTGAGTAGAGGCAGTTGACGAGTCAGTTATATAGTTAGTTGACGAGTTTGTTACTTAGTTCAGTTCCGTTACTGAAGACGGATGAGTGAAGACCTGTGATGGAAGGTGAACATCTCGGGCAGTTGTGTAAGCAGAGGCTGTGGGAGTTCTGTTAGATAGTTACTTACATGGTGAGTAAGGCAAGTAGTGAGTTTAGTAGGTAGCAGTATCGTGGTGAGCGCATGCAGTATAGTGTCGAGTGTAGAACTCGAGAGGTTACTGGTATACTGGAATAGCTGTGGAAGTGAATCCTCAATAGCACAGTCAACAGTGTTGAGGAGTATTGGGAAGCTAGAGTATACGGGGACAGTGCGGCGAGTGGAAGTGAATACTCGGCAGTGGTGTTGAAGAGTTGTGGTATACAAACGTCTGTGATACTGTGATAAATAGTGACATAATGATATAAACAAGTAATGACATAAATAGCGTGAAAATTAATAGTCGTATTGTTTAAATAAATAAATAATCTTAGAATAAATAAATAAATATAATTATATCATCACGGCTTATTAACCATTGCTGGGTGTGCCAATCTGCTTTGTACACAGATATCGGTACTGATGAAATATTTGCACCTTGCCGGCGCTTACCAGGCGTCACCTCACGGGCACTCATTGCAGCCGTGGAGAGTGCACCACACGGGTCTAACATTCCTATAGTATTCAAGAATACCACTTATACGTACAGTACTGTTCGTGCACGAAACTAACCACACGAATTTTGTCGCGTGCGGAAAATTTCGCATGATTTCAAGAATTGGGCCCCTGATACTTATATTCTTAGTCTTAAATTAATATTTGTTTAACCACAGTAATCTTCATTGTTATTATTAACATTTATTTAAATGAATAATAATTCTCTGACTTTTACACTTCACCCAGATAAATAAAACGTTAAACCATTTAAATTTAGAAAGAAGACGAATTATTTATAACGTAAACCTTAACTGGTGACGTGGTGCCATTTGTGACCCCACTAAGCTAAAACTTTCGAGTGCCATATCACTTGTTTTTGAACACCTACTCACCATCTTTTATTTGAATGCTTCCACATAAAAATTTTAATAAGCGAATTACTAAACCAGGCATTTTTATTACACTAAATTTCACATTTGCGCTCACCAAGGACACAAATATATAAAGCAAAATACTTTTCCAAAGGTAAAATCAATGTGGACCTGAGAGATCCCAAATCCCTAGTAGTGTTCAATTTCAACCACAGTTGAGGGTTACATATAGATATTGTTGTTCTAAATATACAATGAACATTATATAATTTTAGTTTTACTTCATTAGGACAACTGCGTGTTCAGGTGCTTTTACAAACACGCCCTCAAATTCGATGAAAACAGAGTCCTAGCTGGTCCTAACGTCATAATATACTCTGCTAATCGCCTCGACCTCGACCTCAAATACTTAGAATGATAGATTCAATCATTTGGAATGCCCTGTGATTCTAATCTTGTCTTTCTAAAAGTTGAAACTGTGACTAACAATGTTTTATTAATCAAAAGTAAAATGCCTCATTCAATTTAATGTTGTTAACTTGTCAACGATATTTTGTAAGTCAATTTAACAATTTAAATTTATCCTATACATATAAGGATGCAGTTGTCACTGCAGTCATTATTTTAAAAATATTCCTCGGTGCATACAATAGGCCATAAAGGTGAACAATTTGTGAGTAAAATTTAATTCAAGTTGATTTATCGCATGAGTACAACTCGCAGCAATGTACAGTGCAAATACAAGCTGTTCATGATAAAAAGCATTAATTATAACTGGAAATAAAATAAAGAACACAATTACCCGATAACTGGACTAATTAAACGCACATCAGAGCAGCAAAAACCGCGTTGAAACGCAGTTTGAAAACTGGTTATGGTAAAGTTTCAAAATAAATGACGTGAAAAATAAAAACGTTCTAGGGATTGAAATATGTGGTATGTGGCACTCAAGACTTGCAAGCTGAATTAAAAAGTTATTGAAAGTTGCTCCTCAGCTTTTCAAGAGCACACTCATTAAACATAACCTCACAGGGAGTATATACTCTTCTTAATTGAAATACACACTTCGAATCATAAACAACATTATCTCATTATGATTCTATAATTTACATCATCAATTAAACTCCAATATTTATGCATTAGAATCTCTAATGAACCATTTAATATTAGACACAAAGACGCAATATGAACTAGTTTTATGATTTATTTCTATCGTCATAAATTTTAACTTAAATAAGTATTAGAAATTTTTAAATCTTTTGCAACGCCCAGAAAATACTAACTTGGTATTATGCATATTTGTATATGTATTTTGGGATTTGAACTCCTCTCGACTTAAGTCCCTAGGGTGACTTTACGGAAAACACACACTAATTTTATTTTATCTTTATTATGGGTAAATAGTAAAATATAAGTTTTTTATTTATTTTGTGCAGTACAGTAAGTTGATAATTTTAGAATGTTAGCGCCTTAAATACTCGTAACTGATAAATGGTATTTTTTTTCTATGGTATGACTAGCGAATGAAAGTTGACGTTTAAATTATTTAATAGATGCAGTTTCTTTTCAAAACCTTGAGAAAAATAGAGTTTTACGAAATATCCAAGTATTAGAATTTTTGCATGAATCCATTTATAAATACTGGACTAGGAAATCACAGGAACGTATTACTAGGTTTTGCTTAAAATAGATGGGCGACTACGGTACTTGAATACCAAAACAGGGGTGCATTTAAAATATTTCAAACATTTTTTGTTTATTTTGATTGTAACAAAATATTTTGACCTTTACAGTCTTTAGCAATTTTATGAAATAGGATTATTTTTAATTTCCTCTAACAGAAATTCCGATTCGAGGGTTGCTTACACCTAGGGTTGCAAACTAAAAAAAAAAACATTTCCGGGATTTTTGAAATGAAAATCCGGAATATGGGCATGTCGCGCGACGCAGTATATTTAATTTTTTAAATTAGTATTTATAGTTATATGTATAGTTCAGTTCCTTAGGAATTTGTGTGAATTTCAAGTTAATTGTAAAGTAAAAAACTTTTTAATTGGTACGTATTTTGGTGGTAATCTTATACATTCGAAAAACAAATTTATTCATATTCTACTGATACCTTCAGCATTTAAAATACAAGAGTAATTTAAAAATCATTAAGAGAAAAGAGTGTTTCCATTTCAAACTTAAATATAATTAGCTTTCATAAATAATACAATTTATTATAAATATCTGGTAGTACAAAAAACAAAGAAAATTTGATATGTAGTTAATTTCTGTAAAAATGTCATATCTTTTAATAAAAAAAGCATTTTCACTCAAATAAATACGTTTTATTTATTGTAGATTAATTATGATATAAAATTGACTTTCACGTTTAAATTTAAATCTGCCTAGGGCGCCAAAAACTCTTGGGCCGGCCCTGTGAACACACAATTATTGTATTATTTGCGCATATCTGCTTCAGCATTATCAACCTTCTATGGACTATAGATATAAAAAATAAATAATAAAAAATATGCGTATTAGACCAACGTTTAGTAAAAAACTGCAAAACTGCAAGAATGATGTTTGCATCAAATAAAACAAAAATAAATGATTACTTTTGGCCGGATTCTATTCAAAACTGTTAGTCTTATAAATCTGTAAACTGGAAATAATGAACCATCTATAATTTTATATGAATCAACAAAAATAGTTGTGTTTTAATTAGTTTTTTTACAGATTTACAGATCTGTAAGACTTACAGTTGTTTTGAGTAGAATGGGGTCATAATTTCTTATTACCAAATATATTTAAAAATACCTATAATAAAAAAGTTCGACTACAAAGTGTAAGGTGTTAGAAAAATGAAAGCATATCATAAGTGTTAAGTGTTACTTCAAAACTCGTTCCAAGTTAAAGATTAAAAATTGAGGTTCAGATTAAAACATTCATTACTATACCTATTACTATTCTATTCGCATGTTGACACTATTTAAGTCTTTCGCAGATTGTTTTATTTTGTTTATGCGGTTGATTATAAACCAGTCTTACTCGAGGTCTGAGTCTTATCACAAAGAACAGTCAGGTTCTTGTGCTACGTTTAACTTTATCGCTTCTTGTTCCATGTCACACTAATGGTTGTTTCGATCTCGCAGACCCAACGCGTGATTCTTGCAAATTAAAAGTATCTTCTCGTTACTCGCTCAATACATTTCTTACGTTTAATTGCATCCAGAGTTTAAAATAATTAAATGCTCTGTAATTCTAGCTAACCTTCAACGGGGTAATAATTAATTTTAGTAATTAAACTGGTGTCAACATTTAATTGTATCTTGTATTACAATCAGAGATAAATTTCCCCAAATACGGCAGGATAGTGAGAAATCTTATCAAGAGGTAGGATGGAACGTATTATATTTGTCTACTAATTCGTGTAGTCTAATTAATTACCTGATTTAGGTTACGTTTACATAATGATATTTGCTCTTTCATGTCTTTTAGGTACCTGAAGTGGGAAATATGCTAATTTCGTAAACTTAAGGTGCATTCATAAATGTAAATTAGGTTTATGGTTTTTGTTTAGATTTAAGTAAGTCATTCATAAATGTAAGATTAAATTACCTGAAAATTAGTTTTGATATGTACAGACATCTATGTAAATGCTTCAAAAACAAGATTAAAATATCGGCAGAGCAGTACTCAACAAGACACCTGTGCGCCGTGAAACTGTTATTCGCTTGGCATTATATATTTCAAATGGCATGAGCAATACAATCAATAATAAATATTAACAAAACATTAAAAAAATAAAAAGAAGTAGAGATGAAATAAATAATCAAATATGACTATATAAATTACTTTATAACGCACTTAAATTTCTAGCTTTAAGTTTCTTAGCCATATTTGAGCTTCATCGGAACAAGTGTGTAAATTTTGCAGGCCTCCACTTATTTGGTACATGGGGCATTCGTCCGCAATATAGTGCATAGTTTGTATATTACCACATTCACAGTCAGGGTTACTTGCAATTTTCCAGCGATGTTTTAAATATTGACACCTACCTTGCTGAGTTCTGAATCCATTTAATGCTGCCCACGATTTTCTTGGAAGCTCGAAGCCCTCTAGCTTTATTGTAGGGTCGTCAACTAAATTTTTATTTGGAATTTCACTAGTAGACCAACGTGTTTGCCATTCTTCCTTTATATTAAATTGTTTGTCCAATTCGGTACCTCTGACCCAAAATGGTTTCCTTGATTTTATTCTATTCGTAGTTCATATTAATTTTTCTATACATCCGTAGTGTAGCTGCATCTCTTCTTAAATCGGGGGGTTGTATATTAGAAAGGACAGGTAGCCAATCAGTATTTGTAGGTTTTAGCGTTCCCGTTACTATCCTCATGGCATGGTTGAGTTGCCGGTCTACTAGTTTTGTGTATTTCAGCAATTAAGTTATGATAGTCTCCATGTTCTTCTCGCATTTATGTAAAAAGCCGAATCCACCAAGTGGACTAAATAAAGATGGGTGTATATATTTATATATCATTTCAGACTCGTTCTCATTGGTGAAGTTTGTGACGTCAAACTAAATCATAAACCTAAAGTTTGGACCATGCAATGTTTAGCTTTATAATTTAGATTTAGAGACCCTGAATTCTGAAGTGTAAATGGAATCATTACATAATATGCGGCCAAAGTCTTTAAATCTAAAGTTTAAACCATAAATCTAAACCTAATTTTCATTTGTGAATGCACCTTTAGAGTCCCGAAACTGACACGTTTTGTTGAAAATGTTAAATAGTAAAATTGGAGTAATTTTTTCTTTGATAATATCCAGTGTGACTGATTTTACTTGCAGTGCAGCATATGAAAAACTTTTGAACTACTAATTTGCAAAAAAAAAATACCAAAACGTGATTTTTATTTTCCTTCGTAAGTATGTGCCTTTAATTTTAAAAACTCAAATTTAAAAACTTGCAAGATTGTTATTTGTTTATTTTTAGTCAATTTTGAACATTTAACTGTAAAAAAAAAATTAAAAATACAAAACAAGGTACCTGAGGCAAATAAGGCTCAGCGTGCCCATGTACCGAAAATGACATTTATATTAGTTGCATCAGTGTGGTTTTCTATACGTACGTAGATAACAGTAATATAAAATAAATCAGAAGTGCCATCCCGTTTGCATTGCCCTATTACCACCGTAGCTACGAGTTTGGTGTGGAAAATTGTTGTCTTAGTTCAAATTTAACATTCTTAAGTAACTTATTTATCTATTTTTATTTTTAAAGTATGTACTTTTCTTACAGCTAAATCTTCAAATTTAACCAAAAATCAATTATTAATTCTTAAATTTTTTTTGTATTTCTAAATTAAAACATACTATACCTGAAAAGGAAGATGCAAACATCGATATTCTGATCACTGTTGTTTACATTATATTTGTCTATTGTCAGTTTTTTATCAGTTTAATAATAATAAAAAAATTCCATATGCTGCAACTAAAATCAATCACACTGTATATTGTTTTCCACATGCATATTCCGTACTTTAAAAGCTCCGTTTGATATTATAATTCATTCTCGAGACATTTCATCAGAAAACACCCTTAACCCAGAAGCAATTATAATCATTTTCATTTAGTTTTAATTGATTGTCACAGAATTTATTACAAACAAATGATTGACAAGATAATGAATGAAGTAATATATATTCGTAAAGTTCTTGAGAAAAAAAAGGCAATGGGCCAAAAACTATTCATGAAAGGGCGATGGCGTATATGAGAATGATGCGCCGTCCTATTTTACAATGAAATTTTAGTGTAAACTATTTCTATAGGGCCGGTAATTGATTGAAAATATTCGAAATGCGGAAGGCCTATAGAAGTAATAATCAAATAGTTATTTTATCTCGAAATATGCAAAGAAAGTTTTTAACTTCTAATGAAATTACTTAGTGTAATGGAGAATTCAAATTCATAAAAAATATTTAAAGTTGTAAAATGATGAAACTTTGTAGAAATTGTTTTTAAACTAAAATAATCTACTTGTTTAATCCTTGAAGTAGAATTCAATTTTATTGAAGTATTTAAGAACTCGTCTTTTCCAATACTACTAAAATTTGTATACCTACACAATTAAACGTTTGATTGGAAATAATTTTATTTTATCTTGTTCTTATTTAAATTTAATCCTTTTGAGAAATAAGACGATTTTTGAAGTTAAATTTGTAAAGGACTCAGCACACAAAGAAGAAATATCCCGGTTGATTGGATCTTTACTTTGTAAATATCATTACCGGTTATTTCACTCATAACATTACGTTGAAGTTGGGGAGAATCTCTGAGGAATTAGCGACGGAGTGTTCAGAGCCGGCCTAGGGGGAGGAAATTGTCAAGGGATAGTGAAGTAATCTTGGATTTAAACGAAAATTGTAGCTGTCATGCCAAAAATGCCGGATAATTTATTTACCATGTAAATGTGTTGAATTTAAATACTTGCATTCAAGAGGTTGTTATCAAGTCACAATGACATAAATTTGAATTCTGAAACGTCTTAAGAGATAACACCTCTATTCATAACAAGGATTTATATTCCCAGATATAATTTACTCTTTAAGAAAAGAGCATTATGTTACAGTGCATAAAAGATATGTTGACGATTTGCTTTATTTATCATTCTTAAGTATACTTATATATTAGTTTAATGTAGAGGATAAAATAAATAGTTGTTACACCTTTCACTAGGAAGGGTGCGACAAGATTGAAAATCATCACTCATCACTGAGTCTAATCTGATCTTGACATATGTTTAGGATTATGTTTTCACTATAAAAAATTAAATATGGTATACACGAGAATCCGTGACCTAGGCATTTAACATGAGGAAACAGTCTTTTTTAAAAATCATCTGCCTCGTAGAATTTGTGCGGCAAATATAATTCTGAATTTTTATTACCTAAATTTTCTGCTTTAGTACTACTACCACAACTTTATATTTTAACAAAAATTCATAATTTTTCCTTTTTACTTCCTTGTACAAAGTAAAGGAAGTATTGTATTCGCGAAAAATTTCGGTTTCCAGATTTCAACGGAAATATCCATTTTGGCCATGCCTGAATTCATTCTGACTAATTTCGTCGTGACGTCTGTACGTACGTACGTACGTACGTATCTCGCATAACTCAAAAACGGTAAGCCGTAGAAAGTTGAAATTTTGTATTTAGGACTTCTATAGCATCTAGTTGTGCACCTCTCTTTTTGGTCATTACATAATTTCCAGAAATGGTACTTTATTTGAAGCCTATAATAGATTTTAATGAAAAACTATATTAAAATATAATCTAAAACTTTTCAAATTTAGTATATAAGACTTTTTTATCAATTGGAATAACATAGCAGATTTTGGTTAAAACAGGCTAACCGGAAGTGATATATTACCTGAAGTTGTTAACAGTTTTTCTTGAATAAAATGGTTTCATTTTGATTTTAGAAATAAATGCTTCAAATAAGAGTTTTGGAAAATTAAATTCTGCGTCTAGCACATCAAGTATTATTAAATTAGCCCTTTGTATAAGCGAGATATGTAAATTTAAAACTTATATACTTTTTGGTTTTTGTAATGAAGCTTGCTATGGAGTAGGACAAAAAATAACAAAAAAATTAAAAATAGATGTTAATGTCAAATTACGTCAAATACGTGCAATTTTATAATTGAGTCTATACTTCATATTAGTCTTGCGTACAAGGAAGTCGTCAGATTTTTTTATTCTAATTCATAACGGCACTATTCAGATATACTAATACAGTAATTCCTCGGGCAATACTTTGATTTGGTTCCCAAAAACTGTAGAACTTTACATGCGGTATGAGTCTATATTTATTTGTCTCTACATTTAGACCAAAAATGACTAATAACTATATATTTTGCTCTTTTTCACAATCTAATCAAATATAGGGTGATTCTGTGGTGAAATGCATTTAATGCTAGGAAAGTTTTTCAAAAGAAAATAATGAGAATAATTGCTAAAACTGGAAATCGCGAACACTATGTAAGCCCTTGTTTAAACAATTCTCAATACCGACTTTATCATGCTGCTATATATACTAAGTATTAGTTGAAATACATAAAAATATTAATAATTATACAAAAGTAGGTGATACACATATTTACATTTGTAAGTCAGAATATATTTAAAAAAGTTTAAATGAATTACAGAAAAAATCTGATGTGGCCAACACATAACCTCTCGCCAGATATTTTACCTGGTTGTACGCATAAAACGAAAAATATTGTTAATACAAATACATATATTCATGTCTCACTACAAAATAATTCTCACATATATTTGCAAAATCTATGGGATATTTTAAAATAAATTGTGTACAATACTTACATTTTCTTTATATTCAATATCCTGAAATTTTCTTTTTCTACTTTCCTTTTCTTTTTCTTTATATTCGTCATTTTTTCGCAAATTCCTTTTATATTCTTTTTTACGTATATCTTTTGCGTTGTTGACTTTTTTTTATTTTCATAATCTTCATAATAATATACAAATATTTTTGACAGAGGCATACAAATATTTTTGACAGTGACATTTATGTGTCAATTACAAACATTTGAATTTCTTGCCTTGTAGTAGTTTGATCTGAGATTTTTTACATCAAATTATTTTATATGCCTTTCTTTATCTCTAAATCTGTAGAAGATATAATAATGAATTTATATTTATCGAATAAAGAATTTAACGTTCTTTAATATAAGTATTTACATAAATTTTCGACAAATAATATTTAGATGATTTTTTTCTTGTAACTACTACTTCCGGTTGTCCAATTGTTACCAAAACTGACTGGACTCTTCCCATTACTGTTAGATTGAGGAATCCGTAGTTAAAAATGTCTTAAGTCTCATAGTATTTGAGATATAGTGAATCCAACATCCACACACACACACACACACACACACATACGGACATCATCGTAAAAATGTTATAATCGGATACTAGGGACCTTAAAACGTGCTTATTCATTAAAATCTGGATATGCGATTTTTAGCATGAATACAATACCTCTCTTAGCGAGAGGTAAAAAGTAATGATTGTGGAGAAGATAATGTTCATCCAATAAGAGTTAAGTTTAATAAATATTGGACGACAATGTTCAGTTGAACTGGCATTTGTCATTAAACGCAAAATCTTTTTTTTTGCAGTATAAATATTCTAGATGCAGAAGATGAATTTCCCCAGATAGTTAGGCCGTATGTTAAGTGACTCTGGAATAGTGCAAAATAAACAGATCTCAATGTATTTATATTTAACAAGGTTCGTAAAAAGAAATATTATTGACGCCAAGTTTATTTATTTATGTTTTATCTATATGAGGTTTCCATTTCAAGTGTGGGTCGATTTTTAACCCCAAAAATACTATATATGGGTCTTGTTCTATTTTTATTTGGTGACATAATTAATTGTTGGGTTTTGGCCTGCCTTAATTTAAGTTTATTTAAAGTGAACCAAGTTATTGCTTCCAATTCTAAGGTTTCCATATTTAATTTAAGCGTTTCAATGTTTTTATCAGATGAGTTGTGTCATCCGCGAAGAGGACACATTTACCTGTGCTTATAAAATTAGGAAAATCATTAATATAAATATTAAAAAGTAATGGTCCTAATATGGAACCTTCTGGAACTCCATGTTTAATGGGTAGATAGTTTGAGATACGCATTGTTGATTATTATTTAGATATGATTTTATAATTATAACACTAGGAGCAATGATGCTTAGTACTAAACGATGTAGACTTGCCACTACTGATAAAAACATTATTAATGTTAAACTATACAATCACCTACCAGCGTCGTCTAAAATACTAAATTAAAAAGACTTTAAAATTCAAGTAAAAGAATTACTAATAAATTATTGTTTTTATTCATTGCAAGCATATATAAGTACTAAACTTTGTTGTGTATAGCTTCTTTCATGTTTCTTACGACTAAGTTTAGATGGAGTATATATATGTTCATTATCAGTGACGTGCTATAAACAATATGTATATTGTAAAACAGTCAATAAAATTATTTTTGATTATTAATTATTATAAACCCACCGAAAACACGTCGTTAAGAAGATCTATAAACGCACTGTTTTCGGCGCTTTTTGTTTTCTAGAGGTGGTATGATTGCTTTCAGAACTGAGAGAAATGACATACAACCTCAAAATGCTGACGTCAGCAATGAATTTTCATCTGTAAAGTTAAAATTGTTAGAGGGAAGCGGGAAGCGCTATGAACATGAAAAAAAAACAAGTCATATTTTTGAGGTCGCGTTTTTAAAAAGTCTGGTGTGGCCAACACAATACCTCCCGCCATTTACAGCCCGAGTCACAAAAAAGATTAAGTTAATCCTTATTTTTGTATTAGCGAATTTTACTCTAATTTTGACAGTATATTTCTTAAAATATAGTCTAATCTAATCCAAGTAACTACCTTTTTTTAAACCCCTCAACAAGATTAAATCCCAATTACTGAGTGGGTTCACATTCACACACGCCCATGCCTTAGTGGGATTCGAACCCAGAGCCCCGAGCGCACTCATGGCATGAGGCCTTGCCCTAACCATTGAGCCACTGGAGCTATAATAAAATGAAGATTAAATTTTAAATACCGGGATAGAATAGAATTCACCAGTGGAATTAACTAATCCAAAAATGAGAATTAGCTTAAACATTTCTGTGAATCCTTAATTTTTATGAATCTAAATACATACCTACATATTTTCTTATGCTGGAAACTGTATTTAATTCCTGTTCTATTGTTCTATTTATTTTTTTCTTTTTAACACGTTACTAATATTATATTGAAATGATTAGTTCTTTAATAATGACATTTATCTGTCAGTTACCTACATTTGAATAACTGCGTTTTGTTTGTTTAAAGCGTAGGCTCTGGGATTTAAATTATAGATAATTTTATAAATTTATTTATAAAATATATAGAAAAAGTATTATTGCAAATCTACAAAAAATTTAATAATCATTAATTTTTATAATAACATTAATCTTGAAAAAATAACATTTAAATGTATTTTTGGAAGAAAAACTATTTTAAGCTTCTAGTAAAGTGCCATTTCCGGTCACATTTTAAAAAAATGTCATTGTGAAAGTACCTCAATAGAAAAAATAGTATAAAAAACATGTTTCATAAGACATGTTAACGCACTCGTCCTTTGTAAAACTTGCCTCGCTGCTCGTTTTGCAAACTTGGACTCGTACGGTAATAGATTGGCTTATGATATATGTTTTAAATGAACTATTGATCTGATTCTTTGTATACTTTAATACAAACTGTCAGATATTCGTGCATAAATCTGGGGAACAATTAATACAAACTAACTTAGGTAGACCACATTTGAACGTGACTTCTGTGACTTATAACTAAGTACCATAGTACGTGTTTCTAGCAGCCTAACCGTTTGACCACATCTGTAAAATAATTACAGACAACTTGTAACCCTTCGCACAGTTGTAAACTAAATTTCTCCTACTCCTTCTCTGTTGGCGAAGTGTCGAGTCTTCTTCTCCTGGCTTTCTTCGTTCTCGGAATTTAACACCGCTTTTAATGTAATGTCGCGGCTTGGTTTCGCCGCGGTGTCGTCGAGGAAACTTGATCCACGCTACAGATGCAATTAAACACGCGTAAAATCATCTCCAAGCCAATTCCACCGCCTGTGAGCCGCATTGTTCAGCCGCACAATGATGTAGTTGTTGCTGGAGTAATGAGAGCCGAAACTTAGTGGTTTTTAAATAGAGCGGAGAAGATACTCGTACAGATGGATGGTGGAGGTTTGTTAGTGAGAAGTTTAAATGTCAGGAAAGAGGAAAGGAATTTAGCAGTAGTTACTGCTCAAAGTTTTGGTAAAGAATATAACTATAACTACTTAAAGACGTACATAATCTGCTACACACATAAAACGGAATTAGCGTTTGTGAATCTGTGCATTCAGTGGCTTTATTAAGTATATGAACATAGCAAAAAGTGTAAATGTATTCAAAAAGATTAAAAACGTATTATATATATATTTCGTATGAAAGAAAGAGAGTACAAATACATTCGATAAAATAATACATGAAGAATAAGAAAAAAAAAATACAAATTAAATATTTTTGATTTTTACTATCCAATTTAGTGCATCTTCCGTTAATAGGTGAAGTTCGGCGAAACCTTGCTGAAATTTAGATAAGGGACATTCTTCAACTATATGCTGAATTGTTTCTCTTTCTGCTCCATAATCACAATGTGGTCTATCGCGTATTTTCCAGTGATATAACATATTATTACATTTTCCATGGCATGTTCGAAAACGATTTAGCTTACACCAAATAGCCCTTGGTTGATCTAAACCTGTTACTTCTTTTGTGGGATCTGAAATTAAATTTTTATTTGGAATATCGGCTGTCTGCCAAGCAATTTTCCAATGTTCTGAAGTACAGATAGGTGCATTAAGAAATTCTTCATTCCAAAATGGTTTACGAGATCTGTTAGATAAATTCTCCAAATCTTTTGTAATCGAAAACATATCAGGTGAATTTTAAAATTTATCCCAAAAACGTTTAGTAAAGTAGTTTCTTCTAATATCATATGGTGCGATATGTGCTAAAACATGTAGCAATGGTATAGGAGTTGATTTAATTGTACCAGTTATTATCCGTAACGTTGTATTTAATTGTGCATCTACCTGCTTTACATGAGCACTGTTCGTCCTGACTGGACAACAATATTCTAAATGAATAAATAAAATAAATATATCATCACGGCTTATTACCCATTGCTGGGTGCGCCAATCTGCTTTGTACACAGATGCGGTAATGATGAAATATTTGCACCGTGCGTGCGGTACCAGGCGTCACCTCACGGGCACTCATTGCTGGCGTGGAGAGTGCACCACAGGGGTCAATTTTGTGCCATATAAAATTCGAAATATTTGGCGTCGGTCGGGATCGAACCCGGTTCCCCAGATTCGCGACCTGACACTCAGGCACGCGGCCACGAGACCCCATATATTCTGCTGCAGAATATACCAGAGCTAGTCCTGTAATTCGTAATGTATGCCCATTAGCTCCCCAACTGGAGCCGGCAAGTTTTAATAAAATATTATTACGTGTATTCAGTTTTAATCTCAATTTTTCAATGTGGTATTTATATGTGAGAGAGGTATCTAAGGTTACGCCAAGATATTTTGGAGAAAAATTGTGGTTTAAAATGGAACCATTAAAATTTACTTTAAGTTTAACGTATTAAACAGGCTGTACCACAATTTCAGGAACAAACTTTAAAGGCATATACTACTGAATCAAAATGAGTAAAAAACTTAATAAACATGGATCAAATTTTCAATATTTTCTGAGATATAAGGCAGTGAGAAATGAGTTTTTACGGGGTTTACTTATGCTATCTCGAAAATTATAAGAGTTGTAACTTCTATTAAATGAGACTTTTGTTTACCTTTCAGACGTCTTCTTTGATGTCTTTTGTATTTTAAAAAAAATAATTGTAATAAATTAAATGTTGACCAATATTTGATTTTCTAATTACTTCGTAACTATTAGCAATTGAGAAACATGTTCCATATAAAATTTTGTTGTATTATTGGAATTCGCAGAATAGCATGCGACATCAACGGAATTTTAGGAAACTTAATTAATAATTTTGTTCTATCGATTGAGAACCATTTGTTGAATTATAAGGTTTGTAATTACTGGTAAATTAGCCTCTTACTCTTGATCATTGTTTGTGTATAACATAGAATAAATGTCGGCTGAGCGTATTAGCGTAAATCTCGTAGCTCGCAGAATCGTCACCTGAACCATGTTCCGTGCGTTCGATTCCCGTCGACCGACAATGTGTTATTTGTCGTAAAAAATAAATACAGCTACTTGTATTTATCACACTCGGATGCTATAAGCTGTTCACCTATACATGTTAAATAAATGTAGCAAACGGCTGAAACCCGGCAGTGGTAAAACACTGCGGCTTGGTGAGTCCGGTTGGAGGGTAAACGGTGACAGCTGTATACAACCCTAAAATAAATAGTTAGATATTGGATAAATCTCTCCAGGCTGTTCTGCATGTTGATAAAGGATTAAATAATAAACACTTGTTGTTTGATTTTGCAGAATGTATTATTTAATTAAGTGACCACATATTCTGCAACATCAAACGACAAGTGTTTTACTCTTTATTTTTCTCTAAAGCCATTAGTTTGCCCAAAAAAGCAATGGTTGTGTTAAAGGAAACACCCTGTATAGTTACATATTCCCGCTTCCACAGTAAGAATAAATAATACAATATACACTGTAAAGTTTTGGGGTAGAAACAGGGAAGAGGAATCTCCAATTGAGTTGTTGAATCTTCCTTAAAGTTGATTTAGGGTAGGAAGGTCGAAACATGGTAAGAAAAAGGTAGGAAATTTTGGTAGGGCAGATTCAATTCGCTTACAGGCATCTGTGTTGCACTGAAGGTATATTAGGTAGGTGCTACTACCTTTGTAACATGTTTATACCTTTAGGGTTGATTCGAGCTGACCATTCTACTTTCAATTTGAGGTACAGTTCCTATCATAAAAAAAATATGGACTTGACATTAATTAGCACGTAACAATGTCATACATGTGAAATTACAAAGGAATAATAGGAAAAAGACGGCAGAAATAATATAAAATATTCAGTTTTACTGAAATTTGCAAACTTATTGAATTTACATTGTTAATACAAATTAAATTTGTTTATTAATCTTATTATATTTTTTATAATTCCGTGCATACATACATCGTTTTCTACGTTACTTACTAGAAAGTGATTTATAACAAACTATTGAATATACATATATTACAAGATAGACAAACAAATGTGTGAAATGCAAAACATAACAGATTACAATTGATTAATAGCATTATTTACCCGTGTTCATAAAATTATATGAAAAACCAAAATATTCAATGAAACATAACTGACGATGTGTAGACTTATATAGTTGTTATATAAACAAATGCAAAACGATATTAGTTATATTTGTAAGATTTCAGAAATGAAAAGTGATCGAATAAAGCTTTCGCATTTCTCAGAAATTGTTTGTTAGTCCAGCTAGCAACTGAAGGCCCTATGGGTTTTTCCGAAGGCCAGCATAACGGTACCGCATTTCTAGGGATAGGAAGGAGAACACAGAGGGGTGAGAAATTTATGTGTCATTCAGTCATTTGTTATTCTCTTGTCGACAGTCGCAATGAGCATACTTGAAACTCAGGTAAAATATATTATGTTGTATTTTTAATTATAAACTAATATCCTTTTATTTTTTAGCTCCTTCTTGATTTAATACGGTACAAAATAACATACATGTAGATTTGTTATGAAAGTATTTTCTACAAAAAATGAAGATGTGCCGATTGTAAAGAAACGAGCATCTTGACAACCATGTTCGACGTATAAAAATTAGAACTTTAAAGGTAATTTTCTTTATTTTGTTTCATTTTCTTTTTATTTACATACTTACAAAGATAATATAACTATATTTCGCGGTATATACCTATACCAAATTTTATTTTTGTTGAATTATCATTTAATATGATTATTTTCCTGTTAATAAAATAATATTATTATTTAATTACAAGAAAATAAACATTGAAAAACTAGCAAATATTTTGAATGAAACGTTCTTTTGTTCGCAAATATTTATTAGACACAACAATATTAATTTAGTTTTATTTGCTACAAGAGGATCCAAAGAAAGTGAAGATATTCCTCGAGGACCTGCAAGAATTGGAGCAATAGCCAGTGAACGTGACCTTTTTTGGAATACATACTTTATTTACAAATAAAATAAATATATCAACAAGGTATATTACCCATTGCTGGATCTGCTAATCTGCTTTGTTCACAGATATCGTTAATGATCCTGACATATTCGTATCGTGTAGGCATTTACCAGGAGTCACCTCACAGATAAAACACTATGTAACTTACAATATACTTTATCTTATTTTATTTATGTATATTTTGTTTAAGCAAATAAATCTTTTATTATATATAATGTATTATTTTTCCTAAATCCCAATAATAAATAATATACTTTTCAAGGAATTTGCAATGACCTCATGTAGGGGTTCATATAAATTACTATAAAGTATTTTTAACAACCTTACAGGCATTTACTGGTAACTTGTGATACGGAAATTTCAAATCACTTTAAAGTATTTCTATAAACCACTGCGGGCATTTGCATCCCACTGTATGAAGGGTCGTATCGTGTCTACCTGGTAGTGAGGTAGGTTTTACTACCCTAAACAGAGATTGGTGCATCGACCTTTTAAAAAGGAAGGATTGTTCTACCTTGGGGTTGCATATAGTTTCAACCCAAAAAGGTAGTTGCAGCTACGTAAAAACTTTACAGTGTACGGTTTAAAAAACTGCTAAATAGTTGTAACAAACTTAATAGAAACTTTCGGCGAATTAAAATTTACAGAAACAGGTGTAATTTCAGACATAGATTGGATTTACATTTGAATTCTATAATCTCCCAGCTAGAACCTCATCCGCTTGACAGTAAAATGTTTTATAGGATTAAATTATTCAACTATAAATCTCTTACAGAATTTTAAACAACTACATTTATATTTATTACCCTGATTAGATTTCCTCGCACGAAATTTATCCACAGTTCGAATATTAATTCCTATTCTAACAAATAGCTCAGTAAACTATTCTCATTCAGTACTTTCCTACGCGGATTTGTGCATGAACGCCAGTATTTCACTGCACTATAATTAAATTTGAATATAGTAGGTGCGCAGCTCGTATGGGTGTGCAATTAAAGCTTGCGCTCTGCGGCACCTGCATTTCGGGTGTAAATTTTACACACCTGACTATGAGAGCCACGCAGAGATCTCTTTGCATTGCTGTACATTCGGGATAATTAAATTGTGGTATAAAAATATAATTAAAATGGTTTCGTTTTAACACAACCAAGTCTTTCATGAAAGATAAGGGTAATTTTATTTGTAAACATGCCGGTCTCCATTATGAGGGTTTTTGTTACATTTAATTAATTAAATGCATTTCAGAAATTCTTAAAAGAAATTAGCAACATTTAATTTTTGTGATGTTACTCTTTGAAGAAACATTTAATTTATTAAAACACGAGTTAAAACCATTTATAAAATTGTTTTTAGGAAGCTCGACATTGTGTGACTTTTTTACAATGCTGCACATACATATTTTATAAAGGACTTATCTCCATACATTTTAAATATAGCTTACTTCGTTTATATCAGGGGTGTCCAATCCGCAGTCCACGTTGCGTAAATGTTTCTATGATTTGAGAAATGAAATAAACTGTTTTTTCCTACAAATCAATGGGCTACTTGCGTGCCATTTTTTAAATTTAATATTATTGAAGAGACGATAAAGACTTGCTACCCATATTTTTCTCTTGGAAAATTTTTCAATAATTGGACAGAAAAAAATTAATGAAATTTTAATATTTAAATTACCGCCATGTATGACGTAGAATTACGCCGAACCAATGAATTGCCGTAAAGCAACAACATCCGTACGTCCATTAGCGACGGCATGTGTGGGTAATTTAAACATACATGACAGATCATCTGTTTGACGTTTGAATAAGAGTTTGGAGGTTAATATTTGTCATTTTAATCTTGTACGAGTATAAACTAAGTTAAAATCCTTCAAAATCCTGCTTAACAAATCGAAATACGTAATAAAAGTATCAGAAACCACGCAAATTATAAATAATAAAGAAGAGAGACAGTGACAGAAAAATGAACTAATGTCAAATTAAAACTCGCACTCGCTCGCCATCTACAGGTTACATTCTTAAATATGCATCCCTTTCTCCAGTTCAAAATTATGACGTCAAAGAAAATCTTCTTAATTTATTAAAAAACATAATTTTTTAAAAATAAAATTTATATTTTTACATACCTTTTCAACTTTACTTTAGGTATTTAGTGATAGATATCAGATTTTCAGTACCACGCAAGTAGCCTATTAAAAGTATCATTTTATGACCCCAATGTTAAAAGTGACAGATCATAGTTGCTTTTAACACTAGTGTTAAAAGTGATTTAATTATTACCTTGGTAATGACAAATGAAACAAGAAATCCACATTTTTGGCATATGTAAAAAATTATTAGAAATTGAATGAAAAAGTAGTATTTTTAGAAAAAATAGTGTGTGTTATACGTATTAAAAGTAATTTTCGAACTTTCTTCTCACAAAATAAAATGTCACTATTAACATTTTTATCATAAGAGCCCCATACACTTCGTTCTTTTTGGTTTGGCACATACGGTTATAATTGTACGTTCCAAACCGTGCAATAACCGAAGTGTGTGGCTGAAAACCGTCCTTCTTAACCGGGTTCCAAAATATCAAACCCAAATTGGAATTTAACCGCACGATTTGACCCGTACGTTCCATTCCGTGTGTGTTGCAGTAACGTTTCAATGTTTTTCTATCCAGTCCAGTGTCGCTACAAACAAACTCTTCTGTTCATGATTGCTACTTCAAAACAGATTGTATGTGGGGCTGGCGGTCCAGCGTACTTTATTCGCACGGTTTTAACCGTACGTTCTAAACCGTACAAAAAGAACGAAGTGTGTGGGGCCCTATAAAATAACTATTATGAAATCAAATGTACCTGAATTTGACCATGGGAACTGATTGACTGATTTAGCAAATTTCAAAGAGTGACAGCATTTTAAATAAAAATGAAGTTGTGGCAATCTCATTAAAAATAATAAATTAATAGATTTTAAGTAGATATCAGCTGTACAACTTGTAAAAAAATGTACTCAAGTTTCTTTATTGGATAAGATATTCCTGTCAAAAGAAAATATTCAGTACTTCAAGAACACGCGTCGTTCAATACTTCTCTATCAATTACTGAGTTTACATGCAGTTTTCTAACCATTTTCAAAACGTTTTTAGTTCTGAAAACGCCATGTATACAGCGTCAAAATGGTTTTGAATTCTCACAAACCGAAACTAAATTTCGTGGGTTTGACTTGAAACTAGTTTCAAACATTCAAACTACTCATGTAAACACCTACAGCCGTATTCATAGTAAAGCAGATAAACTAGTTTTAAAACAGGTCTACGTAGTCCTGGTTTAAACCAGGTCTAAACTGGTTATTCATAGTCATATTTAGACCTGGTTTAAACCTGATCTAAGTAAATTGATCTTAAACCATTCTATCTAGTCGGCTATGATCATACATTGTTCTGTTGTTGTTTCTTGATTGTGGTAACACACATTGAAGCTTTTAGTATATCAGGATTTGCAAGGAAATAGTTGTTACATATCTTATTTTATTTATAAATTATTTATTACCAGATTTACTTTAATAATTCCCTTTACAAAGATATCTTATACCGTACAGTTCTCAAAACTTTCACATTGACTGAAACTGGTCACCTTTTATTGTTAGTTTCATTTTCTAATAATGGTTTTATTCTATCATTTAAATTCTGTAGATTTTCGTTTTTAAATCTGCAAATTTAAATCACTTTTTAGTTTCTATAAAATGAACAACTGAACATTTTCTGGAAAACTAACCTATACATTTTTTTATTCGATATAATTTAATTTCTAAATGGATAGATTTGATAAACACTCCGGTTTCTTCACCGATGTTCCACTATGTTCCTAATATCTTCTATAACATTAATATGATCAAAACCATTAATCTATTATGAACTCCCTAAAAATGAAATAATATAATATGATTAATATGTGTATTCATGACAGTAATATTAAAACATTACCTAATATGAATTTTGAAAATATTTATATTATTTACCATATATTAAATAATAATTTGCATTAAACACACAAATTATATTGTCATACTACTGCTGTCAACTGAGTTTGGCTCGCGATAAACTAGAGTTCGAGCAACTCTAAATTTTAGTCTAGGTTTAAACCTGTACTAGCGCTAAACTGCCTCTATGAATAACTGTTTGTGCCGGTCCAAGTTAGACTTGAAATAGACCTGGTTTAAATTTGAACAGATGCACTATGAATACCGCTGTTAAAATTCAATTTCTATATTGCGCATGCGTACATTGTATAACGTTTCTGTCGCTTTGTGTTACTTGGTGTTACTAACCTACAAATAAACTGACAGTTGTGTAATTTTAGTGCGTAGTGGTACAAATTAGAAAAATAATTGGAAAAATGGCAAAACGAAGAATTTGGAGTGAAGAGAATCTGTCACTTACATCAGCCAAAAACGCAAGCGCAGGAACTGTTTTCAAATCAACCTATATACCTGTATTGAAAATTACATATAAACAGTTTCGCATAATGTTGACTGAAAACTGAAACCATTTTCAAAACTGCATGTAAACGTAGTATATGTACATTTACGAGCAACTTTTTTCAGTACCTATGAATCCAACGAAAAGTAATACCTATTAGAACAAAAATTTCAGACAGGTCTCTGCAAATTGGAAAATAATCTACGCATCGTTATTACCTCTATCTAATTAGACATTAGTCTTGACTAGATATAGAATACGTTTAAATTATTTTTGAAATAATGAATAAGTAAATAAGTAAAGTAAATGCGCCGATGGTGGAATCCAGATTTTATTAAATTATAAAAAATATAAAGGAGCACCTACCAACCCTTAATTTTTGCACACAGAATGTGTATAGTATTAGTAAGGAGTAGATTATTCCTTTATGCTGATTGTTTTATAATTTTTTGTTATGTACGTTTTTGTACAAAATGGGATTTGGTGAGTTAAAGTGAAATAGCCAGATAATGTGGAATACTGCCGTGTGTTAAAGTGGAATATATTTCCACGCAATCAAATATCACACAAATAAACCCAAAGCAAAAAGAAAATGGTTAGATATAATTTTATTTAGATATTTAAACAAATAAAACCGGAAATACATAGATATTTATAAAAATAAACCAAACTAAACTCTCTAACAAATAACACATTGTGACTAAGGGCCGGTATTTCAATCTGCGGATAAAGTTCAGGATAACAATCCGTCAGATAAATGATAAATTATCTCATCGAAATAAAAACATAAATGATGTAAATTATATTGAATGCCATTTTTTGATGCGATATTGTTCATTTATCCGTCAGATGTTATCCAGCACTTTATTCGAAGATGGAAATACCGACCCTTAGTCTTCTATTCCACATTAGGAACTTTACAACTCTACAGTTCGCACCAAAAAATTGAGCTATTAGAAAAAAATAAACAAAATCGTGCATACATCATGCATTTATGGACTGTTTCAGTAAAAAGAAACATGTATTGCACTAGGTTATCTACTCTAATAAATAAATAAATAAATAAATATATCATCACGGCGTATTACCCATTGCTGGGTGTGCCAATCTGCTTGTACGCAGATATCGGTAATGTTGATGACATTTGTACCGTGCGGGCGTTTACCAGGCGTCACCTCACGGGCACTCATTGTTGGCGTAGAGAGTACACCACAGGGGCCAAATATTTGGCGTCGGTCGGGATGGAACCCGGTTCCCAGATTCGCGACCAGACACTCAGGCATGCGTTGCATCTGATAAATTCCGATCGCATCTTTTGTATCTTAGCAATACACGTATTCCACTTTATGGCCCTATTCCACATTCGGCGGATTTACTCTACATACCTGCTTTCATCTGCAGATTTAACAGGTGTCACTTTACGGGCTAAGATGTTGTGGACAGATTAATTTCACGCTATTAAAAACTAGAAATAACCGTCAGAACCACACACAGTCTCATAGCGCATCTTGATTGATCCCAGAAATAGGTAATACGCCGTAATAATATATTTATTTATTGTAAATACTGTATCATTTAGAAACAAACAATATCAATAACCAGCGTCTGTTCAAGTTAATTGATACTAAAATGTGCCGATTGTCCCAACTTAATACAATAATAAAAAATCTGATGTGGCCAGCACATACCTCTCGCCAGATATTTTTTTCTTTTTCTTTATATTCGCCATTTTTTCGCAAATTCCTTTTATATTCTTTTTTACGTATATTCTTTTGCGTTGTTGACTTTTTTTTTTCATAATGATGTACAAATATTTTTGACAGTGGCATACAAATATTTTTAACAGTGACATTTATGTGTCAATTACAAACATTTGAATTTCTTGCCTTGAAGTAGTTTGATATGAGATTTATTACATCAAATTATTTTGTATGCATTTCTTATTTCTAAATCTATAGAAGATATAATAATGAATTTATATTTATCGAATAAAGAATTTAACGTTCTTTTATAGAAGTATTTACATAAATTTTCGATAAATAATATTTAGATGATTTTTTTCTTGTAACTACTACTTCCGGTTGTTCAATTGTTACCAAAACTTAATCAACTCTGCCTATTATTGTTAGATTGAGGAATCCGTAATTAAAAATGTAGTTAGTCTTATAGTATTTGAGAAATCATGGATCCAACATCCACACACACACATCCACACACACATCTGCGCACGCACACACACACACACACACACACACCATCTTAAAAATGTTATAATCGGATTCTAGGGACCTTAAAACTAAAATCTGGATATGCGATTTTTAACATGAATTCAATACCTCTCTTAGAGGTAAAAAAGCATATGTGGACATATGGAATTTCTGCTATTGTTCAGTAAAAGGTCTAAAGAAAGTTACTTCATCCTTTTATGAATTATTTCAATGTTGAAATGGAACTATAATTTTACACAAACTATCGAATATTGAACTAATAATGGCAAAATGCATTTCAATTCACTTCACTCAAATATTAAAAGATTTATTACTTCTCTCAATATTGATTTTAACTTCCCACTGCATAGACGAGGAACAATTTGAAATTTCCAGTAAATCTATTCTTCAGCAAGACTATTAGAGTTCCTGTTAAATAAGCCATGAAACGCAATTAGCCGCTGTTGGAATGATTTCGCTTTTCGTCGCTATGAATTAAAATTCGCAGTCGTCGTCTCTTAGCACTACGAGTACAACTCCTCGAAATGTCATTTCATTTAGTGCGACTTTGCGCCGGTTTTATGTTGACACTGTCAAGTGGGACTTGTGTTTAATTGGCGTTCCGTTGTGCGGCGCCACATGCGTCAGGAAGCCATCAAAGTGATTCGCAATTTGAGATCTTACTTGGTGCTTTGAAACCAGATACGAAGGAGAGTAGATTGAGATTTGTTTATTTTTATACCCATGTAAAGAAAAAGATGTCTACTTCGTACGTTACGCTCAAAGGGAATTTTTGTAAAAGCGTAATATAGAAATAAATATCAAACTAAACATTTTCAAATATTTATTAATTTAAATACATATTCGTATTTATGCCTCGATTATGGTCTTCTCTTTAAGAATTATAGAATTTAAGCTTAAAGAGTTGTCTTAAAGAGATTCTTAAATAATTTAACGAATAATGATTATGGTCACTTAAATTTAATTTCTTAAATTCGAAATGTCATTTTATAGAGCAGCTAACTTCATTTATGTTATGTGGCTATTATAGTGACAGGTAGGTTAGAAAATAAAAAATATTCTAACATATTTATCACATACAAAATTGGAAAAATTTTACCGTAGTTCATGGTAAATAAAATATATCACGTTAATATACTTCCTATGTGTATATATACACATAGATAATATAAAATGAGATAAAAAATTAATAGTAGCTAAAACACGCAATTCTAAAGGAATTGTATCTGTTCTCTTAGAAGTATGTGCGTAAGGTCTTCTATTAAAATCAAAATTATAACTTTGTTTAAACGAAAGTCTTTAATAAATTTATTTTCGGGAAATTCGAAAAGATTCATAGTAGCCCTTAATATTCTTCTTTCAATTCTCATTTCATTCCTACATAATAAAAAATGAATAATATAACTTGCACGATTATAAAAATATGTATTTTTTACCTTACACCATCTTCATTTAACAATAAAACCACAAAAATTGGAATATTGTCCATATTTTGCTTAGGTTTCTGATTACAACTAATAATAATATGTTAACTTAAATTTTATAGCGAGGTTGTTGTCACTATAAAATTTATAGAAATATTTAGTTACTAAATATTTAAAGCCATGACCATAATTGGTTTTCAACTTTAACTCTTAAATTCTAAAGAGTTAAAGCGTAAATATTTAAATTTATGACCACAATTGGTTTCAACTTTAACTCTTAAATTTTAAAGTGTTAAAGCGCTATAGGGCTATAATACTTGACCATAATCGAGGCATTAGATTATTTTTCTATACATTTATCCGTTTGATATTTGCAAGTCAAATACATGCACTTTATCCACCACATACTATTTTACTTACTCGTATCATAAATTCCTATTGGTCCGTTCAAAATTAACAATATTAAATGACTACCAAATTATGTTACATCGCTAGTCGAATTACTATTTTCCAGAAAGATTTACAGAATATTATACCTAACGCGCAGTCGACGGAAATTTAAAGATATTGGCCCATATTGCAAGTGCACTATTGTATTAATAGCGCTATTATAAAACGCGTTTACATTACATTCTTTTGAGGTGAAAAATCACTTTTAACAAAAGCGCCCTATAAAAGTGGGTTCGTTATACGAGTTATATGTTACTTGACTTTGATCAATAATTCACTAGTATCTAATGAGATAATCGCTTAGTTATCCTCAAATCAGTCAAATAACTTCTGTCGAATAAATGATGTAATTATAAGTTCAAAAAAACCATTCAAAAAAATTAAATTTGAGAAAGTATTTCAATTCTTATTAAAGTAGTATAGTTGACTTTCAAATATTTATCAATATATCGATATTTATTATATTCATGATATACTAATGATCGAAGATCGACACATCAAAATTTGATGAATCAACATATCAATATTGGTTGTTTTGATAACGATACTTGATGTATCGATAAATCAATTGATATTAAAATATTGACATATCGAAAGTTGATGTACCAATATATTTATGTTCAAAATATCATTGTAGTGAATGATATATCATTGTTAATTACGTCGATATAGGAGTATTTATTTGTCGATAATCGATATATAAATAATGCTCAATTTTCGTCTCTTTTTAATTATTTTTTTAACATTGATTTGTCTCGTGGCTGCGTGCTTGACTGTCAGGTCGCGAATCTGGGGAACCGGATTCGATCCCGGCAGACGCCAAATGTTTCCAATTTTAAATGGCACAAAATTAACCGCTGTGGTGCACTCTCCACGCCAGCAATGAGTGCATGTGAGTTGACGCCCGCACGATGCAAATATTTTATCATTACCGATATCTGTGTTCAAAGCCGATTGGCACACCCAGCAATGGGTAATAAGCCGTGATGATATATTTATATTTATTTATTTATAATGTCAAATCTCACTAAATAATCGAACGATTGTTAAATTTTTTATTTTTTATATAAATTTGAATTTAAAAATAAGAATAAGAAGAAGAGAAGAAATATAATAATAAAATTAGAAAGACAGAAAATGTCATAGATAGTTGGTGTTAAAAAATAAGGTTAGAGTTTGAATTAGTATCACCAACTATCACTATATCTACTAAGTTTTGAAACTACGAATTTTTAATTAAAAAAGGCATAAAAGGCTCAAAATAAAAAAAAAATAGTATAAAGAACTCATTTCATAATTGTCGATTATTTTGTGCGAAGGGTTGGGCCATTCCGCTCTGCGTCGTGACCCAAACTTCCTTCTCACAAAATAAAATGACAATTATGACATTCGTTCTTTAATATACCTACTATTTTTTATATTTATTGGGATTTTAGATTCTTTCGTAGATATTGTACGATATGCACTTGTAAATCATCGTTAGTCACTCCGAACACGGGTCGTAAACCCTCGCTGCGCTCGTGTTTTAAATCTGATCCATTCATATCGAATTTCCCTTTTTATGGGCAATCGAAAAATCAAAATAGAACTTTGGTATTGAAAATTGAATTAAACATTTTATATAAAACGTATAACTTAAGGGTTTTCGTTTATAAAGGATAATCATCTGCACATTAAATTATGATTCCGTTACGCATCTAAAAAATCTGAGGTGGCCAAAACATGACCTCCCGTCAATTCCATGCTTGAAATAGCAATGAGCTTTTAAGCAAAGTATCACTTCCGGTTGATCGTTTGTAAACAAAATCTAATTTGTTGCTCCAATAAATAGAAAAGTCTATAATACCAAATTTTAGATTATATATTATTATGTTTTTCCTCGAAAATCTGTTGAACTCCAAATTATATACCACTTCCGGTTTATCATATAGGTATAGTCAAAATATAATGTTGTTTCAAAATATACACGAGTTTTAAATACCAAATTTGAGAAGTATTGGATCATGTTTTAATATATTTTTTCAAGAAAATCTGTTTATAGTTTTCTGTAAAGTAGTACTTCCGGTTTATTAATTTTAGAAAACATCTGCTATGTCGTTCTCATTAATATAAAAGTCTCAATACCAAATTTGAAAAGTTTTGGATTGTATCAATTTATTTTTCACGAAAATCTGTTCAGAGCTTCAAATAAGGTATCACTTCCAGTTTATCAATTTTAACCAAACTCTAATATGTTACTTCCCTTTATATAAAAGTCTTAAATACTAAATTTGACAAGTTTTGGAGTATACCATAATATATTTTTCACGAAAATCTGTTCAGAGCTTCAAATGAAGTATCATTTCAGGTTTATTAATTTTAGCCAAAATCTAATATGTTGTTCCTCTTGATATAAAAGTCTTAAATACTAAAATTGCAAAGTTTTGGATTATATTTTAATATAGTTTTTTATTTATTTTTATTATTTATATTTACACACACACACACACACACGCACGCACGCACGCACGCACGCACGCACGCACACGCACACGCACACGCACACGCACACGCACACACACACACGCACGCACGCACGCACACACACACACACACACACACACACACACATCATCATCATCATCATCATCATCGTAAAAATAGTAAAAACGTGTTGTGGCGACCCTAATTCGTGCTTATTTACTGAAAACTCACCATCGAATTTTTGGCACGATTACATTACCTTCCTTACCTACGTATGACGGCAGGTAAAAAGCTTTTAAATCGAAAAAGACAAATTATTACATCATAACATCATTTTAAAATGTAAATAAAAAGAAATAAATTATGGTGTGTAAGTTTAACCGGATTAAAATCCTTGTAAATAAACATTTTAGCAACTGTAAGATCTCCATTCAAAGTAAATCCTTGTCTTCACAAGAGAAAAAGGAGAATATACTTATCATGAGTAATCCGATTTCTTCATAATCTCGGAACAAGAAGATAACTATCCCGGAATGCCCGGGTAATAATACACGCACAAGAATCCAGACTTTTCTCTTCAACAAAAACAAATATTTTTAAAAGAGAGTTAGAGCTGTGTCAAGACGACATTTCTCAGCCGATTATACAGGACATCTTTGTCAGGAATGTCACGGAGGAATTTTTAGTGACCCCAGATCTGATGGTGAGGCAAAAGATTTCGGGAAGTGCAGATTAGGACAATGAGATTACCGGGATTACAAGGAAATACACTATAGTATATACCAAATTTTTAATTTGTGTATTATTACCTTCCGTCACCTTTAGGTAAGGAAGGTATTGTCTTTGGTCAAAAAATTCGGTGGTGAGTTTTTGATGAATAAGCACGTTTTAGGGACCCTAGAATACGATTTTACTATTTTTACGATGATGTCTGTATGTGTGTGTGTGTGTATGTATGTGTGTGTGTGTGTGTGTGTGTGTGTGTCTGTGTGTGACAAAATTTTCTAATGCGATGACTCTAATACTACAATTCCAAAAATTATAATTCTTTCGTATTTCTCTTCGTTACATCTATGTGAAGAGCTGATTAGATTTTGGTTATAATTGGTCAACCGGCAGTACTCTCATTTGAAGATTTTAACAGTTTTTCTTGAAAAAACGATGTTAAATATCATTTTTTCACATTTAATGTTATTATAAAAATTAAAGAATTATTTATTCTCTATACGATTTGAATGCATTTTATACTTCATATTTAATGGACATAGAATTAAAAAATTATAAAGAAATTAAATATCATATATATTAGTCAGCTTTGCTATAACTCTGGAAACAGCTGCTACATTATGAAAAAATTCTGATTGAAAGGTGTCAGTGTCAAGTGCAGTTGACAGTATGTTTATGTTATAATTTTACTGAAAATATAGGATCTTTTGTTAGAAACTTTCTGTATGGAATTTGTATGAAATACATACAACTGCCTTAAGGTAATGTACAAGAAATATAATCTTTTGCAAGGAACTTTCTGTATGACATTTATACAAAATACATAGAACTGACGGAAGGTAATGTGCTGGCCACATCAGATTTTTATATCTTGTTGGTGATTGGCTAATAACTGAGGCAGACTTACACTGCAAAACTATTACATATCAAGCTAATAGTTTTAAAAGTGATTAGATGACTTTGACATTTTTGTATTTTGTTGGTATATGAACATTATTAATTTTTAGTTGTGTATGTTCTTTTTATGAATTTTTGTACGAAGTGTAAAAACTGAATGTTAAGTACGAATGTTTGTGTACAATTTATAAGATATATAATGCTGTTCGAGTAATTATTGTTGACAAATTATTAATTTTTCTATGGTTCTTTAGCAGTGCCGCTTGGCACTGCTATTACGAGTTCATCCTTAAGGTGGAATACGATGTGACTGAAATTGAGAATAATAAACCAAAGTGAATTTACTAATGATAAAAAGCAGGTCCCGTTTCAGCGGAAGATTCTATTATCCACCAATCGGGGTAGGATTAGTAGAAATTTAGGAACCATTTTCTAAATAAGAAGCTGTTTCAGAAGTAGAGACAAAATTAATTTGCAATTTTTTAACAAAAGAATATTAATATGTAAGTAATAATACAAGAATATTATAAGAAAATTATAGGAAATTTGCTTCATCCTCTCCTCTCCTTGATAGGCTATTTTTTCACAAGTTTATTGCTACTCTTCGCATTACAGCTTTGCTAAATTCGTATTCTACTTTTTTTCTAATTCGAGCCCACCTGTTTATAAAAGCCCAGGATTTTTTAAAGTGCCAACAACATAGCTACAACATAGCAACAGTAGTAATGAACAACTTTTTTTTAAAATATTTGTTGTCTAGTCTGTTTATTGTAATATAAGCAAAAACTTTAGTAAAAATACTTTTGGGTAACAAGACTTCGCTTAAACTTTTTCACGTAAAATTATTTGTCTCTTTACTAGTGAACTGAAATTTAGAGATAAAATCCACAAATACTAAATTAAATATTATCAGATAATTCTAGGACCGTTTTGTTATCTAATCCAGATAACCCTCTTAACAAATCACCAGCTTTGGAAATCACTTAAAATCAACTTATTATATCCTGATTCGAATTTATCAGCCGGCTAAGTATGTAGCTATAAAAATGTCAATATATCAGACATTAATCGAACTTGAATCTGATCAGTTGTCAATTTACAATACACAGGATGTTTCAAAGAAAGTGTAAAACAAATTAAGGGCATATAGTACTGACTAAAATTAGTAAAAAAGCTGAATCAACATAGGTCGATGTTCACTAGTTTCCGAGAAAAATGAAAAATCGAAGAAAAACTGACGAAGATAGTGATCGAACAAAATTTTGTGTCAGTAAGTAGACTATGAAAAAACAATAAAATTTTATATGTAACATTTCTTTCAATTTCTAATAGTTACGAAATTATTTGAAAATTAAATATTGGCCAAGGTCGCCACAACACTTCGTACAATAATATTTTGTCGACTTTTGAACACCAATGTGTTATAACCCTAATCAAATACTTTATTTATTATTTACCATATTACATTTACATTTTTTTTTATAAGAATATAATGTATTTGAAAACACTCACAAACACCCAAGCCCTTGGTGGGGATCGAACCCACGATCTCAGGGTCGAGCGGTGACGGTCGCTTTGAGCGTTGTGCGCTGCCTCAATCCACAGGCCCACCAAAGCGGCTCACTTAGTACAATTCATTGATTAAAAAAAAAAAAAAACAAAAGCTAATTTAAGATCACTAAAAGGTAACCAAAAAGCCTGATTTAATCAAAGTGGTAACCCTTAATAGTTTTCGAGATAGCAGAAGTTAAACCCCATAAAAACTCATTTTTCACTGCCTCATATTTCGGAGACTATTGAAGATCGAACCCATGTTAATTAATTTATTTTTACTAAATTTGGTCAGTTCTATATGCCATTATTTTTTTTACACTTTCTTTGAAACACCCTGTAGATAGAGACTATCCTATAATAGTAAGTATAATTTACAAACAAACAGTAACGATGATACGTATTGATAATATGATTTGGAAAAGAAAAAGTGATAGACTTGTATTAATTATAACTTTAATTAATCTTTGTCATTAAATTGAATGTAAATCCGATTTATTAGCGTAAACATACGCCCACTGGATTTATTTTAATTAAAACAAGGGTGAATTTCTATATTTACTCTGTTATCTAGTTTTATATAATTCCATTCAAAATATTTATATTACTACGTACATTTAACTAAATTTAGATTAAAATTAATTTGAAATTTGTACAACACAAACTAATATTACAATGTATGCATTTGTAATCGTCATGGTTATTATATTACGAAACGAGTAAATATATACTATAAATAATACTAAACAATTTTTGTTGTATAGATTGAGCTATTGAATTTGTATTGTATTGTATTCTTTATTAAAAGTTCACAATATTTTAAAATTATTTAATTGATTAACATAATTCCTCTCGTTACATATTCCCCTATCAACAAAATTCTACCAAACGTTTCAAATTTTAGTCACAGGACATCTCTGAATAATCCCATATAATATTTCCTTATTTGGTACTGTGAATCCACACTACTTTTCAGACCTACCTTCGAGTCTATAAACTTAGCACTTTTCATAACTCCTTAGAGTTGTTAATACTTATGCCATAGTTAATGTCGAGTAATTATAGGTATCTTCTGAGGGAAAAAAGGGCTGTTATAGGCTGGACGATTTTACTTGACAAGTAGAAAGGATGCAGTTCGGTTCACTATTCCTACGATGCATTTATTATATTCCAAATTTATGTTAATATGAATAGCAGACCTATTAATAATATACATTTTTTTCTGGTGCGCCTTTGGTTTTTATAACTTTTCCCTTACCGCAGAAAAATTCTAAATCACTTCAACTCGCCAACATGTTGAATAATGCTAATTTAGAAATAAATTGTGAAAAGAACATGTCAGTCACTGGGATTTGAACCCGGGACATTGACTTTGATGCAGTAACGCTCTAACCAACTGACCTTTGGCAAATTTTGTCACGATGGCTGACAATTTTAATTTCTCTTTATCCTCATAATATATTTTTGCATAAAACTTTACGAAAATATTTCTTCATACAACGAAGGCACAAATGTCATGGCAAACTGATAATACATAAAAAAATCAATGCAAATAGTTGGCATCACTGTAGTTAATTCAAAATATTTTCTGGAAATATAAAAATATGTATAGTCTCAGTAATATATGACCCAAACGGCTTGCTTGAATCACAAAATTCAGGGTGGAGGCACAATTTTGCCCTTAACAACCGGAATAATCTGGCTTATTCTGTAAGAATGTCGTTATGCCATAACGTATCATTATGATGAAAAAGTTGTTAAATAACGATAATTTTCAAAAAGCGTATTCTGTAAAACCAATGTCGTTATATTGAAATCGTATTGTCGTTATTTTAAGTAGTTCGTGAACGATAAGAGTTCACTTGTCGTTATTCAGTCTGTTAATGTCAAATGTTAGCAAATGGAAGAGTTAATTAATTTATTATTTATATTTGTGCAGGAAGAAATTGAAAATAGGTAACAAAACTTTTATTCATACATCAAACACATAATTTACAACCATAATTACATTTTAGAAGAAATGTTTGTAGTCGTGAAAGTCTTTTATGGGATAATAATCCATTTGATAATCGTTTTTTACACATATTCTTTTCTCAATAAAGAAATAATAATTAAAATAATAATGTCAATATTTTTTTGCAAAATGACATTACAATGACAGTTTAATTTACAATAATAGTTACTATCTTTTCTAATAAAATTGGCTAAAGTCGTTATGACAAACGGTATAACGACGTTTATAACGATCTTACTTAGTGAATACGATTTTTACAAAATGTCGTTTAGGATCACATCGTTACATTTATAAATAACGATAGTTGTTATATAACGATATTTTTACAGAATCAGCCTAAATGTATACCAATCCGTTTAAAAAATCAACAATTTCGCTTTCGGGGTAATTGGAAGTAGAATTTAGGATTTTTTTACACCTACAAGTGACATTTAACTTCACCCTCAACTTTGTAATTTAAAGTATTCGTTTAGGTATAAAATTAATAATAAAGAAAATAGCTATTTGTCTCGATGTTTTTAATCACTTGTTTAAGTGTTATCCGTTAATTAAAATCTGTTACACAAAACTTTCTGATTTTATATAGGTAACAGAGAACATCGAGTTTCATGCAATTCTCCAGATACATATTCATGTTAAACATTTAAGCAAATATGTATAGGTGGTCTACAATGTCTACATTACCATAACATATAAACTAAACAAATTATAACAAGTACAATTCCAGACCATCCTGAATGTCATTAGTGTCCGAATCTTCAGTGTCTGAACCTGAAATGAAGCTGAATCTGAAACCGTGAAACCTTCCACGTGAAAATCCGAGATCTCGTTGTGTAGTCGCTGGTGTAATTTCGCAGGAAATTGTCAAGCCGTTTGCTATTGTGCATGGAATCGCAGCGCTAGATTCGTTTAGATAAATGCTTCATCTACATGTTGCGATTTTAATGTCGCGTCCTAATGGTCGTGATAATATCTCTAATGGGTGGAGATAATGTCATTTCGTCTACGCTTCAACTTCTACAAAGTGATGTGAAATGTTGTTTAGGAGTTGCACTTACTTTGTTGACTATTCAATCAAGTTTAAGATGGGGAGAATTTAAGCTCGAGACAAGACTATCATGTTTCATATTTTCAGAGTTTCAAACTTTAAAATAAAAATATAAATTCTAAGATTAACTACACATATTCTTATTAGTTCTCGTAACCTATTCATTTACCTTGTTTTTAACTTAGAAGCGATAAATTAAAAACATACGTAAGACTAGAAAACATGTTTAAATTAAAGAATTTTCATTCTCAATTAATCAATACTGTACCACTATACTCTATCCGTTTTAAGTATAGAACGGTGTGACAATAAGAGCAGTTTGATCTTGTTGTTTGATTAGATAATATCAGGGTATTATCCAATCAGAAAACAATATCAAACTGCTCCTATCTTCGCACCACTCTATAGTTAAAACTGATAAGAGTTTAGTTTTGAGTTTTTCTATTCCAGTTTTTAGAATATATTTTACGGGACTCATATAGTCAAGTCTCTTTTACAGATATATTATTTTTGCTTAATTTTATACTGTCAGATTTCTTTCTGGATGGATAAATACTACTCATAGTATATTCATAGTATATACAGGTGTCCCAAAATGTACCGGCAATGTTTCAAGGATGAATTCTAGAGCTTATTTAGAGTCGAAAAGTTCATATAAACGTACATCCGAAATGTAACCTTTAACGAGTTATTGTTATTTAAAACTTGAGTTTGACAGATTTCTGAAACACTGATTCGCAAAAGAGTCCGCTGGATTCTTAATATGGTTTCTTCGCTATTCCTAATAATATCGGCAGCCTGCTATATTCTTGGCGTAATTCTTCTACCGCGTGCATTTCAGTTGCATAAACATCTGTTTCATGTGACTCCAAAGCCCCAAAGATAAAAATTTAATGGAGTCAGGTCCGACGAACGATGTTCAAATGTCACCAAACGAAAGACGTGATCATGGCAACTAGATCAGTATTTCAGAAATCCGTTAATCTCAAATTTCAGGCACATAAATTATGTAATAACAATAACTCGCTAAAGGTGACATTTAGGACATTGTTTATATAAACATTTCTACTCTAAATAAGCTCTGGAATTCATCATATTGTCGATACGTTTTGGGACACCCTATAAAATTGTATTATATAAATTTGTGAGATTTGTGGAAAAAATGAACAAGAAAATTTTGAGTAGAGTACGAGAATAATTCGTAAACTATAACGTAATGTTTTTTTTACGTTATACTGAATCGTAAACGTCTTATTACAGAGCTCTGTCTCTAATGGTAAAGAAAGTAACGGGCTGTTAAAACCATAGCAACATGTATACAGATGTATTTATTTATTATTTCGTTTCGCCATATATTTCCAAATACTATTTTGATCAAATAGTTAAATGTATTGTGTTGTAGGTTCCAATTTTTTTTTTTCAAATTATTTACGATTCCGTATATCATAAAACATTCGCTCGCTCGTTAGGTAGGTACCGTGCAAGCCCGTAAAGTTCTGAGTAACGGTCTTGCAATGTAAATTACTAAAAAACGCGCGTACAAAATAACGAGTTTAAAAATTACAGATTTTACGTTTTAATCTAATTTAAGTTAAGAAGGTAAGTTAAATTTAATGTTTAGATGACAGTTGAGTTGTTTATTTTGTATAGATAACTGTCGTTTTTACTATATTTTGAGGGTGAATAAATACTAATGGTAGGGCTGTTGTTAGATGTTGCACCACTGTTCGTTCAGTTTAGATATTTTACTCAATTTTAGAAAAAAAAATAGAAAACAATCACATTTTCAAGACATTTATGAAGTTTTAAATAAAACTAGTACTTACTAGGTAATAGTAGAAATCCATTTTAACTCTGACGCTTGAATTATGCCTGTAAATTCTACGAACAAATTAAATACGATATTGCCAAGCTACTTGCGCGTTAACGTATATGTCCTTCGAAACAATAAGTATGTATATATATATTGATAGAAAAAAAAAACAGAATATGAAAGAAACGCTGACCAAATTATAGAAATACTTTAGAGAAATGCTTAGGGTTACCAGCTGTAACAATAAATAATACCAATATGTAATATATTAAATAAAAAAGCTACTTAAATTTAACATAATCGAGCCTAATGAAATTTAAGATGACCTTGACGTAATCAATAGGCATGAATTAAATATTTTACCGGTTTCAGGATATTATTCCATTGTTTACATATACAAAAGTAGGCTGGTAACTAAGTAATAACTGTATCTGTATGGTAATATTATTACCATACTGACTTGTCAACAACGGTCTACAAAATGAAAATAAAATCAAATGAAAATATAATGCTCTTCATTAATACATACAGATAACGTTAGCCTATCGTTCTAAATACGGTCTATTTTATTCTAAAGTAATAAACATGTGGAACAAAGCACATAATTTTAAAATTTGTCATATTTACATATGTCAAAATAATAGTTCTGTTAACTATAGCAATCTGAAAGTAGCAATAATAAGAGAATTTCAAAAAATGGTATTTATCAATAATATGTTAATTTACTGAAACCGACAAACTATTGAACAAACCACGGATGTTATTAATCATAACAAGCCTTAGATGTCTTAAAATCCTCGCTCTACGAGCTCGAATTTCAAACGACATCTTCGGCATTTATGATATACAACATTCCTAGGTACGTTAATAGCTATTAACACATGTACTGTACGTATTAATGTAACAGATACAATGGTATGAATCCTTATTGATCTGACGGTTTTTTGATTCTACAGTTTTTAGACGAAGTTGTTGGAACTCCCAGCATTTGGCACAAGAGCCATAATAATATTATAATAGCGCTCAGTTTCTCGTACCCTGATTATAATTTATGGTTAAGTATTGGTATATTGTGTTTAATCTATAAATTATAAGCCATTTTAATCATCCCTTTTACTGAGGCATGTATTAATCACACAGATTCGTAATTGGAAAGGTAATAAAAGATTCATAATACTCCATCATGTCTAAAATTAGATAAATAGGTATATAGTTCAGTAACTCACGTACCTTATTAATAAACAATGTTACACTGCTTATCACTATAGAACAACTTTGGTCTAATTTAATCCCCTTCTAGTCTATTATAGTGTTATAGTTCTCTCAAGATCCCGTGCATCTCTCATTACAAGTTCACTTGCTCTGTGCACTTTATATTAGTTGTTGCAAGGAGTGTGAAATATAATACAGTAAATTGCAGTGCACTAAGGTATAATCACGAAAACTACGAGTACAAAGCAACATTACCACAGAGAATATGTGTGTATGAGAAAATAAACAGAATGTTGTCTTGTCAATATTACAGAAGATAAACTATTTTCATTGTTCATTATTTTACAATATTAAATAAGTGTAAAGCTTGTTTTATATTATCAATAATTACATTAGTATCGGTACCACCATAATTCAATAAGTAAAATTTAATATCGGATATCTTATCCTACTTCTGATAATTGTAATACAAATTCAATTCAGGTAAACGTATTTATTTTCAGGCATAATAAACTGACATATTAAACATTAAATTGTTAAATATAAATAGATAATTCGTGAACTACTACATATAATAATCTACTAACATGTACCGTAGATTTTAGTAAAAAAAGTCATATGTAGAAACATTTTCAGTTTTTTTACCTTCCGTCACCTTTAGGTAAGGAAGATATTGGCCGCGTTCAGCAATGCACAGCGCTGGCAGCGCTGAGCGCCGGCAGCGCTGAGCGCCGAAGTTTGCCGAACGCAATGAATTGACGAATATAATTGGTCCAGCAACTGTATTCGGCAAATTTCGGCGCTCAGCGCTGCCAGCGCTGTGCATTGCTGAACGCGGCCATTGTCTTTGGTCAAAAAATTCGGTGATGAGTTTTTAATCAATAAGAACGTTTTAGGGCCCCTAGAATACGATTTTATTATTTTTACGATGATGTGTGTGAGTGAGTGTGTGTGTGTGACAAAAATTTGCCCTGCGATAACTCTAATACTACAATTTCAAAAATTATAATTCTTTCGTATTTCTCTTCATTACATCTATATGAAGACCTGATTAGATTTTGGTTGTATTTGGTCAACCGGAAGTACCCACATTTGAAGATTTTAAGAGTTTTTCTTGAAAAACAATATTAAATATAATTTTTCACATATAACGTTTATTATAAATATTAAAGAATATTTTATTCTCTATACGATTTGACTGAATTTATACTTGATATTAAATGGATATAGAGTTAAAAAATTATAACGAATTTAAACTTCATAAATTAGCTATGATATAACTATGAAAACTGCTACTATATTAAGAAAATTATGATTGAAAGATGTCAGTGTCAAGTGCAATTAACATAGTATGTTTGTGTTATAATTTTACTGGAAATATAGGATCTTTTGCTAAAAACTTTCTGTATGGAATTTGTATAAAATACATACAACTGCCGGAAGGTAATGTACAAGAAATAGAATGTTTTGCAAGGAACTTTCTGTATGATCAGGGTTCGTAAATATCATGATATTTATAATAAATATCAAAATATCTGATATATAGGATATATATCAGATAAATATCACTTTTTGGATATTTATTTTTAATTTTTGTTTTTGCACTTAAATCAACACATTTATTATCACAATAGGAAATACAAAATAAATTATTACTCCTAAATAAAAAATTAATATAGGTAATGAAAAAAAGTAAATATACATTGAATGGATACACAAATATTATATAATACTAAGAATAAGAATAGTAAGAATATTTAAATAATCCTGTATCCTAGATAGGGGCAAATCATCATCTTCTGATGAACTTCCTGAACATACCGTTGCAGATAGACTCACTTGGCCAAATCCAATCTAAATTAGTTTTTTTTTTGTAGTTTCTTTTTGGTTTAAATATTTAAACATAAAAACTAATTTACTGGCTTTGTCGTTACCGAGACGATTACGTAATTGAGATTGGACAATGCCAAAAGTGGAGAAATATCGTTCCAGCCCTGCTGTGGCTGCTACAGCAGTGTGTAACTGATCACATAGTTCAATAAATGTACTTTTATTTGGCCACTCTGACTCATTGATAGTTACACTTTTCCACCATATTAAAGGATTTATATTTCTAAAATGAGTACCAAATAAAAATTTTGGAAATGGTTTAGACTTTGCCGTTAATGACATCACAAATGGCAGACAATTTGGATTTATGTCGTTGAGAAACTCGTACGCTAACTCTTTTTCAGAGTTGTTTAATCTTTCACCCAAAAATCGGTGATCTAACAGATTCGACTATTTGAAATTTTTATATAATGGATATATATCATTGCAAAAATATGACGATATATATCAAAATAAATATCATGATATATATTGATCGATATATATCTTCGAACCCTGTGTATGATATTTGTACAAAATACATAGAACTGACGTAAGGTAATGTTCTGGCCACATCAGATTTTTTCAAACTAGCTTAGATACTATTTTCTATCCAAGTAAAATCAACCAGATACAATCAACTAAGCAACGGCAAAAAAGCGATGGTCATTTGGGTAAAAAAGAACTGGGTTATGTTTCAAACTATATAAACTAATTTAAAAATCAACTTTCATTCCTGTACAATCTACATTGTGTACTCGTAATTCGTAATACTCTCGTTTTATGATCGATCCATATTAGGTCAGTTGGAATCATTACTTTAAGTGACTACCTTTAATTAAACCAAGTCGATAACGATACAAAATATTTCAGCTGTACCAGAACCCGCGCTTCCAAGGGCCCTGCAGTTTATAAACAACTCGTAATTATTTACTAGGTAAACTAATTAATAATTCATTATTTTTACAATTTTTAAAATTTAAGTAGAAGGCAGAAGTTTTATTTTACCGTTACGCGATTTTGTTCAAACTATTCTACATAGAACAAAGAATAATTTAACAAAAATATTAATTTTTTGATACAATCTCTACTCGTAGTTTTATTAGATTACCTAAACATTGTGAATTTGCCAAATTTGCAGATTATTGCTGTTTTAAACTCATTGTCCAGTTGAAAACTAATTCAACTTTTCACTTCACTAGAAATCCTCAGTGAGTTTACAAAACATCAAAATTCCCATCAAAACTCAAATTAAAACAAGCTGAAAATTTATTCAGCGTATGAAAACAAAACAGTTATTATATTTGTGGTGAAGATCGGAGGAGGGAGGGTATCCTTACAAAAACACAACGCAAAGCGTGGACAGCGAACCTCACGACTCGATATTATTGGTTTATGTATCATGCATGAATAACAAATGTATTCATGTCAGGTTCGAAGGGGAACTGCAAGTGTACACTCTAAACTCATCCCAAGATAAATCGTCCCTAGTTTAAAAGGGAAATTCTTCATTACAAAAAAACTAGTAATGGGATTTCCACGATTTTTTGATTTTTTTATATTAATCGTGATAAAAAACAAGATCCTTACCCTCACAAATTTATAATTTACGAGAAACAATGAATTTTGCAATATTGGGATTAAGAGGTATAGTTTTGTTCAAGAGATGACTATTCAAGGTCATTTGTCCGAAGAAAGAATATGCAGCACTACATACAGCAGTAGCTTAGTAACATTTTTTATTAGAAAGACAAAGATTATTTGACGTATGTCTAATTAATTACGTGGTGTGACAGATATACGCGGTGGCCTTACATTCAAATTTCTAATATACTAAAAACAGTAGGGACGTATGTCGAAGAGTTAGAGACGTAATTATTTACTACACTAATATTTATCCAGTGACGTTGACATGAAGATGATAAAACTTTAAAAAATTATATACACAGAAAGTTTCTTGCAAAAGATTCCATATTTCCAGTACATTACCTTCAGTCAGTTCTACGTATTGTGTACAAATTCCATACAGAAGGTTTCTTGTAAGAGATTCTATATATTTCCAGTAAAATTATTATAACACAAACATACTATGTCAATTGCACTTGACACTGACATTTGTCAAATAGTCTTAATATAGTAGATATTTCCATGGTTATAGCACAGGTGACTGCTTTATGAAATATAATTTCTTTGTAATTTTTAACTCTATATTCATTAAATATGAAGTATAAAATGTAATAAAATCGTATAGAGAATAAAATATTCTTTAATGGTTATAATAACATTAAATATGAAAAATGATATTTAACAGCGTTTTTTTCAAGAAGAACTGTTCAAATCTTCAAATTAGGGTACTTCCGGTCTACCAATTATAACCAAAATCTAATCAGCTCTTCACATGGATGTAAAGAAAAGAAATACGCAAAAATTATAATTTTTGGAAAAGTGGTATTGGAGTTATGCAATCCGAAAGAATCGTCACACACACAAATTCATACATCCATCCATACATCCGTTAATCCATATAAACATACAGACAGATCTTGAAAATAGTAAAATCGTTTTCTAGGGACCCTAAAACGTGCTTATTCATTAAAAACTCATCATCTCAAACACAATAACCTTTCTTACTTAAAGGTGACGGAAGGTAAAAAAACAAACTTTTCAAATAAATTACCTACCTACATTTTTTTCAGTTAATTTATCCATTAAATATTTCGAGTTGCACGTCTATGGGTACACAATGCAGTGAAATTATCTGCAGATAATATTATTATCAGACTGCTCATGAATGCCCATCTTTCGTAAATAATACTATACCAGAATTATTATGTGAGTCATTGTGGAGCAAGTGCGTGAAGCTGACTTTTTTACACGAGAGTTAGTATTGTGATCAATGTGTGAATCTACTTCACACAAGTGATTAAAAAAATATGATTTAAGTTCATTTTTAATAAAATATCAAAATTCTTAGTGGATTTTGCGATATTTGCGATATTTTACAAATGCACAGAATAAGAAGAAAATACATTAATCTACGCGTATATCTAATAAATATATAACATCGCAGAAATATAACTTGTTTCACATTAGTTATTAGTTCTTACGTACTTAATATTTACAATTGATAGCGTATAGTGCTTGCAACAGCCTTCAAATTTACAATGGAAGTCAGTTCCACAAAGTGTGCAGTTGATAGTATAATTAATAGTTGCCAGAAGCAATAAGATCGATTACGATATTAGCGTGATAGTTATTAAGTTAACAAAGTAGGTGTTTTTCATTGAAACCAATCAATTAGAATATTAATATTGACGTTTCTATTTTACCGTATTTTCTAAAATGTCTGGCAGACTATTTATCATTGTATATTTGTGAAATGAATTTATTAAATCTAAAAAATTTATGAGAAATAAAATATGTATCTATAAATACATCATCTCACCATTTACTTATTTTTATTTTTACCAAAATATTTCAAGGACATTAAAGGAAGAGAGTATTTCTTTGTAAAAGGGATGAATTAGAACGGCACTAAAGTCCTTCGCGGGGGTGGATCGAGTGCAACGAACAGCTGTGGTACAGCACGACGAGAAGGTTTTTGTTTGATTTGCATCTGACGGAAAACTGGGATTTAAGATGTGATTTATTAGGATCTAATTAGCAGCCCTAGTGTGAGAGACTAAACATGAACATGAGTGGAATTTTATAGTTAATTTTGAACAAAAACATGAAGTGGCCAGCACATTATCTTCCGTTAATTCAGTTTTTGTATTAAACAAAAATACGTATTTTTAGTGTAGGAATGACAATGATATTTAACTGTTGAATAAGCATTTCAATTTTCTTGATAAATGACTAGCTTCAAGAAGTTCTGCAATTCTGATAGGGTTGGCACTGTTTCATACATATGTAATATTTGAACCGACTCGTTGCTCTGACTTACGTTCAAGGTGTGCCACTTGAGTGACAACTCCGCCATGAGATTTATTAAGGTTTTATAAAATCATAGTTGCCTGCTCATCGTCGTTTTACTCTTTCACGATTTTCTACATTTCTAATCATTTATACAATTTTTTATGTCTTCTTTTCACCACCTAATAAAGCTACCAACTAATAAATTTATTTAGATAATAACTAATATTTATATAGTTTTACCTCCTATTTATTATTAGATATATATATATTTAATATTTGAAGGAAGTCCAAAATAGGAAGTTAAATCTTCTTGTTTAAAACCGATTAAACTGTATATTAAAGAATTATTCTGAAAGGAATTGTCTACATTTTATTATGAAAATTGAAAAACTGTTTACATCGAGAATCGCCTATGTTGCAAGTCTATTCGATTCCCTCCCTTTTTGACCGTAATCGGGTAGGCTTGCTGCAGATAACTTACAAATAGGTAGGTTTATTTGACATACTATTAATAAATTGACTCCTATGGTGCACTCTCCACGCCAGCTATCAGTGTTCGTGAGGTGCCGCCTGATAAACGCCCGCACGGTACAAATATGTCATCATTAAATCTGTGAACAAAGCCGATTGGTACACCCAGCACTGGGTAATATGCAGTGATGATACATTTATTTATTAATAATTGTCGTTGCTAACAAAATTTATTTACCTACTAGATAATACATTTTCCAAATAGCTATTATACCTTGTTCCATTGAAACCATTCAGTATTGTATAGAATAGGGCATAGTTTCGAACTCTCTGATTGGCTGATATTGGAGACAAGAGACAAGTTTACCCAATATAATTTCAGATACTTATAAAGGCTAACGCGCACTTCAGCGACCGAAGCGAAGCGCGGCGAGGAGAAGTTTTTTCATTCAATGTATTATTATGTACATGCGCGCACTTTGGAGCAGCGAAGAGCAGAGCAACGAGGCGACTATTTTCTCATAAAGGCCGTCGCACACTTGAGCGAGGCGCAGCGCGGCGAAGCAAAATGCGGTGAAGAGACATTTTTACAACCGACGCGCACTTGTGAGCAATTTTCAACGAGAAACGGCAGCGTTTGCTTCAAAAGATGGACAGCTCGGATGAAACGCAACAACGCAGGCACTATCTATACGAAACAAATTTATAATTTTTTTTGTTTCTTCCGAAGGTTCAGTGCAGTGGCAAAATGCCATGGTACAGGCCGAAAAAATGTTTAAATTTGTCGATATATTCTACTACATTCTGTAACCAAGTAGTTAATCTCCTTTTTCGTTGAGTTTGCAATACTATTTTGCACAATAATAATAGTTTAATATGTAAGGAATTTTCTGAACTAGTTTTATAAACTTTCCACTTTTAAATCAAATTTATATTTTGTACATTCATTTATTCATATTTTAAAATCAAAATAACTAATTTTTGACATTTTACCATAATCTATTTGTACATAGACTATTTCCGATGCGTCTCGGGCATATTCGTTCTGATTTACGCAGCTGCACTGCACTGCGCTATCGCACACTTTAGTTAAGCGAAGCGCGGAGCAGAGAAGAGCAGAGAAAAATATTCTCACCGAAGAATTCCGAGTCGCTTCGCTGCTCTTCCCTTCGCTGCTCCAAAGTGCGCGTATACACGTAATGGTATATTGAATGCAAAAACTGCTCTTCGCTGCCCTTCGCTTCACCGCGCTTCGCGTCGCTCAAGTGCGCGATGGCCTTAAGAATACATTGAATGAAAAAACTTATCTTCGCGTTGCTCAAGTGCGTGGCGGCCTTAACTGGCGCTGATGTCAACGCCATCGGTTGAATGGATTAAATGGAACAGAGTATAGATAGTTATCTATCACTAGAAGCAGATTGTTATAAATATAACATAACAAACTTCAAAATTTCACTACATTAAAATATAATAGCACATCAAAATAAAGAATGGTGCAATAAATTTTTATTTTACATAAATAACGTTACCATACATATTTCGTATCTAAAAAACCGTTTTTCTATTTCATAATTGAAAAACTTAAGTCACTAATCAGATTTTATTTGTAATATTGTTTCAATTAATACAAAAGAGCAATATTTATAAATTTAAATTCTACAACTGTTGTTTGAAATACTTTTGTCTAAAACTAATTAAGAAGTTTTTTAATTAACACAATGTATATGTTGATCATATTGAGGATGTGCGTAGACGTTCGATATTAAGTTGGATGAATGTTATAATAGAAGAGCTTAAATGCGATTATGAATATGCTGTGTTTGAATTGGGTGCAATGTATTGCAATGAATGTTTGTTGTTTGAATGCATTATTTCGGGTTTGTACCAACTCTCTTATGGGATATCGTATGAGTGTGTATACAATACTTCTTAGTAATATTAAAGGACTTATTCATTTCTGGTTTCAAAGCGCTACGTCATAGGTATTGCTGTTTTTATTTAAATTTAGATAAAAGAGTTGGAACATCGACAAATATTTATTATTAAAACCCTGCAATTCCGTTTTTCTATTTCACATTTCAAACAAATTGTTCTTGATGTATTTTTCCAATGATTTATTCTCTCTATAATAGCAGTTGTTCTCCGTATGAATATTTAACGCTCTTTATACTTTCAATTTGTTAATGCATGGAGTAAAAACTATATTTATCGTACTGTGAAAGTAACCCCAAAGGATGCTCTGCAAATTCTGTAAATAACATACAAATAGATGCCCACAGCAAAATTATAATCAAGAGAACAATATTCAGGTCCGTCTATACCGGAAACAATGTAATTCTCTCTTTATAAATAATTAATTGAATGTTGCCTTGTTGATACATCGTCGTTTGTAAATAACAAAGTCAAAATTATTGCTATTAATTTAATGTTTGTTATTAATAATTAATAAATAATATATATCATTTTACTCACATGATGGGATATGGAAAATTATAGGGATCACCTACCTGAAACAAAGGAAAAGAAAATTAAAATACTGTTAAAAGAACAACATAAATAAAATAATTTTGAGACTTAAAATATAGTTATACCTATGATCATATTGTACTATGAAAACTATTGATCAGAAATAAATATATTATCACTCAAAATCATACTATAATTTCAAGATCATCCATAAATTAATATCTGAAATTTGATGTAGTTCATGATATAATAATTAATAATAATAATAATAATAATAATAATAATAATAATAATAACAATAATAATAATAATAATAATAATAATAATAATAATAATAATAATAATAACAATAATAATAATAAAAATAATAATAATTATAATAATAATTTATTTGGCTAAAATGATCCAGTCAGATATGTAGCAAGTTAATAAAACACAAAACACAGGTACAAAATAATTATACAACATCATCCATGAATTCATTAACACTACAATATGTTCCTTCTATTAAAAACTGTTTCAATCTATATTTAAACTATTTGAATCAATATTTTTTATAGACTAACGGAGTTTGTTATAGTAATTAACGTATCAAGGGTGTTATAAGGACAATAACGCCTGAGGTCAACAGTGTGTACGTTGACCGAAGGCGTTATTGTCCGTTTAACTCCCGAGATGCGTTCAACGTTTAACGTCTGACTATAATTTTTAATATTCTACGGATTACGGATCAGAAAGTTATAATAAAATTTGCGGAGTAGGTATAAGCTATGAATGCTTTTGCTTGTTTTTTAGGGTTTGTTCCAGTATCAATATCAATTTATTGACATTACCATAGCAACAACTCATAACACGCTCTAGGGTGTTATTTAGTATATAACAACCCTAAAAGCAGGGTTGTTATGATAATAATAACATACCAGTCGGACGTTAAATAGTTTAATACCCATATTGAGATGAGATTATTGGAAGCTAATATTAATCTATGTCTCGGAACAATCAAATTCGATTTGTTTCTCGTGTTGTAGTTATGTACATTTTCATGTGTTAATATTTTACTTGAATTACTGCGTGCAAATAATATTACAGAGAAAAGGTACATACAAGGCACAGTTAAAAAATTTTCATTTCTGAAAGTGTTTCTGCATGATTCACGGTACTTCAAGTGAAACATATTTCTTAAACCAATTTTTTGAAGCTTAGATATTCGTATTGCAGCTGGCGCAGAATATCAAAAGATTAAGCCATAGGTAACAATAGAATTGAATTTAGCACAGTAAAACATTCGTACTTTCCGCGTGTCACTGATTTGGGCTAAACGCTTAATTGTGTAACTAAAACAGTTAATTTTGAGCACCTTTCATTAATATATACAGGGTGAGTCTGGGAAGACGCCCCTCCCCCCTTTAACTTTTTTATTATAAGTAATAGAAAAAAATGGCTCATATAAAAGTTGAATTATTTTACATTTGATGGCAGATGTAGATATTTTTTATAAAGTCAGGTTTACAAGATACGACTATCAACTTTTATTTTTCAAATGACAACCTATAATTATTTTAATAAAATAGAAACCGCCATTTTTTTTTCTTTTCAACGATGTATTATTTTTTTTTGGTGTATTTGAAAATTTTCGAGAAAAATGAGATAATTTAGAAATATTAGAAATAATTTTTAAACAAATATTATAGGCGGCTATGTGAAAATAAACAAAACGTAACAATGTAAAACAATTAAATTAATGTCAAAAATACCTTTGTTTGTAACTTAATTTAACTTATTTTGTAAACAAAAAAAAACATTTTTAAATATTTACGAAGAACGAATTAATTGATATGATACGATAAAAAATCCGTAAATTTAGAGGCATAAAGTACATATCAAATTAACCATTTTAGAGATATGAGCTCTTTTCAATATTTACAAGTATTTTCTTTAGAATTTATGAAGGTTCTATTAAGTTCGCTATATTAAATAAGTATTAAGATCAAGTCAACAAATGTTATTAATTAACATATTTATTGTCCTTATTAGTATGTATTTTAATACGAAAATGGCCGACATGCATATTGTGTTTCTTGTTAAAACAAAACTACTATAGAGATTTATTATTGTTTTTGTTCTACCAGGCCAAATATTTAGACTTCTTGTAGTAGGTACGTACTGAATTTCTTTTACATAAAGAAATATTTGTAGCTATTAAAATTGGAAGATTTGAATGTTTTATGATATGATCATCCAATTAGAAACAAAATATAGAATTGTATTTTTTAGAGGACATATACGATCTAGCAAATATTAGATATTCCTAAAAAAATAAATAATTATAAACTATTAAATAAAATATAGCAGCGCGTGTGATTAAAAAAGTATTAAAAGCAGCATATTCGTTTTTAAACAATATTATTGTATTATTTATTTATTTATTTTGTAAACAATCATGTACTCGCAGGCTGATTCTTATTATTTTTATGCATTATTTATAGAAGTATATATTTTTGTTTTGTAATTAGCCTAATGAGAAATTATAATTTATTTATAGACACAGTTGTTATTTTACATACATCTCCATTTCTTTCGTGCGTGCACAGAAGTTATTGGCATGAATATGTTAAAATCCAATATAGAGAGAAAAACACGAAGAGAAAAAGAAGAATCTCCCGAACAATCGACGTCAAAATTAAAAGGCAAACTTGTTCGTTTGTTTAAACAACTACACGCGTCAGAATTCCAAATGATGAGCTAAATATGCTCGAGCCGTTCAAACAGAATGCGAGTGTATTTACCATCACGTTAGCTCGGTAAAACTGCTAGAGAGTAAGAGAGTTCCCGCAAGTTCGGAGACAAACTCAAAACCGAGAACAAAAATATCAAAGGGAATCTAAGAGGGCTGTTAGCTGTTATCCGCCAAGAGGTGCATGACATGTATATTTAATCACGACGAGGGAGAAGCAGGAACTTTGTTGCGAATTAAGGTTAGGGTATTTTGGGGAGGAAAAGAACCAAAACGTTGAGTGTAATTTAGAGTGTCTAGTACTTTCACAACAATACAAAACTAAGAATATAAATATCGCTAAAGGCAAGGAAATATGAAACAGTAAAAGAAAATTGTTGAAGTCGAAATAAATTGGGAACTTCCAGTTTTAATTTAGGATAAGAATTGAAGGCCTTAAAGTTCCTCAGGTTTTTATTACAACAATCATGTTGTATAATACAATAATAGGACGTTTCGTACGACATCCGCAGATCATCAGCGAGAACTTTGCCAGCTGATTAACATCAAACACGTTCTTTGCAGCGGTTCCCAATAAGTAATGGGCTCAGTATTTTAAATATATTATAATTTAACACTGTATTTTTACAACATGTAAAGGTGGATTTATGCAGCTTACTTTTTATTTTACTTTTTCTTTTACTTTATAAAAGTTAAATGTATGTTAATATATGTACTGCTTTATTTATTTATTAATTTTACTTCAAGAGTATCACAACTGCGCATGAGCTTCACTTCACGAACGTCAGCGTGTTGTGTTTTGTTTTTGTGTGTAGGTTTTACGTTATGCAAACGAAAAATCAGTAGAACAAGATATAATTCAAAAATATCCCCACTTATATGAAATGACAGATATTTTATTCAAGGATAAAGTGGCCAAAAAGAATGTTTGGAAAAGTATAGCGTCTGTATTTTAATGAAACTGGTTAGTATCTTTACTTACTATGTAATAATATTTTGGTACGCAAAAATTATTACATTCTTGTCCATTTTAGCAGGATATATTTATCTATTTACATTTGCGACTATATGCCAGAAAAATCACATCTGCGCATGTGTAATGAATGCTTTAAAGTAAGTAGACTGCATAAATCCACCTTAATATTTATGTAAATTTCGAATTTTACTCTTGCTGATGATGTGCAGACATGATTGTTGTAATAAAAACCTAAGGCACTTTAAGGTTTCTAATTCTTATCCTAAAGTAAAAGAAAATCTAGGAACAAATAAATATTATAAAATTTATTTAGCGGAATTTACATATAAATAAAGAGAAACGTATGAAATTATCCATGAATAAGAAAGTTATATATACAGCTATCAAAATTAAAACAACTGAATTTCTTTTAAGATAGCTACACTAGATTTTTTTAATTATATTGAAGTTGAAGTAGCTCACTATTTACGATGTTAGGAACTATTGTAGACGTTCCGTTCTTATACTCACTGAGAGACTTACTGAATATAATGGCCAACATTACGAACCCACGTATTTAAAACACTTTTGTTAAAAGTGACGTTTATTATTATAAGAATACAACATAGAAGTGCGCGTCATAATAACGCTATTGCTATAAAAGTGTGTTCGTAATACAGCTCAATGGTCAGAGATCTTATATTTTGCGTTTCTTCTGCTGAAATTGAATTGATACTAACGACTAACTTTCTCTAACCGCAAACGATTCATATTGTTCATAATACGCGCTAAGGGACTAAACGTCTCAAGCAAAGTTAAAAATGTATTCTTCCTTTAATAAGCTTCAAAAATTTTCTATTAACTTCAATAGAAATTACAGAAATTGCAATATCGGCAAAATCGTATTTTGCCGCAATATGAGGAAATACATCAGGTAGAAAATGACCCGTAAAAATGTAATGAACGTGTTAAGTTCAAAATAGCAAAAAAAGTTAGTTGTCAGCTTTTAAATATGATGGACACTAATAACTTATAAGTAATTAACCAATGTTTTGATTTTGTGTTTGTAATTTTTAATATGCAGGTGGTGTCCATTTTTGCGAACAAAAAGTGAAAAATGTAAGCAAAAGCTTGGGCTCACGAATTAATGCTGCAATTCTGAACAGATCTGTAAGTCTTACAGATCTGTAAATCTGTAAAAAAACTGATAAAACCGCATCTAATTTTGTTGATTAATATAAAATTATAAATAAGAGTGGCAACTTTCGTTGCGATTTTGTTCATTATTTACAGATTTACAGATCTGTAAGACTTGTTCAGAATTGCAGCATTTAATTCGTTATGTAATGCATGTGAAACCGATTGACAATTAAGGCCATCAACTTCATTCAAAATTAAAATGAAGTATTAGGTGTTACAAGTACTCTACAGTTCTCTTACAAAACCGAAGTTCCGTTACATTCTTGTGCCTTCATCGTCAGTTGTGTAATGCTGACTGACATTTCAGTAAATTGTTAAAATCTAATGTATATCAGAGTCGAAAATTTCCCATATATAAAATGAAGTATCATTTAGAGAGTGCATTTAATTACCTAATAAGGGACCCGGAACGGAACAGAAAGGAAACGATAAACGAAATAAACGAAAAAAAAAAAAATCCGGAACAGAAACAGAAACGAAACGAAATTATTAATCTTATTATTAATAACGGTATTAATTTGTTCCTAATACACAATTTATTTTAAATTAATTTTTAATAAATTTAAATTTGTTCATATATTTGTCGCAGGAAAATCGCCAAACATGTAAAGTGTTGCCAATCATACGATAATTATCATATACCTACGTATGTATATACGAAAATTTTTTGGTTAAATAATTATCCAATTGAATCCTTGTATTTCTGATCACGTGTGCGAAAGTAACTAATCAAAACAAACTTACACTGAAAATTTTTTGGTTAAAAAATTATCCTATTGAATGCCTGTATTTCTGATCACGTGTGCGGGTGTGCGAAAGTAACCAATCAAAACAAACTTACACTGATAATTATCCTAAGACAATTATCACTTATGTCACTAAGTTGCTAAGTAACAATTGATGATAATTAAAGATTAATTGTTTTAATTTAAAAATGTCATTTTCACGGTATGGCAGTGACAATAACGTTTCATTTAATAAAATTATTACTATTAAACGTTTGTATAATAAAACTGGACGTGTCTTGTCTTCTCGTGTCGATGTCAATCTTATTATCGTTACACACTTGACGCTGAACATATTCATAGCTACTACTGTCATCTATCGGGTGATTTTATAATTACAAAATTTTGCTAAATACAAATTCTTCGTAAATTTAATTAAATTTGCATAAAATTTTCTCACCGAATACCCCTCGATCATTGATAAATACTTATAATTTTATCACAACTTCCTCAAGCACATTGATTTTAGGTAACACCCCTCCGCCTTCGGCGTCGGGCGGTTACCAAACAACGCGCTTTCGGTAACTGTCATAAAATTATTTCATAATTATCAATGTCCTCGGGATATTATAGCTGATAATATGGGCACTTATACGATGTTTTAAAGTAACATTACTCTCGTACGCAATTGTACGATAATTTACCTATGTGACATAATTATTGAAAATTTTAAAAATAGTGAAAAAACCATAATTTTTATTATAGGCTGCTTCTTTTTCGGGTTGCTGGGTGGTGATACTTCTTATTTAGAAAACTCGCCAGGGCCCGTTTTCTAAATTTTGACACGTGCAAAAACAAATGTCTTATAAAATGAGACCTTTCATATTCTATTGTTATTATTTTTTAAAAGTAGTTATGTATAATATTTTTTGATTACCTATTTATTGTAAAATCATAAAATAGTACGAGTATATTAAAGAACGTGTTTTATAAGACATGTTTTTTTTCGCACGCTCGTTTTCTAATTGAGAAGTGCGAAAGAAAGTCTTATAAAATGAGTTCTTTATACTATTTTTTATATTTTGCGCCTTCTACAATAACATTTACTTACTCAATTTGTGATTATATTTGTAACCATGTGTACATTTTCATGTAAATAATCTTCCGTAAATAAAGAAAAATAATAATAATTTCGACATTATATTATTAAAATGAATTGTCAATTAACTAAAAATAAATTAGGTAAAAATGGGTTAAAAAATCATCATCTAGTACCAACCGTCTAAAACAAAAAATTGCGTATCGAAATGAAGGTCATTACGATACGCAATTGCGTATCGTAATGACTTCATTATGAACGCAAAATATAAAAAATAAGTTTAGGAGTTTTTATATAAAAATATCTGGAACGAAAATAGGTCCGGAACGAAATTCTTTTCCGTTTGAACGGAAATGAAATTTTTTTGAAGCATATTAACGATATTAACCGAAACTAAATTATTTTTTTCGGAGTTGAATCGAAACGAAACAAAAATCTATTCATCCGGGTTCCTGCCTAATACAAATCTTACTATTTGTATATTCATTATAAAAATCGGAATTATATATATTTTTTTACTTATATTACAATATTTCCCCATCCATTTCTTTTTGAAAATGTCATATTCATAAAACGTAATGTGAGCAGCTGTGTGCGGTGCGCAAAATATTCCATAGAGGAGGTTGATGGGTGGGATAAGACGTATGGAAAGATTGGCTTCGACGATAGCTCGTGTTATCACGTATCGATTGAAGGGCGCACGGTAGTCTGCTCGTGAATTAATAATCATTACGTGATGCTATACAAGCTTCTTACATGCATGAAGATGGCCCGAGCCCGACCACTACTAACACTGCCAGGAATTCTAACAAATATTCATAGATTCGTACCCACAAATATGTCCTCACGACACGACTCCGAGGGAAATAATGATGAGACGATTTTCGTACGAAAAAGTAAAATTATTATAAAATGTGTTTTATATTGCAGAATGTATTAAATCGAGGCCACACGAGAATACAGGCCTGAATGCTTATCACTGCTCAATGCGTCACGTCAAACTATAAGGCCAGCGGGCTAGTCTAACCCTATAAAAACAGTCGGGCTACAGCAGTCAGCGCGAGTGGAGTGGACGCCACAGCACGGAACGTCAAATTTCAATTGTTTTTCGTTGAAAGAAATTGCAAAAATGGTTTTAAGATGCTGTGTGCCAATGTGCAGGAGCAATTACGGTAACACAGCTAAATTAGAGGAATTAAAAGCTAAACAAATTTTCCTAATATATGGCGAATGTATATCATGCAGAATATCAAATTTAGTTATGAATTTTTTTTAAGAACTGTAAAGAACAAATTTGTAATAAAAAGCAGTATAACAAAAAAAAATAGCGAGCACTCAAATGTATTTTATCCAAAGTAATGGTTATTTTATGTCATTCATTTTTATATTATTTTCATTTATTAGCTCCGAATCTAAAGATTTATTAATGTAATTATTATTTCTTGTATTATTTGAACAGTAAGTAATTTAAATTAAAACATGAATTTATTCGTAAATTTAGGCCATTTACAATTAATTTTTTATTTAATTTCTTTAGTTATGTATATAAAATAGTTATTATATAATACTTGAATAGTTACTTACGAGTTGCATATCTTTGTAAATCATATTTTACAATCCTATTTGTTCAAAATCCCGTATATTTCCTACGCTTACACTGTTGTCATTCCATGCGTGGCGTGACAGCAAGAGGCTAGCTGTGACGTCACGAATTGAGCATTCAGGCCTGTACTCTCGTGTGGCCTCGATTAAATAAATATAAATTAAATACAATTAGTTGTGAACTTCGACAATACATAGGCAGCCACAGAATTTTCAGTTGATATTAGCCTGACAAAAAAGTATTCAGAACATTTAAAACTGGAGACCGTTCTGTGCTTTTTCAATTTTACACTGAAAAATGATTAGAACAAGAAAATCAATTGAATATGCTATTCGTAATTCAAGTTAGTTTTGCCGCCATGTTTTGTGACGTCACAATGCGGTCTACACAAGTGACAGATGAACTGCAAACTAACCTAGATGTGTGCGTGAACAGCTATGTTTAAGAGAGTTATATATATATATATATATATATATATATATATATATATATATATATATATATATATATATATATATACAATGAAAGTGAAATTAAAGGAAGTTTTGTGTTATTTAAAAGCAACGGCTGAGTCCCAAAATTATAGTGAGGGAGAAGAAATTATTAATTCCGGACACATAAATACATGTGGAAAAAAATTCGTTGAAGAAGATACAAATGAAATGAAAATTTTTGCTTTGTGAACACTTTTGAACAACTTTTTAAAGCAGAATTACACAAATTGACGTTTACATGTTATAGTACCATCGGCCATATTAGATGGTGGCCGCATTGTAACGTTATTTTTAAGAGCTTCATGAGTTGGCCGCTACTTGTGCAATTGGGTTTAAGTCCGATGACAGTGAGGAATGATTCAGCTTTTTTTTGATATTATACAATAACCATTCACTCACAAGACGCGAATTATTTGTTGGGTTGTTCTTATGCTTGTTATTAAAATTGTCTCTTTAGCCTTTTTTGGCACATAACTTTACATTTTTTTTTAAATATAAGTCACTCTTTGCTATTCATAATTGTTGCAACGAAAGCTAATTTTCTTACTCCCTTTGACTAAATATACCCCAAAACATAATACTGTATTAAATAAATCTATAACAATTTTTGACAAAATGGCGGGTAGATGGTTAATTAGATGGACCCTTAAGGCCCCAAACAGTATTAGCCTAGGGTCCTTAAAGTTAACGGTCCGCCTCTGCGTCCCACGTTGTTCAACTTTTACAGATCAGATATAGAAGAATGTTTATCAAAAAACCAAACTGGAGAACTAAACTCTCAGAAATTCTATTTAAAATATACATTCAACTTGATTTTTATACGAATGGTTCACAAGATATTGTGTAAATTTAACCACTTAAAATTTTTGTATAAAACAAAATTGGTTCAAATTGAATGATCATATTTTCGCAACATAGCACCAATGTATTTTATAGAACGCATATTATTTAGATTAAATGATGGTATTGTACTTACCGGATAATGAAAAATCTTCATAACTGATGCCCACGTTTCACAAAACACAAATTTTCTTATTTCACTTGAAATGTTAATTTCTACATTACACAGAAATATACGTCTACCCACTGCTAAATATCACAACAAACTAAAATCTTGCGATTTATAACATGTTTAATTAAAAACACGACAGCACTGATCATAGTAGTGTAGATGTGTAGAATGAAATATCTTTAAATAAAATTAATATTAAGTAAGATTTTTTATAAAATTCATCATTTAATACTGTACAATTTGACCACATTTTATTATTTGCAATTTGCAAAATTTTACAAAATTTACTGATTTAATTTCTACACAAATATATTTCACCACTTACCAAATCGGTTTTACACGGTTAAAATTTCTTATACATTCCAAATGTCCACCATTAGAACTATAACCGAGATTTCATTTATCATTTCGTATGTCATATTTCAAGTAAATTATAATGATCATTATAAACGTAATTTCAATAGTATCGATCATTAAGTCTCGATGATCTTTTCAGAAGGTAATCGTAAGTATTCGGCAATAATCGCCAAAATGATACTGTCAATCTTGTCTTAATTTATTGTAACCTCAAACTCAACACATGCATTTGATGATTTTGACAACAGTGAATACGAAAATGTAAAGCGTTTAACATATAAAAGTAAATGTGTCGCAAATTTAAACTAATCTGCGTATGTCCGTATGTGTGTGTGGATGTGTTTGTGGATGTTGGATCCATGATTTCTCAAATACTATAAGACTTAAGACATTTTTAACTACGGATTCCTCAATCTAACAATAATGGGAATAGTTGATTAAGTTTTGTTAACAATTGGACAACCGGAAGTAGTAGTTATAAGAAAAAAAAATCATACAAATATTATATATCGAAAATGTATGTAATTACTTATATTAAAGAACGTTAAATTCTTTATTCGATAAATATAAATTCATTATTATATCTTCTATAGATTTAGAGAAATGCATATAAAATCAGATCAAACTACTTCAAGGCAAGAAATTCAAATGTTTGTAATTCACACATAAATGTCACTGTCAAAAATATTAGTATGCCAGTGTCAAAAATATTTGTACATCATCATGAAGATTATGAAAATAAATAAAGTCAACAACGCAAAAGAATATACGTAAAAAAGAATATGAAAGGATTTGCGTAAAAATGACTAATAAAAGGAAAAGAAAAGGAAAGTAGAAAAAAAATTCAGGATATTGAAAATAAAGAAAATGTATGTATTGTACATAATTTATATTAAAATAATTATTTTGTAGTGAGACATGAATATATGTATTTGTATATAAAAATATTTTTCGTTTTATGCGTACAACCAGGTAAAATATCTGGCGAGAGGTTATGTGCTGGCCACATCAGATTTTTTATTTTTAAAGACCCGTTGGTGTTATTGCACTTTTTAATTGTTTTAAAAGCAATATAGATATTTTATTTCATAAACGAAAACGAAATCTGTAATAAAAGCATTTGAATTTTTGCTTATACATATAGTATATGACGCGTCCACGGGCGCCAGTTTAATCTTTAAACTTAAACTATGCCTACCTAAATAAAACAGGACAAAACATGTCTTGCATGGAACTCTGTAAAAAGCTTAAAATGGATATTTTATTTTACGTTTATCTCATGACAACAACCTATTATATCAATAAATTTAGGCCCATTTTACGCAGTATTTAATTCTGAACATTTTTTGTATGTATACTTTGGTTCTAAAATTATTAGGGCAGAATTTACAAACATAAGAAAATTTTACCATTGTATTCCCTATGGTCCATAAAAATGACAGCCGGTATATATGTATATATTTTTATATTATATTACCGTAGTAGAATTTTCTTTTTGTTAAATCTGCATTTAAGGTAGGTATCTAAAATAATTTGAAAAACAATTGATTTTTCTACAAAAAATGATTTATTTTATAAAGTTTGATTTAAATCAATGATTTTTTTTTAAAAACAGTTGATTTAAATCAGGCCAACTCTGATTTGTCGCCTGTGTCGGCTATTAGGAATTGTAAAAAACGTCGGTTAATTTAGACACAAGTTGCTACCTTAGCAGATCATTTGTTATATCGCTATTTGAGCAAAAATGCGTAGTTCACTAGATTCGGGCGAAAGTATAATTTTGCAGATTCTTATTTTTGCGAAACTAATATACTAAAAAAGAAAGGAGAGAAACGAATTAATACAGGTCTATATACCAGGTGTCTAATTTTGTGAACATAGAAAATGAAATGCTGAAATTTACAATTAACGATCTTTCTATCTATTAATTTTAGAGCAAAAATGTGTAAGGGCAAAAGTTGTTCAGAATTAAAAACTGCGTTTAGTAGGCTAAAAATTATTGTTGAACAACCTTTGTATCTCGTAAAAAATGCTAAATAATTTTAACAATCACTCTAACAATTACTTTACATCTGTCAAACTGAAAATTTCGAAAATCGCAATTTGTTTTACTCTCCGTTGCATACAAAATTGTAAAAATGGTTTAGCATTTTTCACGAAATAAAAAGATATTTGACTAATAATTTTAAGCTTACTAGCCGCAGTAGTTTAAACTCTATTCCTTGCACTGTGCCCTAAAATTAACAGGTAAAGAGATGTCGCTATATAAATTTTTTAACATAACCTTCATTCACAGCTACTTTTGCCTTAATACATAGTGCTAACAGATAATGCGTAATGAAACACCACTGTAATCTTAAACCAGATACAGTATAGTTTTAATTTTAACGCATAATGCATAAACACAATGCCTAGCAAGAAAAATTTGCAAACTCCAAATTTTTATGCATTAGGCACTAAGTAAATTTGTGACAGCTGTCAAAATAAATTTGCGCGAAATCTCAAAATCTTCTATTAGGAAGAAAACAAATAACATCTAGTGCTGCATTTGCAATACCTACTATGTGCTCAAATAAAATTAAACAAGGAAATAATAACAATTTTGACAGGTAATTTGAATAAATACAGAAGTCAACTATCAATTAAATTTTGTTGCAGAAAATTCTGTTTTTCTTAGCCTTACGCATTAGCACTATGTATTAAAGTTATGTGTTACGCATTAAGTACCGGTGAATGTAGCTATTCGCAATCGAAATTAACGATAGAGGCGCTGATTTTCGAAACAAGATGGCCGCCATACGATATATTTGATTGGTTTGACATATATGACAGTTCACATTGTTCACTGTGTTTCGTTGATTGTGTGTACAAATGGAGTTTAAAAACTTATTTATATGAAGGCGATAAGTTTAAATATTTAATTATTAATTACTACACTACACACTCAGCTGTCACTTATTAAATATGGCGCTTGTACGATTGCTTTCCGTAGTACTGATTTGTGCCATGAGAGGGGAAATTTTATCTACGATTGCGAATAGTATATCCAGTTTAGAGAAAGAAATATACACCCGGTATATTATACATACATATAATCGCTATCAAACACTTATTAATTTCCTGTAGATTCCAAGTCAGTAGACTAGAATTAAATAAATACGATGAAAAATTCTAAACAGTGTAAAACGAATGAATAAATCAGGAAACTGTTCTATTCTAATTTTAAAGTTGGAAGTCCTTTATCAATAAAAATAAACTGATTGATTTATCAGCACGAATAAAACCGCTGTGAAGCGAGTTATGTAATTGTATATAAATTTGGAATTAAAACTTTTGTCATCAATATCCACAGCTATTTAGTATTCGTTTCGGGTATTAAGGTTATTATACCTTTATTATGTATGTATTAATACGTATGTGTTTACATGTAGTTAGTGTGACAAGAATAAAAAGATATAGCGATAATCTTAGAGGCGTAAAATACGAGTACTATAGCATATCTGAATTAAGATCGTTTAATCATGCATTTAAATACATGAATGTATTTCAAAAATTTTCTCTCACGTTGTGCAATTATAAAACGATTTGAGTGGGAAACGAATAGCATATCGAAGAGAATTTATGTGTTGATTGAAGATAAGTAGATTTAATTAGGAGTTTTAGTGAATAATTGCATATGTAAAATAGTTAAAGAGATTGCAAAGTTTGTTTTCTTGTTGTAGGAATATCAAGTGATACTGGTATTAAAAATACATTTGTATGTTAATCAGTTACACGAATTTTAAGTAGGATTTCTTTTCTTAAATTTATATGTGGATTATAAGGAATTACTTAAATCCTATCTGAAATGTTAATTTTATGTTTATTGCCTTTTACATTTTAATTTTGTTTACGCTTGCATTCTTTATAATTTACGATGTTGGTTGAGATTATGTTCAAAGTAGTTTCCATTACCAATAATACACTTCTTTCCGCCCACTATTTAGAAATAATCATGAATTGTAGCATCGATCTCTTTTTCAATCGAAAACCTTCTACCAAGTATTTTTACCTTCGGTCATACCTTTAAGTAAGAAAGGATTATGTTTGGGTCAAAAAATTCGATGGTGAGTTTTTAATGAATAAGCACGTTTTAGAGTCACTACAAACTGATTTTACTATTTTTGCGATGATGTCTGTATGTCTGTGTGTATGTGTGTGTGACGATTTTTTTTCAGTCAATAACTCCAACACTACAATTCTAAAAATTATAATTCTTTCGTATTCCTCGTCGTTACATCCATGCCAAGTGTGATTGACAGTATGTTTGTGTTATAATTTTACTGCAAATATGGAATCATTTCTAAGAAACTTTCTGTATGGAATTTGTACAAAATACATAGAACTGAGGGAAGGTAATGTACTGGAAATATAGAATCTTCCGCAAGAAACTGTCTGTATGGAATTTGTATAAAATACATAGAACTGACGGAAGGTAATGTGCTGGCTACATCAGATTTTTTTATATTCAAAATATTAAAGTCGTACATTGTCAAGTCATGTGAGCATGGCGGGGTTTTATTACTATCTTTTCGCCCAAATCTGAAATGTTGAAGCTGGCCTATCGGAAGTCTCATTATTATGATGTACTATAATTCCTGTCTCCGGAACTCTAGTGAACAAATCAGGCACAGATTCTTCAATGTAGGTACTATGTAACTAACACTGTCTTCTGTCTATCTAAGTTAATTGCATTTAGCAGTACATACATTTCTTTTTTTATAGCTTGCTGACTCTTGGTTATTATTAGTGTTTCCCAATCTTTGTGAATTCATACATAACTCTCTTGACGTGTAAGTACAATGAAAATAGGAATTTAAGTTTCGTTACCTGTCACAATCGTGATTCTATTAATTGCTGAGGATTCAATTTTCAATAGATGCTCTATTACTTTATAAATGCTTCTACTGTCTTTGATTATTGTAATAATAGTTATAGCAGAGGTTCCTTTTTGATGTTGACAGAACATTTCCTTTTTCTTTAAAATTCTTTATTTCAGCGTTCAGTGGCCTAAGAAGTGGCTTACTCATTAAAAACAGAATCTAATTGCATTCATGAAGACTTAAGGTGCATTCACAAATGAAAATTAGGTTTATGCTTTTTGTTTAGGTTTAAGTAAGTCATTCACAAATGTAAGTTTAAATTACCTGAAAATTAGTTTTAATATGTACAGACATCTGTGTAAATGCTTCAAAAACAAGATTCAAATATCGGTAGATCAGTACTCAACAAGATAACTGTGCGCCGTGAAATTGTCATTCGCTTGACATTATTGGTTATATTTCAGCAATTATGACAGTCTCCATGTTCTTCTCGCATTTTTTTAAAAAGCCGAATCCACCAAGAGGATACTAAATAAAGATGGGAGTATATATCTATATCATTTCAGACTCGTTCTCATTGGTGACGTTTGTGACGTCAAACCAAATCATAAACCTAAAGTTTGGAGCTTGCAATGTTTAGCTTTATGATTTGGATTTAGAAACTCTAAATTCTGAAGTGTGAATGGATTCATTACATAATATGCGGCCAAAGTCTTTAAATCTTAAGTATAAACCATACTAAATCTAATTTTCATTTGTGAATGCACTTTTAAATCAACGCATAAACCTGTTTTGATATCATAATAAATTATGAATCAAAAATGCTTTCCGGTTTTCTATATTTTTTACTCACAACAATACTTAAAAATTATTAACTGAGATCTGTAATTGTTGGGCTGGACTTGGTTTAATGCTCTGCCTAGATGCCATTTTATTGACAAATCTCGCGCTAGGATTATTCATTTATCAAGTCCAAGTTCTGGAAGTAGGTTATAATATCTATTTCATCGTTTTTCATATAACTCGGACGGAGGTTTCTATAGTAAATGTGTAATTAAGCTTCAGTTTTATTGACTTAGATCATGGAGAGTACGAGAGATAAAATATTAGATCAATAATTCAGTTTTATTTCCGCCATATTTTACAACATGTTCAGGGGATTAATAACAGGATTTAAATGTTTATAACTTACGGTCGTGTTTTAGCAAATTCTGTCATTTGTGACACTTTTACTATTTCATCGTGATGTTCATGTACGAGGAGATTGTAAATATATCAAATTGCTGCAATATACTTTGACATTTTATGAAAATTCCGCAGGTGTAATTATTGAAACATGTTTTCATATATTGATTACTACCACACGAATATAAAAATATAAAGGTTGATCCTATATTACAAAAAATGTTTAGAGAAATTTACATATAATTATATTACACAATTATTTTGTTCAGAATCACACAATTATTTAAATCACAATGAGAACTCCACCAATTACAATAGAACATCAACAACCTGCATTCAAAGACCATTATTTGAATATAGGTTAAATGGGGAACTATATAGCTACTATAGTCAAAATTTAATTATCATAGATAAGAAAGCGAAAATTTATATAAATTAATGAGTATGAGTGAAAAAAATATTAATTTCTTCGCAAATTACAAGCGATTGAAAATTTGATTAACGTTTCATATCCTATGTAATTCGATTGGTTGGCTGACTATAAAATGGAGACGCGCGCTCGACCATTGGTGAGAACATACGGAACTTAAAAATTCATATATCGCTTATTACGGAAAATATTTAAGTCGCATTTGCATTATAATTATTAGTTCGTTGTTTTCGAAATAAAAATCTGATGTGGCCAGCACATAACCTCTCGTCAGATATTTTACCTGGTTGTACGAAAAATATTTTTAAACACAAATACATATATTCATGTCTCACTATAAAATAATTATTTTAATAAAAATTATGTACAATACATACATTTCCTTTTTATTCAATATCCTGAATTTTTTTTCTACTTTCCTTTTCTTTTTCTTTTATTCGTCATTTTTTCGCAAATTCCTTTTATATTCTTTTTTAGGAATATTTTTTTGCGTTGTTGACTTTTTATTTATATTCATAATCTTCATAATGATGAAAGTACAAATATTTTTGACAGTGGCATACAAATATTTTTGACAGTGACATTTATGTGTGAATTACAAACATTAGAATTTCTTGCCTTGAAGTAGTTTGATCTGAGAATTTTTACATCAAATTATTTTATATGCATTTCTTTATCTCTAAATCTATAGAAGATATAATAATGAATTTATATTTATCGAATAAAGAATTTAATGTTCTTTAATATAAGTATTTACATAAATTTTCGATAAATAAAATTTATATGATTTTTTTCTTGTAACTACTACTTCCGATTGTCCAATTCTTACCAAAACTTAATCAACTCTTCCCATTATTGTTAGATTGAGGAATCCGTAGTTAAAAATGTCTGAAGTCTTATAGTATTTGAGAAATCGTGGATCCAACATCCACTCATCCACACACACATACGGACATCATCGTAAAAATGTTATAAACGGATTCTAGGGACCTGAAAACGTGCTTATTCACTAAAATCTGGATATGCGATTTTTAGCATGAATCCAATAGGTACCTCTCTCAGCGAGAGGTAAAAAAATTCCTCTGACATTTTGTTCTTATAAATGTAAACTAAACTGTTAAAGAAATTAACAAAATGTTTGTCTCATATTTTCTTACATGAGATGAGAACCATGTATGAATGATACACAATAGAAATGATTACATAAAATATTATTTTTTAAAAGACTTCAACTTCTGACAGGCAATACATTGAAAAAGAAAACTTTCCAAATCAAATTGTGTGTGTCCTTATTTAGCACACCAACCCATTCCTCCAAATATAGTCCTGACAATTTCTTCATTCATCCGTGACACATAAAAATTGAAAAAAGCATCAATAGCATAATCAACGAGTGTCTATTTCATCATCAAATTACTGTCCAAACAGTGATGCGTCTCATCTTCGCAGCGTATCAGCCAAACAAAAGCACGTTTGTGTTAAAAATAAATATCTCTCTCCCCACGATACTTCCTGATTTGACATCGATAGTGTTTTGTTTCATTACTGTTTTGTTTCACATCAAAGCTTGCTGGATCCCCGATGAAAACAACATGGATGATGGATCACTGGACGACTAATTTTACCTATATTAGGTTTGATGGCGGGTGATAAATTGTTCGTAGATTGTCACGTTTGAATTTAATTAAAAATTCGCGTGAAATATTGGAAAGTGAATTTGGTTTCGTGTTTCACTTTCCTCGTCATTTTCGTGGGCAATAACCCAACACTAACTAATTTGTGGATTGTAATATGTGGCACATGATTTATATATGCGATTGGGGTTATTGGCAGCACGACTTATCATGGAAATTGAAACTGAGGGTCCCGACTTTAATTTCGTTTGGACATAGCGAAATCAAAAACAGAATGAAAGGTCATTGATCCCAAAACGGACACCATACATATTTCTATATACAGAATGAATACGAGAATCCCAGGCATTTAACAATATTATCTGTACCGTAAAACTACATAAAGAATAAAATTTGAATTTTTGGGTGACTATTTCACTCATAAATATATAAGCCAATCCAAATTCTGGATTCTACCTAATTACCAAGTTTGATTTCGACAAAACACCGTCACAAAAAAAAATCGCACCCTTTTAGCCAATAAGATGTCGTATTTTTACAAGTGAGTTTTGAATAGAGAAATTTTTTTGACGTTTTAGAAACATATTGTTTAGATAACCTATCAAAGTGTGTATATTTTTACTGTTATCAGTTTTTATTAAAAAAGAGTCGATTCGGACAGGATTCTATTTAAAACGTTGAAAAAGCAAACTTAAATATAACACCTCAAAGACTATTAAAATTAGATGATTTTTGTCAAGAAAAAAATATAAATGATTACCTGATTTTTATTTAGGAAATACTCATCCGAATACCATTTGTGTTTAAATTTTATCCTGGAAAAATTTTCCGGTTGCTTTACTCGAGCCTGATGCCAATTTATCTCGTGACATTGATCAAAAATCACTCGTTTCACAACTCGTGATTTTTTTGTCGATGCCACTGCCACTCAAAAAATTGCTAGGCAACCAGCTCTCGTAACAATCTGACAATTTTTCCGGCAAAAATTTAATACTTATGATAATAATTTAATGAATTATATTTAGTTTTCCTCGCAAAATGCTGGCCGTTGAATTATTTTGATTAAAAAATTGACAATACCGAATACAAACACATAAAAACAAACAGATCTGTCTGTGTTAAATAGGATTACTCTAGTAAAAATCTGATGTGGTCAAAACCAAACCTCTCGCTATTTAATTTTTATTAATTTAAATATACATACTTACATATTTAGATATTGCGGAAACTGTATTAAGATCCATTCTATATAACTATGGTTCTATTTACTACTTTCTTTTCAAAACGTTATTATTATTAATTTGGAATGATTAGTTCTTTGACAGTAACATTTATCTGTCAGTTGCATACATTTGAGATATGAACTGTGTAACCAAGGAGTTATGCTTGTTTAAAAGTTATTCACAAAATATATAGAAACAGTATTTATGCAAATCAAGCCATCATTATGACCTTTATCAAGTCATGTAGAAGTTAATAATTTACATTACATGATAATAGTCATAATCATGGCCGAAACGAACAACAATCAATTTGTATAGTTCATTACTAAATGAATGCTGTATTCATTTAGTGTTGTATTCAGAATACAACATCGGTTCCAAGTTATATCCAAAATCCTCATTATTCAACCAATATTCACAGCTTCAGAAATATCAAACTAAACTTTTACATTAGCCTTTAGGAGAGGTTCTTCCATATTGAAGTATGTTTGAATATGAAAGTTACATTTCAAAAGAACATTGTTTAATAAAATATAGGAATCATGCAGACTGATTTATACCTTGTCCTTATACAGGATGCAATGCTGTTTGGAAATACATCTATTGAATCCCTAGTCTCGGATAAAACAAATTCTACACGTGTGTCCCAGACAAAGTTAAATTATTCATGTACTCAGTGATCCGATTAATTAAACATTTATTTTTAATTATTTTTTGCCTGCTAACTTTTTTCGTCCACTCCAAAACAAACAGACATTACACGAGAACATGCACTCAAAGGAATTGAAACATTTTTAACTGTCGAAGAGCGCAAAACAATTAAATAAATCTCACTTAATATTGTCTGATGCGTCACTCGATCTGTTTAGTCTCTGGTCTTCTTTTTTATTGGCTTGCATTCCATTTACTTTTTTATTCTTCTAAGCAAAGTTAATAAAAACTCACATAACATAACGTACGATTTATTTCTGTACTAAAACATACATGAATCCTGTAATTTACTGCTAAAATATTCACGAAATATAAGTTCATATTTTACGGTAAGTATCTACAGCAAGATACAACTATTTATGATCTCAATTTTGCCTACAAGAAGGAAGTACATTAAGTTGTTCAATCATAGTTTCCAGGGTAATATAAATAAAACGGACATTATTTTCCTATGAATTTCGCAAGATGGGTAATAAAGACAAATTTTTACTACAAAAATTTTATATAACAAAAATGTTCAAGACATACAGGGTGCGGCAGAACCAATTGATCAGTTTGGTGGGGCAGGTGTTCGGGCGGTGGCAGGCAGCTGCACTAGGTCTCCTTTTATTCTGTCGGCACCCCCAGTTTAGTACCCAACATGGTTTGGACCGGAGTACTACCGATCTGTGATTGCGAGGCAGAGATCTTTTCGGCGACGGTTCAACATTCCGCGAAATAATGCTGTTCCTTCTGCGAACACAATTCGGTCCTGGATTCGGCAGTTGGAGGAAACTGGTAGCACACTAAGAATAGGTACACATGGCCGACGAAGATCCATCAGAACACCAGAAAATGTGGAGCTAGTGAGAGCAGCAGTCGAACAATCGCCAAGACGTTCTGCTCGAAGGCACGCTATTGCATTGGGGGTTTCAGACCGCAGTTTGTGGAGGATTCTGTATTTAGATTTGAATTTCCATCCCTTCAAAATAATGATGGTTCAGGAATTGAACCCAGCAGACTACGCCAACTGTGTGCCAAATATGTGTGAGGAAATTCTTGCAGCGATCCCTCCTGAAGCAGCATTCTTTAGCAGCGACGAGGCACATTTTCACCTAAGTGGGATTGTGAATAAACAAAATTTTCGCTACTGAGCTGAAAACAACCCCCAAATTGTTCACGAAAGACCGCTACATTCTCCGAAACTAACGGTGTGGTATGCCGTATCACAATTTGGCGTTATAGGCCCGTACTTTTTTGAAGAGGGAGGCGTGACCGTGACCGTGAATTCCGGGCGTTATGTTTCAATGTTGAAAAATTTTCTGCAGCCCCGAATGGAAGTGGTTGTTGAAGAAGAAGGATTAGGGGACTTTTGGTTCCAACAGGATGGGGCTACAGCCCACACAGCCCGAAATTCTCTAAACGCTTTAAGAGAAATGTTTCCTGGACGTCTAGTGTCTTTGAGAGGTGACGTGGGGTGGCCTGCGCGATCGACCGATTTAAGCATATGCGACTTCTTTCTTTGGGGATATCTAATGGAAAAAGTGTTTAAACGTCGCCCCCAAAACCTGCTAGAGCTAATGGAGCAGAATGTTGAAGAAGTAAACGCGATACCCCGCGAAATGTGTCAACGGGCTGTTCAAAACCAGAAATCGGCTCCAGCAATGTATTGCTGCTAAGGGCCGCCATCCTAAAGACATTATTTTTAAAAATTAATGAGTATAAAATGGTAAGTCCTACTGATTTCAAAAATAAAAACATTTTTTTCATATATACCCTGGTTTCTTTTTTATAACTCTTCAAAACTGCTCAATTGGTTCTGCCGCACCCTGTATAAGGTTTTCTCGCGCTTAAGATGACCAAAGAATTAAAAAATAAAACATAATTAATTTTTCTTTGATTGATCTATTGTAAAATTCTTCGCTGGATTTTTTTGCTGTCGTTTCTGTGATATTATTCTACTTATTAATCACATTTAATCCAAATTAAGTAGTTTTTTCAAAGGTTTGAGTTTTAGAAAATGAATGGAGCGAAACACCATTATACTCATAAAGATCTTGCCAAAAAAGAACAAAGCAACAAAAATATTCATGAAAGGATGATTGCCGTATTTGGAGATGATGCACCGTCATATTTTACCGTACAGTTATGGTGTAATTCAATATGGATGGAACTGAGAATCGATTGAATATTATGATCTAAAGTGGGGAAACTAAATCGAAGAAAAACCTTAGCTCGTTAACTGCGGAACAAAAATAAGGTAGTATTGCGTTACTGACGATATGTAATTTATTTTTACTGTGGTGCGATACATATCTCCGGGAATATGTACTTTAGTTCCATCTTGTGAACAAAGAAGGAACTTTTTGGCTGTTTTCCAGTATCTATCTTTTAGGTTGATATCTGAACTTATTTAGACTCAAACCGTACATACCTACACGGACTAAAGCAGCACACAAAGTAAATTTACATTATATTTCCACTTCATTTCAGGGAAATGTTTTTTAGCTAATTCAAGAATTTTTTTGATCTCTCTGACAATATTGTAAATATAAACTATAATAATGTAAATTCCACGACGTTTACACTGGCAATAAAAAGAAATAAAACGAACGTTATTATAACAAGTTCATGCAAGTTGATACAAATCCCCGGCGATATGTACCGCACAGAAATAATAAATAATTAATTGTGTGCGTTACATATCGCCCGAGATATATACTATATTATTATAATCTAATAATCCTGTATAAAATGGCATTTAAAATACTACAAGAATCGTAAAAATCGGTCCACAAATAAAAATTATATACTTTCAGCACCTGAAGAATGAAATGGTGAAACTCGCTTATGCATAATGTCACCATTTGATTACATATCGCGGGCGATATGTATCGCAGTTAACGTGTTAAAAAGGTTCAAGATTTGATGTTAACGAAACAAAATATGAAAGTTTCAGTGATTTAAATGAAGTGGGTATATCACAAGTAACTAAATAAAATATTTCTTTACACTCAATTGTTTTCCTTTTTTTGTTTAAAAAAATGGTTATTCTCGCCAATTTGCCTTAAATGTATAATTTTAGTGCCGCAATAGAATCGTTCAAATTTGATTTTACACAGCACCCTTCTTAAACCGCGGCAGTGAATTAATACTTTACTAAACTTGCACAAAAAGTTCTTCATTCGAGTCTTGTAAAATGTTAGAAAAAAGTGTACATTATATTGCTAGAGTTACAGGTCAATAAAATTGCACAGATTTTCTATTTTCAACTTTATTCTTTAGTGTGGCATTTCAGTAACAGTAGGTAGGTACTGTTTTTTAAAAGTAATGCCAGAAGCAGATAAATTATCGTAAGTACCCCTGTAAAGTCATTTTTTTGGATTGTCTATCTCATCATTACTTTACGAAAAAATAACGACTAGAGTTTCAATTATTTCCAAAAATATTTTCAAAAATGAATTTGAATATATATGATATATGAACTTCACAGAAGATTTCATCTGTAAACCCCGAAATAATCCCCTTTCATATCAATTATTACCACACCTAACCACACATTTGCAACAAATCCGTTTGACATGCACCCTTATTCCATTACTCCACCTCAGTAAATAGTTCCTGTGTATATCCAGCCACAATCCATGTTTTTAATTGGCAACATAAACATAAAGCACGATCACAGTAGGCAAGGCAGTGTATCAGAGCGTTGGAATACAAACAGTGGAACGCCGAACGCCGTTGTCTACCGCGCACTCCACAGGGAAATGAACGGAAATGAAACAATTCAAAACGTCTAATTTTATGTCCCGAGTGGGAAGAGAACCACAGAGACGTGGGAGCCAAGATAACTAAATTGAGAGGTTTTTATTTAATACACAGTAGAACATGACACCAAAAGAAATTCGAGATAATAATAAAAATAATATTTAATAATTTTGGCCATTATTTTCGTTTTATTATTATTTTTTGCCCTTTCGTTGCTACATGTCATTTATCTATTGGACACTGTCAACATTTTCTATCTAGATAACTATTTGTTAGGCAAATTTGAAACAAATTAAAGAGATCTGGATTATAATTATCATAAATATTATAGCGTGCGCGCAGCCTACCCCTCTGACCGAAGCGTGTCTAGACGAGTTGGCGGCTAATCACCGCGTGCAGCTGTGTAAACAAACCGTGCATGCATGACTTGCTTGCTCTCCCACTTACTCGAAGGTTACTGATAATGTTCTAGACTAGAATAATGATTATTACTACGTTTACATGCAGTTTTGAAAATGGTTTCAGTTTTCAGTCAAAATTACGCGATACTGTTTACATGCAATTTTCAAAATAGGTTTACGCATGCGCATTTGACCGATGTAAGTGACAGATCCTCTTCACTTCAAATTCTTCGTTTTGCTATTATTTCAATAATTTTGTCTACTACGCAATAAAACTATACAACTGTCAGTTTATTTGTAGGTTAGTAACACCAAGCAACACAAAGCGACAGAATACGTTAGGCTATACGCATGCGCAATATCGAAACTGAATTTTAAGTGTTTACATGAGTAGTTTTAAAACTAGTTTCCAAGTCAAACCCGTGAATTTTAGTTCTGGTTTGAAATAACTCAAAACCGTTTTGACACTGTATACATGGCGTTTTCAAAATTAAAAACGTTTTGGAAACGGTTTGAAAACTGCATGTAAAATCAGTATATATAAGGTGACGCAGTTCTGTGCGAGGAAGTTCAGTTAGTGGAGAGAATTAGTTAGTGGAGGTCTGTCATTTGAGTGGTGTGAAATAAATGATTATGTAAATAAATACAAGTTAGTGTACAAGCTGGTCGACAGGTTGAAATAAATAGCTAGTAACATAAATTTATTGTAATAAATAGTTAGTGAAATAAATAAATAAATAAATAAATAGTGAAGTACAAATCGTGTAAATAAATAATCTCAGTGTTAATTGTTTAATTCTTATGTCTGGTTGCAGAAACGTTCATCAAATTTTTGTTTAATTAACGGACCATCAAAATGAACAAATTCGAATTGTTATCACCTTTAAATTAGTGCTGTAAAAAATTGCGTTGCATTTGTTCGTTCTAATGATTCGTTAATTAAGCAAAGAATGGGCCTGTCCAACTTTTTTCGAATTTTTTATATGTTACGAAGAATTTAAAAATAGAAATTCCGTATTTTTTGTTTTCTTGAAATTATGCTTAATAACGCCTAAAATAAGTATTAAAGTTTTGGCGCGAAAGCTGTGACGTTAGTGTCACTCCGTCATAAGTAGAGAGAACCGACATACGTTACCATTAATAATGATAATATAATATACAATACCTAAATGTTGCAAGAATACGTATCCATTACAAACTGTGATCAAAAATCTTTAGAGTTAATGGTAATAAATATACGAAATAGTTATTATATCATTTCAAAATATATATTTGTTTGATTTACTTACATAAATAGGTATAGGAATATTGTTAAATGAGAATTTATGTAAAACTTCGATAGTACATATTATACATAAATAAAATTCAGGTATAAGTAAAATTAATAATTTTTTCTCGTTTATTAGGTTAATCATTCGCTTTAATTAATGTGACTTTAGGACTTTCTTTAATATAATATTGAAGGTTATTATACTTACCAAGTACCGTTATTAAAATTGTATCTAAACTATTTTCTATTTATAATTAAATACAACAAAGACAGTATTGATTACAATAATCAAAGCATAGTTCATAATATTATATATGTATATGTTGGCGTATGTGTAAAGCCAATCGCGAATTTATGAGCAAAATATGCATGGTCCACTGGATAGTGACATTTTCACAAGGTACCTGGACGACTGTAAAGACGCTGACGTCACAACATGACGATCATTTTACGCTAAAAACTTTAATTACATTATTATCGGTATAAAAATACAAAATATATAACAATTTTTATTTGGTTTTCATTTATTTATATTCAAAATTCATATGCGACATGTAATTTCTAAAAAGTCGAAGTCTTGGACAGCATTGATGAACGTTTCTGCAACAAGGCATTATTCTTTAATTAGTGTTTATTCCTCCGTTTATTCATAGCGTTAGTTATTTTTATTATCTTTTTACCTTCCGTCACCTTTAGGTAAGGAAGGTATTGTCTTTGGTCAAAAAATTCGATGATGAGTTTTTAATCAATAAGCACGTTTTAGGGTCCCTAGAATACGAATTTACTATTTTTACGATGATGTCTGTATGTGTGTGTGTGCGTGTGTGTGGATGTGTGTGTGTGTGGATGTGTGTGTGTGTGGATGTGTGTGTGTGTGTAACAAAATTTTCGTCTGCGATAACTCTAATACTGCAGTTACAAAAATTATAATTTTTTCGTGTACTTCTTCGTTACATCCATATGAAGAGCTGATTAGATTTTGGTTACAATTGGTCAACCGGAAGTACCATCATTTGAAGATTTTAACAGTTTTTCTTGAAAAAACTCTGTTAAATATAATTTTTTCACATTTGATGTTATTATAAATATTAAAGAATATTTTATTCTCTATACGATTTGACTGCATTGTATACTTAATATTAAATGGATATAGAGTTAAAAAATTATAAAGAAATTAAATTTCATAAAGTAGCCATAGCTATGGAAACAGCTACTATATTAAGAAAATTCTGATTGAAAGATGTCAGTGTCAAGTGAAATTGACATAGTGTGTTTCTCTTATAATTTTTACTGGAAATATACGATCTTTTGCTTTCTGTATGGAATTTGTATAAAATACATACAACTGCTTTAAGGTAATGTACAAGAAATAATAATAATAAATCTTTTATTTCTGCAGATACATTATACTGGATATAGAAAACGTCACAAAATAATAATTTTCTGTATGAAATTTGCATAAAATACATGCAACAGCCGGAAGGTAATGTACAAGAAATAGAATATTTAATTTAGCAAGGAACTTTCCGTATGAAATTTGTACGAAATACATAGCACTGACGGAAGGTAATGTGCTGGCCACATCAGATTTTTTTCATATTTATTTATCGTTTAAAATTAATTTTTTTATTTTAATTAATAATATTTGTCTGATTTTTACACTTTACCCAAATCAATAAACGTTACAATATGTAGCAATACCACTAGAAATCCCAAATCGTTTCTCGTACATTTATGACATTTCATGTCACGTATGCCAACAATTTGTTGTGGGCATAGTGACCCATTAATTTATGAAGCGCGTACGGAAATGGAGCTTTAACATGACGGCCACCAACATTCAACAGATTCTTTGAAATATGAGTACTAACAACACTTAACACACTAAGCGTTGGAATCTCTATGCCGGTGGGCGTGTTTGCCTAATTAATGCACCACTGTTTGACAAATAGATTTTTGTTGGTTTACCACCGTCTCAAACTTAAGGAAGACTTTCGTGATGAAATAATTCTCTAATAGAATAATTACAGAATACGGGAACTTCCATTATCTTATTAAAACCTGTAATATTCTTTTTATTTACTTTGTTTTTAATCTAATAATTCAATTTCAATTGAGGAAGATGAGTTTTTAAATCGCTCAAGGCGACACAAAAAGAACTACAAAAGTAACCAACAAAGTTTCATTTTTAAAATGAAAAAGCAAAATATACGTATTGGTTGGTAGCACAAGCTTATTTTAACTAAAACGCTGTTTTAAAAAATGTCAAATTCAAATATCAAAATTTAATTTCATTCGTATGTTTAAAGAACGATTTAAAAAAATATTTGTTTGAATACAATCTTTGTTTCGCTCTAAAATCAGATTTTGATAAACTTGATATTATTTATTATTAGATATTAATCAATAACGAAATTTGACATTTATTAAAATAGCGTTTTAGTTAAAACATTATGGCTAACAATTTGATGTAGATATATTTCGTGAAAATAACGTTTATATTTTGTCAAATTTATTACTAGTATGAATATTGTTTCAAATTAGATATTTCATTAATACATTTAATACTTTCTTCTTCAAACTCTTACCCTCGCATTTATAAAGAAAAAAATAAACTTAGTTCCAAATTTTATATATATATATATATATATATATATATATATATATATATATATATATATATATATATATATATATATATATATATATATATATATATATCAAGTAGATCATACTCTAGTTTTTGATCTAAATCCAAAAAATAATAATGTAAAAAATTCCAAATATATATATATATATATATATATATATATATATATATATATATATATATATATATATATATATATACAGGGTGTTATATTTTAATGGACCCAGCAAATATCTCGCTTATTTATTAAGTTGGCAATTTTTTTCATATAACATGATTTATACAACAACATGTAAGCTACTTGATGACAAATGTACATTCCTGATACCACTTCCGGTTTATGAGTAATTAATATCTACTTTGAAATTTCAAATAGAACATACTATATTTTTTTACAAATTTGGAAAGTACATCAAATTTGGTTTACAATCATGTAAAATAATCCATATGTTACATTATTAAAAATTAAAATGGCAGGCACTTTTTTATACACCTAATTGGAAAGAGAATAGTGAGCCATGACTGTGGGTTGTGTTCCTTATTTTTATTTTCTGTATTATTATGACAAAAAAAAAATTATTTCGTTTAATAATAATAGTTAAAATTGTTTTAGTTAATTGTTTTATTTCAAGCCACAGTCATGGCTCACTATTCTCTTTCCAATTAGGTGTATAAAAAAGTGCCCGCCATTTTAATTTTTAATAATGTAACATATGGATTATTTTACATGATTGTAAAGAAAATTTGATGTACTTTTCAAATTTGTAAAAAAATATAGTATGTTCCATTTGAAATTTCAAAGTAGATATTAATTACTCATAAACCGGAAGTGGTATCAGGAATGTACATCCGTCATCAAGTAGCTTACATGTTGCTGTAGAAATCATGTTATATGAAAGAAATTACCAACTTAATAAATAAGCGAGATATTTGTTGGGTCCATTAAAATATAACACCCTGTATATATATATATATATATATATATATATATATATATATATATATATATATATATATATATATATATATATATATATATATATATATATATATATATATAACATAAATTATATGTTAATTCCTCTATAAAATTTCGGAAGTAGATCAATATTATTACTTCCGGTTTTGGAGAAAAAACTTTTAATTATCAAATAGAACACCTTTATATTGTTACAAATTTGAAAAATACGTGAAATTTGCTATCCAACCATGTAAAAACAATCGTATGCAAAATTCATAAATATGAATTATTTTATAAATTTTAAAAAATAAGAAAAAAGTATAATGTAAAACAGGTTTATAATTACGTCGGAGGAAATGGAATTAAAATAATTATTATGACAAAATAAAACAATAAAAAAATTAAATAATATTAAAAATTGTAGGAAAATATGGTAAGACTAAATTACTCTCGCGATTCAATATAAATCTTAACAGCCCAATTCAAAAAAAAAAAAAAAATAAGCAAATCCCTATATTTGTATTAGCGAATTTTACCCTAATTTTGTTCAATTATTATTTCTTAAAATATAGTCTAATTTAATCCAAGTAACTATCTTTTTTGATAATATAATGAAGATTTTAAACACCGGGATATAGTAGAATACACTAATCCAAAAATGAGGATTAGCTTAAACTCTTTTGTGAATAGGGCTGTAAATGTTTATTCGATTTATTCAAAAATTCCTTTGACTAATAAATTTCTTTCTTTCTGATATGTAAATTATTTAAAAATTTCGCCCTTATACAAAACTCCCTATCCAAATCTGCAAGGAATAACAAAAATGACATTACTGTCCTTAGGGGAGATTTCAAGTGATTGTAATTGTTATTTATTCTGTCGTAATGCCTGCATTTATAACTGCGTTAAAACGTATACGCATGGGTGTTCACGTGTAATTGTATGATTTGATATAAAGTAAAGCCTCCCTGCTAAATGTACTGTATAATTATATTTTCCTAATTAATATTTCATGAGTTCTGGTCATTCCGCTCATTTGTGTAATACTGTGAAAATATTTCAACTCCTACAATTACATTATACCATAACTTCATTCATGTCCAACAATATTCCACGCTGAATTTGAAATTCAAATCACAATTCATCCAACAATAAATACACATTCCTGTGGTATGAGACAATGTCAAAACTACTAGGAATTCATTCATAATTTAATCTTCGTATGGTTTCATCATAAATCAACTCATATCGACGGATTTGGAAAGTAAGTATGTATAATTATATACATGCATGTTCCAATACTCACGCCTCGTGGAATATAATAGTCAATATATTATGAGATGTTATTGAATATGGTAAGTACATAAACAGGAAGTGTCCTCATTATTCCAAACGGCGGTAAAGTTGTACTACAACGCACACTCATTCAATATTCTCACTGCGCCTACGCTAACGTTTCTAAAAATTGTAACATTGTAAATAAGTAATAGGAAGGGTGTGACAATACTAGTATGGAGATTCTAATCATTAAATATAATAGTAATAATGTAATCTGCGTATGCATATTTCAAAATCATAATGCGAAATGCAAGAACATTAATCAATAAAATAAATACTTCGATAGAATAAAAAATGTCTTACAATAGGTTTATTGTTATATACTTCATATCAAAGAAGCTGGAGTAATAAATCAGATATTTCAGTTAATTGTTTGCTAAGGGATAATGTAACACGAGGGGGGTCTCCTTAGGCTGATGCTACTAATACTTCTTACTCCAACGATGATACACTTTACACTTACTGACTGGTGATAAGGAAGAGCACACACACTTTTACACTTTAACTTTACACTGATGAACACTTACATTACGATTTACGGACATGGACACAACTTGGTGATTTAATATAACTAAAACTTTATTTACATTTAAACTAATACAACTATAACTAACACAACTAATAAGTTACATTCTGTAACCCTGCGGGCGGGCGTCGCCCCAAAACTAAAACACTACATGTCCAAAAACAAGACACGTCTTCACGACGCGACGATCTAATCTCAAATCTTACATTTTTACCCCACGACTATCTAAACTGGATTCACTTTAAAAACAAAACGCTACCTTCAGGACAGGATTATTTTAGGGGTACGGGGTGCACAGGCTAGAGCATCCAAAGTCACGCACGTATACATAATAATTTCTAGACTAATGATAAATAAATGTCGAGACTATCATAATACAATATGAATTTCTAAACTGAATTTTGACTTAAACAGATAAACAGAGTTAAAATATGGATATTGAAACTATAATTTAGAAAAGTTTATAAAAAGTTATTTATCTATTATTGCTCTTGCCCTCGCCTTGTCACAATAGTTTAAAGACTGAATTCCATGGAGACCAATCGTTTCAGTTTCAATCATTTTTTCGAGACCATAGCTGAAGTCATCGTATATTGAAATAAATATAAATTTTGATAAAGAACTTTTATTTTTAAATTTACACGTTTGTTGTCCAACAGTCCGAGTAAACTTAAAATGTAAACGCAGTAAAAATAAATTCAGTGAGAGATTATATTAAAAAATGTACGTCTAGTAAACTGTCAAATCAAGTAATATAACAAAAAATAGATAATACTATAGTATATTGTGTTATTAGGAGTAAAAGTGATACTTTGTGTGGCGAGCATGGAAGTTTGCAAAACGAGCGAAGCGAGTCGGACAATTGCATGCGAGGCACAAAGACAATTTTGTTCCGAATGACACATTAATTTTTTTTTCAAACGCACTACTTTTCTTTTTATTCGCTAATTTTATGTAGTTTCTATGAATATTTACTTATTTTGTTTCTACGCCGCTGGAAATTTCTACCTTGTGAACCAAGTCACAAAAAATGCCATTTCTATGACGTTCGAAAAAAAAATCATATTTATTATTTCTTTACTCGATCATTAACACCCTAAATATAAAAATATTACCACTAATTTTTTTCTCTATTAAAAACTATGTAACTATGTAACTAAAAAATAATTAGTACAGATATTTAATTAATACTGAAATAAGCTATGGCACGTGTCCGGTCCACCAATCTGCATACAAATTTGGATACGGACCATTAAAGTTGTTGTTTTATAAACAATTTTATTTAGCTAGCGTTTTAAAGAACTTTATTTCACTAGCGGTTTTAATATGTCAAATGTCACCCAAAATTGTTGGGATAAATTCAAATTTTCAACGTATACGCGCTATTTCGTCACAAGAAGAAAAATGCTATAATTTTATGTAACGTTTGTCTTTGATTCATTTCATTGTCATATAATATGACTCGTATTGAATTTATTTATATCTTAACCTCTAAAACAATATCACAATTATTTATTTCAAACAAAAGGTTTTATATTTATAGCCAAAAGTCTTTGTAGTGATTTGTGTCACCTGTGGGTAAGGTCCAATAACAATAAATCAAAAATGTATTCAATAATTATATACATTTCAAGTATTGAAAAATTCAAGAACAAATTTAACTACGAATTTCATTTTCTCATTAACGAATTTAGGTTACCATTGCCACCGTAGAACCGTAACATGACAAGCCTCTTGAAATTTAGAGTATCTGCAACAATAATGTAATAGAAATATTTACAACCAAGGCTCTAAAAATAAAAACACAATTTTTCTTCTTATCTCTCAATATCCACGTTTTCGTAAATAAGGGGACAAGTTTTTAGCATGGAGCAATAACTGCATAGTGAGGATCGCTTCAGATTCTTGGAATGTAAACAATAAACAATTCAGTCCATGTCAACGCAAAATTACTCACACTCAGCGACTAGTGACATTTCAAGCTCTGCCTTCATTGATAAAAATCTTACACTCAAATTAGAGAAGTTTATATAGGGAAAAATTCAATAAACAGTTGTATTACACTCGCGGTTAAAATAAATATGTAACTCGCGGGATTAAGACGCTCGCGCTCCGCGCCCGCGCACTTAACTTCCGACTCGTTAAACATTCATTTGAACCGCTTATATAATAAACAACAATTAAGTTATAAATGATGAAAACCGGGGTAAAGATTAGGTAAACAAACATTTGGAAACTTTTATTACAATGAGGTCAAATTCTAAGTTATTCTGAATTAATTATTAATACCTACATACCTACTAGTTATTATCGGAGTAGTGCGTGATATTAAATTATTAATTTTTTCTGAAGGTTTGTTATAATTTTCTTATAATGCTAATAAAAAATTTAAATTAACGTGTAATTAAGTACATGTCTAAGTGTTTTTAAGAAGTACGATGAAGTTTTTAGAAGATAAAAGACTTTATTATTACTTTTCATAATTACGTAATAAATATAATAAATTGTTATAGAAAACAACCAGTTTGATTATTTCATCAATCCTCCAATCAATTTCATCTCTCGATTTTTGGCATATACTGGCATTTATTTTTGCCAGTCGAAGTAGAAAGCAAGTGCATTGTCAAGGTAGGTTTTTCATTCCATTATTTATATTGTTGCAGCACAGAAGAAAATTAATTAATTTAATATTACTTTTTATTTACTCACTTTTAAGATTTTGAACAATATTATACCGTCAGATATCTTACAAACAATTAAATTAGTATTAATTATATTAATGAGCGGTTGCATAATATTAATTGAAATCAAACAAAATTAAATTAAAATCAACAGTTATACGTATAGAGCTAGTTCGCCTCCTCGTGGCACACCCTGGGTAACGCTAAATGAACTAGCACAAGTCGGCGACCAGACAATTCTCAAAGATATTAAGAATCTCCTGGTCACTACATTCGTCACAATGGTAACGACGCAACAGTTTCAATAGTACCTTCCGGTAATCCAAGAAGAGGAAAATAAGATTTACAGACCTCGATGACCCAATTTCAACTCCAACCTCGTCCAACAATATTTTAACATTTGATTGATAATACCAACATTTAAATTTTATGTGACGATTTATAGCCATACGGTAAAATAAAATAAATAAATTTGTATATTAGTTATTTATGTAATAAGGATCGTAGTGTCAATTATGGTACTAGTTGTGAAGATTATCAAGCGAGGCGAAGCCGAGTTTGATAACACGACGTGTGCCATATGATTAGTTACGATCCGTATTACATACAACATTGTATTTGCTGGCGTAAATCAATGAAAAATTAAAATGAAGTGTTTGGTATTGAACAAAAAACAATTAATCTGGAAAATCAGGTATGCTGTTTTCGATTTGTTTGTAAACAAGTATCTCGTTACCATAGCTCATTATGGTACTCGGTACTCTAACAGATTCATTATAATCCTTGGCCTATATTGAAAGACATTAGAGCACTCAAACTGAGGACTATAACATGACACGTCAGTATATAATAGTACATTAAGATACAAGTTTCATATGACATGATTTTAGCGCACGCGTCGTTCGTAATAACGAGCGGCTTGCCGCAAGTTTTCTAAGAGGACAAGTCGAGGGGTCCGTCACTCAAGAAATCCTTGTACACTTACATAAAATCCGATTGAAAATCCTGAAAATCTTTATCTTAATACTGCAATCTTTGAAATCAACATTAAAATCATTACAATCTTTATAAAAAAAATTAAATAATTGGAAATCTTACTTGCAATCTCATATTCTTAGACATTCTATACAAGTTCATGGTAACTATCACAAGAAATCTTTGTACACTTATATATAAATCCGATTGAAAATCCTGAAAATCTTTCTTTAATACTGCAATCTTTGTAATCAACAATCCCCAAAACAATCTTGTAAAATCCCAGAAATCTTTCCATTCGACATTATAATCCCAAAAATCGTTACTATCTTTGTAAAATCCCAGAAATCTTGGAAATCTTGTTTGCAATCTTATATTCTTAGATAAGTCTATGCAATTTCATAGCTGCTAATTCAAGAAATCTTTATACACTTACATAAAAATCTGATTGAAAATCTTTGACAATCTAATAAAATCCCTATAAATCATCTTGAATATAGTAAATCTTCAAAGATTTGCAATCTTTGTACACATAAAACGTCGAGTGACGAACCCCTCGGGACAAGTGCTCTGAAATGTCTTATGAAACGTATATTTTATACTATTTTTTCTATTTTGGAAATTTTTTCAAAAAATCTGCGTTATTTCATATCCAGGACTTTCAATTTCGGCTGTTTAATATGTACTTTATGAAATTCATTTGGATGTCATAAAGAAGTACTTTATGACATCCAAATGGGTTTCATAAAGTACATATTAAAGAACCAAAATAGAAAAAATATATTATGTAAGTGTAAATTTTTATTGAATTTTGGTTTAATTTCCAATTAAAATATTAGCGCAACTGGCTATAAGTGTGTTAAACATGGTAAAAATAAATTGAATCCTTAATTGGTAACAGTTGAAATTTAACGTGGGGTCTGTTAAGTCATTTGCCTTAAATTTGGTTGCGTGAAATCGTGAAAATCTGGTAGAGTAATTAACTTCCAAAAAAAGGATGAAGCGAAAAATTTAAATAAATATCATCTATGTTTAACGCGAGCAAAAGTTTTTGCTTGATGTAATCACGAATGGCACCACGTCACCAGTTAAGATTAAGTGACATTATGCAAAAAATATTCTTTTGGTTAAAAAGTTAATGTAGTAAGAATATTGTTAAGTATAATCTGCATTTATTACTGAGAACTCAATTATAGTCATAATATTTCGTCCACGATCTTCCTGTTTTCAGAGAAAGTTGGTGTATTTGATAATGACATGTGTACAAATGACTGAATGTACTTCTCGTTCGTGCATTGAGTAACGGGCCGATGCCGGTCTCTACTTCACACCAAACAGTGAGGCTTCATTAGTGTCAGTGCCACGGGACACTCCTCCTAATAAGCCTTTAGCATAGCCGGCATATGAGTACCTTGGCCCGCAATAAATAACTCGAAGCATTCAAAACCTCCACAGTCTCAGGTCACGGGTCATACTACCTGACCCCGGGAATTTGTCTGACGTGGACGCCTCCTACAGGGAGAAGAGTTGCTCTTTCAAATGAACTCAAGCTTAGCAATTTTTTAAACAATAATTGGAAAACACTCGTTATAAAGTGTTATTATATTTTTCTACATTTAATATAAGGTTCTATACTAAAAGTGGGCACGGTCCCCGAGCGGGTTAGAGCACATGTCATAGCTCGATGTGATGGTATCCGATCCATGTGTCGTGCGTTCAAATCCCGCCCACCGACAATGTGTGATTTGTCGTTAAAATAAATACAGCTATTATGCATTTATCACACTCACACTTAAGGAAGTTCGAGCGAAACTAATGTGTCAAAATAACATTTATATTTTTTTGTTCTTTTAATATCAAAGTAATTGCTAAAATACATCATTTTAATTAATAAAAGTACATTGAGCTTATAAATACATAATTAATTTGTATTTAATAAAAAAAAAGATACTGAAATGGCTTCAGTATTTTGAACATATGAGCTCGAAGAAAGTTATATGGCAACAACGCGTCTTGTTCTTTGAGCTCGCTTTTCTTTATTTATATTTATTTACTTGTTATAAAATTATTATATGAAATTTATCCACCAATTCCAGTAATCAAAGCTTTTATAACATGAAAAAAATCTGATGCGGCCAGCACATTACCTTGTATATTATATTTCTTGTATATTACCTTAAGACAGTTGTATGTATTTTATACAAATTCCATACAGAAAGTTTCTAGCAAAAGATCCTAAATTTCCAGTAAAATTATAACACAAACATACTGTTAACTGCACTTGACACTGACACCTTTCAATCAGAATTTTCTTAATATAGCAGCTATTATAGCATAGCTGGCTAATATATGATATGTACTTTCTTTATAATTGTTTAACTCTATATCCATTTAATATGAAGTATAAAATACATTCAAATCTTCAATATCTATAATAACATGAAATGTGAAATAATGATATTTAACATCGCTTTTTCAAGAAAAACTGTTAAAATCTTCAAATGAGGGTACTTCCGGATGACCAAATATAACCATTCATACATACACACACACGCACACGCACGCGCACGCGCATGCCCACACACACACACACACGCACACACACACACACGTACACACACACGCACACGCACACACACCTCATCGTAAAAATAGTAAAATAGTATTCTAGGGACTCTAAAACGTGCTTATTCAACAAAAACTCACCACCGAATTTTTTAACCAAAGACAATACTTTCCTTACCTAAAGGTGACGGAAGGTAAAAAGAATTGTAAAATAACAAAAATAATTAGTGCAACGTTGCCAAGTTCTTCATCTGTTCCCCTACTATCGAACGAAAACGAACAAAAAATATTTTCAAGGTAATTTGAACGGTAAGAAGGCATTATAAACCTCGTATAATATACTACGAGTCTTCAGTTTTTAATATACTACTTTTTTGTTCATCATAGGTTACTAGAAAATGGCGGAAAACTGAGTTTGGTGGACATTGAAATAAAAAAGTTAGATATTTTTATTGTCTATCCAGTGGTTTCAGAAAATTATTTTTTATCGGCAAATTTTCGAGATATAACACAAACTTACAATCTTTTAATGGAACCCATTTTTTATTTTTAGACTAAAAATATTTTTTTCTCTATCGATTGATATAAGAGTTATTGTGTTTTAAATTTATTTTACTCTTAAGGTCTTAGATTTTTTATTATTTTTCATGAAATTTTTAAAAATAGTATTAAATTATTTCATAACAACCCAGATTCATAATTTAATTTTAATTATATATTTTCAAATTCACGTAGGTATACCAGGTATGATCTTAAAAATTATTTAAAACACAAAAACCCTTATACCAATCGAAAGAGAAACAAATAAGCATTTTTTTGAAGCAAAAATCAAATATGGATTCCATTTTAAAATGAAAATATCGACCAAATTCAGTTTTTTAGTCATTTTCTGGTAACCTATGAGAATTTTTATCAAAACAATAGCACATCTAAGATTGCCCTCCAAAGGTGCACCACATGTCCCATTTAACCAAAGTCGTGTCTCTTATAGTGTCTGAGATTCCAATGTGGGCCTTCGAAATCCGGACATTCTGTATAGTGTTTAAACTTATTTGTCCAGAAATAGCGACCGTCAAAGATTACTTCATATTTGACATTAAAGCAGATATAACCTAATATTTAGAGACAGATAGCTGCAACGTTTTATTTACATTTTATTTTGCTCAACTCTATGTAGAAGTTGCAAGCTTGTATGTAGTATTTGTGTTTCTTTTTCACTTAAATTTGCTAACTTAGCAATTAGAATAAGCTAATTAGCCTTCCATATCCTTGGTTGACGGTGAAAATAACGTGCACCACATGTGAAAACATATTTTAATGTACAGAGTAACGTTCATGTTATCTGCAATAAATTCACTAATATTTTGTAGAGCGCTGAAGAAATTTACAGTAACAATCGAAAATTTGGGATAAGAATAAATTGTTAAAGAACACTGTCAGTCTCACCATTTCTGCAACTCTCTAATATTTTAAAAAATATACGTACTTTAATTGAATTAAAGCAAAAATGTAAATATCACGTGTGCAAAAATTGACTACAGGTTTATAGGATAAAATTCATCGCAATTTATTCAGCAATGGCTCGAATGCGACTTGGTGGCTGTGCTGTTTAACATAAGAATGGCGTTCTTTAACGCTCACTTGTCAAAACAAACGAATGCGACAGAAGAACATGAGAACATGACTCCATGTTTGTAGCGGATTTGCAAGCTTTTGTTATGTTTCCTGCATAAATTTGTCGTCCGTTGTAAGAGTTCGTTGGTGGTAGGTAATTATGAAATTTTATGAATTACGGGACCGGTATGGAAATTCACTTTGTGGCTTTTAATACCGCACAGATCGTATATTTTATCTACTTCGTTTATGATATCTTATTTCAGGTTATGCTACTTTATAGTCTTACAACTCTGTAATTCCAAAAATAAAAACCCTTCCGTTTATAACTCATGGGATCTCCAACGTTTTATTAAGAGCACTTTCTTTTCTGCGTATAATATTTTATGTTAAATTGGAAATAAAATATTTAAATTTAAAAGATACTAAAGTAATAAAGACTGCCTACATCAGAAGTAAAATTTCTAGAAATTTACTTAATATTTCATTATTTCAGTAGGTGTTGTCTTAAAAGGAAACAAAAGTTTAAAATAACATGTTACGCCCACATTTCTTGGAATATAGGTGCTAAGACTAGAACAAAAATAAAATAAAATCTTTAAAAAACACTTATTTTTTCCTAATGAATACTAAAATATCTACAACATTCACATTTAGATTCAGATTTCTCTTAAAAAGCTGTTCACAACGCTACCCGACAACTGAGCGACTGTCAAATGGGCGATGGAGAGTGACTGTCATTTGAGCGATATAAAATTTAAAAAATTGCACGCTTAGCAAACATACAATTTAGCGAATTTCCTTTTGCTACAGGAATAATTATTTATGAGAAAGTGACATTTTATTTTGTGAGAAGGAAGTTTGGAACACGACGCGAAGCGGAGTGCTCCAAACCCTCGAACAAAATAAAATCATTTTTAACACGTGTATCATACACTATTTTTTCTAAAACCACTATTATTTTATTTAATTTGTATTTCTAATAATTTTTGACATGCTAAAAATGTCGATTTATTGTTCCTTTTGTTACCGAGGTAACTACCTAATTCACTTTTATTACTTGTATTAAAAGTAACAACGATTTGTCACTTTTATTAGCTGTTTTACTCTTAACAATAAATCGTTCAATTTATAGACGGATAAATCGATCAATTTATCTTACAAGTCGTTGAGAATTTACACTTAAAACGATTTTCTATCAATTAATTTATGTTGAAATTAGGACTACCATATTATTTTATATATTTGTGAGGTTAGAGTTTAAGCTAGCAGCGCTTCAGTTTTCTTATAGTTTTTTGAAGTGTAATCTTTCTTGTAGCGTACTTGTTAAAAATGAGTAAAACTAGTGTATATACGCAATTATAACCTTGGAATCAAGAACACTTTAAATATAGTTTGAAATGTCAAATACTATAGAGTTGACACTCGAAAAGTAACCAAAAATTCCCTAAAAAATCGACGGAAAATCGCGGAAAATAGAACTCGTTCTATTTCATCAATTTATTTTCGTAAATAAATTGATCGATTTTTCTGTTTTACACGTACCGATAAATTGAAGGTCGCAGTCGATCAATAAATCGATCGATTTATCGTTAAGTGTAATACAGCCATAACACTGGTGTCATAAAATGACATTTTTAGCCCTAAAAACGTACATTTAAAAAGGCTACTTTTCATAGATTTGCAGAAAAAATAGTTAAAAGTGGCGCACAATCACAAACATGGAACATAAAAAATGTAACGTCCAGTGGACTCCCCAACTTTTCAACTGCCCTAGTAAAAATGAATAATATTTAAACAAGGTCGCACCAGGTTTATTTCGCGAACAAGCACGGCCGCTATGCAACCGTGCTGCGGTCAGGAGTGTGCTCTTATTATATTTTCGTTTCTTACACGCTCGGTGCTGTCGTAATGCGGCCATACTGTGCACGAGTAAAGAGTTTGGCCGTGAATGTTCGCGGCGTGCGGTCATGAAGCCGAGTATCATTTGTGCTGGGGTTGAATGGCGAAAATATTGGTTAGGTGACATTTTAACTTGAAATTCTACCTATACATTTATTTGGATTCTGTGAAGAAGTGAAGATGTCATTATTCTTCTTAGAATATTAAAATTGTTCTTTAATAACACTGATATTTTTTCAATGTTGTTTGTAAAATAAAAATATCTGTTTTAATGACTTTTTCAAGTACAAACGAAATTACTGTGTAACAAACCTCATCCTTTCTGAAATGCACTGTACTTATTGATTGTTACGAGAGGAACTTTTAAATTTCTTTTTGTATCTTCACTTTCAGTAACAATATTTGAAGTTGAAATGACTTCTGAGGTTAGGATTTAAAATTAGTTTAATTGTACAGAAATCACACAATGCTAGCAGAACAGTTAACAACTCCGTAGACAAAGACTTTAGATTTCAAACTATTTTATTCTATTTATTTTGCGTGTGAAAAATAATTCCTTTCATAAAATTAATGAAAAAGTTACTTACATTTTAAACTTTTAATGCATCGCCTGTCAAAAGTAAAATGCCATTCCGTTTATACTTACATTTTATTAAAATATTATAATATAGGTGACCACCAAAATTGAACAAGCGTATTTATTGATTTCTTTAGTTTATGGTATCATATCGTTCGATTTCTATTGTCACATTGCGAGCAATAAGGTTTTGTCAAAAATCATGTAATAGCTATTAACACCTAGGAATGTTATGAGTATCATAACTGCCGCAGATGTTGGCTTGAAATCCGAGCTCGTAGAGAGAGGATTTTAGGACATTTAAGGCTTGTTATGATTCATAACATCCGTGGTTTGTTCAATAGTTTATCGGTTTCAGAAAATGAAGACATTATTGACAAATATTATTTTTTGAAATTCTCTCATTAATGCTACTTTAGAATGCTATGGTTAACAGAACAATTATTTTGTGATATATCAATATGAAAAATATTCAAATTATGTGCTTTATTCCTAATGATTACTACTAGTATAAAGTAGACAATATTTAGAACAATAAACTAACGTTATCTGTATGTACTAATGAAGAGCATTATATTTTCATTTTGCAGACCGTTGTTGACAAGTCAGTATGGTAATAATATCACCGTACCAATACAGTTATTACTTACTTACCAGACTACTTTTGTACATATAAACAATGGAATAATATCCTGAAACCGGTAAAAAATATAATAAGTAGTGTACGTAATTCTACAAGAACCAAATTAATCTTGTTAGGGGTTTCAAATATTTCAACATAAACTTTATTTTTAAACATTATTTCCTTTTTATTACTTATTTAACAAGCCCAAATGTTTTTTATTCCATGCATGTAGAACAATTATCAGAAGTAATATCGCAAGACCTCCTGATTTTATCAATAAATTACTATTTTGCACGATTTTTTTGCTTTATTTTAATATTTTTTAACATGATCGGTTTTTGCAAAAAAGATCCCTCATATGGTACTTATTCCAAGGTAAATATTACGTATAAAAAAAGAAATCTTTAGTTTTTTCTTCCGTACTACTAGACCTACATTTCTGATAGGGCTGACCGAGCTTGACACTGTTTTATACAGGTGTAAAGATGCGACTGGAAAATACTTGAACCAAAGCGTCGCTCCTCCTGTTGTTGGAATTGACTTTTCATTTTTAAGGAAGCTCCTTAAGGTGGATTTATGCAGCCTACTTTTTATTTTACTTTTTCTTTATAAAAGTTAAATGTGTGTTAATATATGTACTGCTTTATGTGCACACTTTTAATTTTACTTTAAGACCTTAAGTTGACCAACATTCAACTTAGGATCGTTAAAGTAAAAAAATATTACAACTGCGCATTAGCTCCACTTCACAAACGTCAGCGTGTTGTGTATTTATTTTTGTGTGTAGGTTTTAGGTTATGCAAACAAAAATCAGTAAAGAACAAGATTGTATATTATAAGATTTAATTCAAAAATATCCCCACTTATATGATAAAACAGATATTTTATTCAAGGATAAAGTGGCCAAAAAGAATGTTTGGAAAAGTATAGCGTCTGTATTAAATGAAACTGATTAGTATACTTACTTACTATAAATAAATATATCATCACGGCATATTACCCATTGCTGGGTGTGCCAATCTGCTTTGTTCGCAGATATCGGTAATGATGATGACATATTTATATTGACCCCTGTGGTGCACTCTCCACGCCAGCAATGAGTGCCCGTGAGGTGACGCCTGGTAAACGCCCGCACAGCACTATGTAATAATATTTTTGAATGTACAAATTATTACATTCTTGTCCATTTTAACAGGATATATTTATATTTAGATTTGCGACTATATGCCAGAAATATCACATCTGCGCATGTGTATTGAATGCTTTAAAGTAGCTGCATAAAGTACCAAACTTAAAGTAAAAGTAAAAGCGAAAAGAAAAAGTAAAATAAAAAGTAGACTGCATAAATCCACCTTTACCTATGCCAATGCAATTTAAAGATAGGTATGTGCTTACATATTACTTACGATCCACACAACTAAACCTACATAGGAAGTGACTTACCATGAGAACACGTTACTGAATGACCCATCCAAATAACTCCCACGCCTTTTAGATCCTCTGGCTCACGGTTGTTGGGGAAATTAATACTGGCACTTCCCGATAACGCATCCAGCTTGCTGTGGAAACAACCGCGCGCGGCTTTCCGTGCAATTTTTCAATTACCAGGCAGCACTTAGCCGCCGATCGCGTGAGATATCAAATAACAGTTTGCTCACGATTTGATGTGAGTGCAGTTTTACTTAGCTCAAGTGCCTTATAAGCGCAATAACTTAATCCACTCACAAGGGATTGTTTACCCACATTGTGGACGGTAATGCAAAGATTGAAGAGAGCAAGGTAATTTTGTAATAGGATTCATCAATCTCAGAATTGTTTAACTACTCTTAAAATAGCACAATTTTGCAACATTGTAAATGAAGAAGTGAGCATATGTCGCCAGTGCTTTTTAGGCCCGGAATCACGGCATTTTAAACCTAATGAATAATATTATTATTAACAATTAATTATTCATTGGTACTTCAAAAATTAGTGAAGGCATATCAGCATAAAATGTTTTCTTGCATTTTTTAAATGATTTCATGATTAACAATAGAAATAAGTAAAAAATGACAGAAGCAGTTTCTTCTTTCGTCCAAAGTGTTTAACTTTTACCGTGAATATAAAATATCTACAAATATATTATTTTTCGATGTTCTTAGAACTTCTTGACTGGAAATTTGATTGGTAAAGGAAAACTTCTAGAACTCAGTAAATGGTTGAAAATTATTTATTTTCGGCCTCTACTAGTTTCGGCACCACATGTGCGAAGGTCATATATACACCGCTAAACTTTAAGTCATTTATTTCTTCTTATTGTTAATAATTATAAGTAAGTATAAGCAATTAACCCGCGAAATTTTAGTTTGAATTGTATTACATCCTACGTATTTGTGAAATTGTTTTGTTGTCATATTATATTTTTCTTGTTTTTATTATTAAATTTTAATATATTTATGGGGTCTCGTGGTCGCGTGCCTGAGTCTCAGGTGGAGAAACTGGAGAACCGGGTTCGATCCCGACCGACGCTGAATATTTCCAATTTTAAATGGCACAAAATGGACCCCTGTGGTGCATTCTCCACGCCAGCACGGTACAAATATGTCATCATCATTACCGAAATCTGGCGTACAAAGCAGATTGGCACACCCAGCAATGGGTAATATGCCGTGATGATATATTTATTTAGTTATTTAATATATTTATATAAATTTTACTAATATTATGCACTATCTGTTTTTAAATTAAAGTTATTAGCATCATTATTAATGTGCTGCATTTCAAGTGTAAGTCTTCTGTGTAGATTATATTTAGTGTCTATAATTTTTACGTCGCCAAAATTAAATGTATGGTCAAGTGATTGGACATGACTAACTACAGCGTATTTTCCATTGTAACAATAACACAAACGATGAAAATGCGCTTCCATTTCTAACTACGTTATACGAGTGTCTTATTTACAGCTACTGTCTCATTTTCACCCTTTTTGGAGGATAAGAATGAGACACACATTTTATTTTATTTTTAACGAGAAATTGAACCACATAATTTTTGTACATTTACTTTTCGCGTATTTTTACCTCCCGCTACCCTCGGTAAGGGAGGTATAGGGATCGTGCTAAAAATCGCATATCGAGATTTTGGTAAATGACCACGTTTTAAGGTTCCTAGAATCCAATTTTAACATTGAACAATGATGTCTGTGTGTATGTGTGTGTGGATCCTCCACTCTAACTCAAATACTATCATTCAGAAAATTTTGAAGTCTTGTATTTCGAACTTTTTTTGTATTGGAGAGAGCCCATAAGATTTTGGTGAAAATCGGATAACCGGAAATGGCACTTTACTAGAAGCTCAAAATAGTTTTTCTTCGAAAAATACCTTTAAATGTTATTTTTTCGAGATTAATGTTATTATAAAAATTAAAGTTTATTAAATTTTCTATAGATTTGCATTAATACTTTTTTATATATTTTATGGCTAATTTTATAAAATTATCTATAACTTAAATCTCAGAGTCTACGCTTTAAACAAACAAAACGCAGTTATTCAAATTGTGTAACTGACAGATAAATGTCACTATCAAAGAACTAATCATTTCAAAATAATATTAGGAACGTTTTAAAAAGGAAAAAGTAAATAGAACAATAGAAAAGGAATTCATTACAGTTTCCAGCATAAGTAAATATGTAGGTATGTATTTAGATTAATAAAAATTAACGATTCACAAAATTTAATCTTCATTTTATTATAGTTCTGGTGGCTCAATGGTTAGAGCAACGCGTCATGTCATGAGTGCCCTCGGGACTCTGGGTTCGAATCCCACTAAGGCATGGATGTGTGTGAATGTGAAGCCACTCTGTAATTGGGATTTAATCCTGTTGACGGGTTTAAAAAAAAGGTAGTTACTTGGATTAGATTAGACTATATTTTAAGAAATAAACTGTCAAAATTAGAGTAAAATTCGCTAATCCAAAAAACTTAATCTTTTTTGTGACTCGGGCTGTAAATGGCGGAAAGTATTGTGTTGGCCACACCAGATTTTTATACATATATACATATATTTTAAACAATTTCATGTACTTATTTTCTCATATTTAAAAGAAAAAAAAAAAGATATTTCAAGATATTAAGGTAGGAACGTTACATTAAAAATAGAAAAATTGAATAAGAAAATCTATCAGTCAGCTAATAGCACAATTTATGCTTGAAAATGACTGTCTCTTCCTTAGAAATTCTACCGCAATTTTTTCATCACAGAATTTTTTTTTCTTCATGACGCTGCAATGATCCGCTTTTATAATTTGTTTATTGTGATACGTAAGTCAGATTTACTTAAGTGAGGGGCCATTATTAGAAGAAATTTCGAGATAATTGAACAAAACTTAGAGCACATTTATGGCAATGTTATAACTTATTCGAAATGTCACTGATATATAAAAGTTTGTGTAGGTCTAGGGGGGGGGGCGATCGCCCCCATCACCCTCCCTCGAGTACGCCACTGGTACCAAGTATCTATAAATTTTACATTAAATGCAAGAATATTTTGAGAATTAAACTTTAGTTTAAATTCTTTGCATGCAAATATTTTTAGGTTACAGTGTTAACAAAATACTTAAATAAAATATTTCGTTTGCATATCTGGGTTAAAATGCAAATTTAGAATTTAAACCATGTATTTAACATGCCGAATAAAATTAAGTTAATTGCGAAAAATAGAGAAAAGTACAAAATTAAAAAACTTTGTTAACATGCAAATGTATGTGCACATCTTACATTAGCCTACATAGTATGGGATAAAAATTCAAATTTGATGGCATCATGACTAATAGAAAATCCACGCGGACAATTTTCGATTTAGCGTAATAATGAAATATATGAAAATCAATTTGACAGCGAAGAGCTTTCAATATAGGATTGCGTAGGGTGCATCCCTATCATTTAATTTTCCTTAGTTTGTAAATTCCTGCATCTCCCCTTCTACATTAGGGGAACAAGGGAAATATGTTCGCAATTTATATGCAAGGTATAAAATATGGGAATATAATTTTCTCGATTCACTGGACACCTAATAACACTCAGCAGTCGCTCAAAATGATTCTAAAGCGTTTTTCTCCTCGTTGAGAGAATGAATAAATAAGAATTTGATTATAAAATCGATAAGTTAATAATAATCAAATTTGCTGACAAGCAAAATAACACAATCAATTATAGTATAGTATAATCAAATTGGAGTTTCTATGTTGAATTTTTTTTATTGCACAGAATACTTTCCACATGAATGTTTTTAACAGTCCTTTCAGAGGAGTGCATTCAAAAGTAATACGACCTTATCGACTCCAATTCTAATATAAATTATTCGCATCACTATAGTAGCTCCAAAATAAAAGTAAACCTTTGATACAAACACTAATTGTTATAATTCAGTTCCTTGATTTTAATTTGTTATAAATGTTTATTTTTACGTTTTATACGGTTTAAATCAAGTTAGAATTATAGGGAATAAGAAAATATATCGTGGAAAATTTTTGCAATGAATTAAGTTGCGAAAGTTTAATTAGAACTAAATTAATCATTTTTTAATACTATCGTTGTCAGTGAAAATATGGAATTAACCAGAGAGCATAAGTACGTTTAACACTTATTCAGTTTTTGGCGAAAGATATTATAAAAGTAATAGAACACCCGCTAGATTCAACATTCAATTGATATACGGGGCAGAAAGATTTAGATTGTCAAGATTGATGCTGCAAATCAAGATTATCTCGTTCTCGCACATTTTTTGGGTCTCGTCTCGTTCTCGTACGAGTGTCCCGCGAGAGTCTCGTTATAAAAATAAGCGCTTGCGCACTACGTATTTACGTAACAGTTTAATTACAACAGACAAGTTCGCACCAATACGCTATGCCGTATATTTGTCATCTGTAAGTATAAATATAATAAAGAGACGAAACATTAAATTCTGGTCACCAAATTATTTCAAAACGAACATAATGTTTATAAATTAACGGTCACTAGAAAATGTGATAAGTTGGTAAATAATTAAATTTACCTGTAAAATATCCAATTTATCACCAAACCAACTATTTCAATACAAATATCTGTTAATACATTTTGTCATCGGTAAAACGTATTAAAACATTAAACAATTATTTTTTGTAATTTTTTAAATCGCTACATTCGTAACCTGCCGGCAACCAATCACTCAGCTTCTCTCCGGTTTGGCTCCCATCGACGCTTAATATAACATCTTTTACTTTTCAGGGGCGGCAAGAAAATGTTATCAGTGGTTTTAACTGGGGTGAATTAGCGATTTTGTCTTTATTTTGTATTTCCTCACTCTGGGACCGATACCAATCGACTCTAGATAGACTCAATAATATAGTGAATTCATATAATTTTCACATTCACGTATTCTATGCACGAATTAGCGTTGACTCTACTCCCTGTACTGTGCATTTTTCATTGAATTTATGACTCAAAGCTATAAAGTTACAAATACTTTTCATTCTCGCTTCTCGCAGTTACTATATCGATCTCGCCTAGAATTTTAAACTGCAATCTCACTATCGTTCTCGTCTCGCATAATGCAACGAGACGAGACGAGATGCGAGAGTACTCTCGCCTCGTCGTGCATCACTAGAAAGGTGAAGTGAATGTTTTTGAAAGCAACTACTTTGAACACATTTAAAATAGAATTCCAAAAAATCTGAACCATGTTTTGTATTCTCAATAATTCTGGTGTAATCCGAGTATATCTAACTTTATACTCTTTTACTTCATTCAGTGTTTTTTTTTTTTTAATATATAATTTGTGACATTTCCGGTGAAATAAATTAGTAATTATTGTTTTGATCGTTTGTGAAGTAAATCTCACGTTGAACAGCTAGTTGCAATGTTGCCAGTTCACTTCACACTTTATTGTGCATGTGCATAATAGCGTCAGAAATATAATTTTTCTAGATACTGCAACATTTTACGTGCGATTTCTCAACACTGATTGTGGTGTCAAGTTTTTATTTTTTTTAATAAATATCTCAAACATCAAAGAATAACATATTCGTTTTCCAAACATGTCTTGGGTTGTTATGATATAATATTTTCTAATCGTTTACTGAAATTACTGCTAACACCCATACACGTAATGCATTTCAGTGTCAAATTTAAATTCAATTATCTTTGTTATCTCAACGGTTACCTATGATTTTTAATTTACATTTATAATGAATATTATATATTAATTTGAGTCACATTTTGAATTGATACATAAACGGATTAACTACCTTCAGTGAATAATTGAACAATCAGCGTTTGTAAAATCTAAACTAAACGGGGAAATGTTTCCAAGAATGAGAAAAAAAAATGTAAACTTTTCAGCTCTATCTACAACACAAACAACACGATATAATATATATATATATATATATATATATATATATATATATATATATATATATATATATATATACCCGCATATTTGTACCCGCACGGTACAAATATGTCATCATCATTACCGATATCTGCAAACAAAGCAGATTGGCACACCCAGAAATGGGTAATATGCCGTGATGATATATTTATTTATTTTATTTTATATACAACCCCCTCCGTGCCTGCGCCCTAGGCCATGGCCTAGGTTGGCCTTATGGGTAATCCAGGCCTGGGTGTTATATTTTAATGGACCCAGCAAATATCTCGCTTATTTATTAAGTTGGCAATTTTTTTCATATAACATGATTTATACAGGAACATGGAAATGGAACATACTATATTTTTTTACAAATTTGAAAAGTGCATCAAATTTACTTTACAATCATGTAAAATAATCCATATGTTACATTATTAAAAATTAAAATGGCGGGCACTTTTTTATACACCTAATTGAAAAGAGAATAGTGAGCCATGACTGTGGCTTGTGTTCCTTATTCTTATTTTCTGTGTTATTATGACAAAAAATATTAGTTAATTGTTTTATTTCAAGCCACAGTCATTGCTATATATATATATATATATATATATATATATATATATATATATATATATATATATATATATATATATATATATATATATATATATATATATACATATATTTCTGCAAAGGGACTTAGGAATAATCTAGAAGAATTTAGTAAAGCACCAGAAGTATTATCTCTCGTAACTATAACAATACTTTAAGGAGGAGCATCACTACAGTGACTACAGGCTCATCAAAAACTAAAATTTAGAATTAGATATATTTACACTTTTAGTTCCCAGGATATTGAATCATTGTAATCAAATGTAACCATTTACACTTCCAGCTTTAAAATTTATTGACACTAACTAAAAGCTAAACATTACCAACTGTAAATTTTAGTTTAAAGTTTAGCGTTACGTTATAAACATAACAAGTAGGAAGAAAATTAAAATGAAGTAGCGATATTTTACATCTTTATCATAAATGTCAATAAATTTTTACAAGAACCGTTTATTTCTGACTGGAAATTTGAATATTATATGTGACTTTAAAAAGGCGGTAGCAGAAGGCTTGAAAATAATAAGAATTTGGAATAAATGTGTGTGTGAGAGAGAGAGAGAGTAGTGAAAAGAGAGAAATGGTGTGATATAGCTGTTAAAAGAATTAAAAACTCAAATTTTTTAAAAACCAATATTTTTTAAAAAATTTGGTAGTTCCATCAAATTGTTTTAAGGTTCAGCTTTAGTATAAATGACCCATGTTCTAATTTTTTACTATGCTGGAAGACCATATTGTAGATAAAATGTGTCTTAAACCACTTGTACCCATAAAATATTCTTATTTATTTTCAATATTTCAACCTATACCATATTAATAATTGTTTTTTTGCTTGGTACTTGTAAGAGATATTGTAACACCATGTTTTTGTAGAATCCTCTGAGGATGGTTTTAAATAAAACGTAACGTTAGCGACATTCGAATTTAATATTTTTTGCTCCTGTCCAAATTCTGATTAATCCTTTTCAAATTTATCAATAATTTTTTGGACGTTATTTCAACGATTTTTTTTATTATTTCACGCTTTTCGTAAATTCTATGTACATAAACGGTAATTTAATGGCGATGAGACAATTTTTTTTACATATTTTTCATATCTTTGCACTTTGTATTCGATGGGAATGAGGATCCTAGGCGCCGACTTTTGGATTTTCGTGTGGGGGCTAAAAAGGGGCAACAGAAAATTTACCAACTAAAAACTTTATTTCTATAAATTGGAATATAAATAAATTTGTACAAAAGATGCGAATTTATCGTATGACTTAAAATATCTACTTAATTTTTAAAACAATTTGACTTTTTTTTAATTTTACGGTGAAACTCAACATAACACAGATAGAACATAAATTTCAATTGTATGTATGTTGAAAATATATACAGAATGCTTAAAAATGCCTGAAGTGTGCCGCTCCATACAATTTTGAAATATGCCGCTTAGATGACGGCATTACTATTTCCATGGGCGTACCGTTCGAATTTGGAAGCAGTCATAAGAATAATTTCAAGAACCGTATTTTTTATGATGCCCCGAATGAAAATATGCTTCAAGAGAAAATCTGTCACGCTCTTCATTAAAAGCATAATGAAATGAAATTAAAAATATGTGGAATATAGTTTTGATGAATATGGAATATTAGAATATAATTTTGACATTATTTTGGAGGAAAAGTGATCACGTGACCTTAATTCATTGTTGATGACAATGTATAAAATTTATATCACAGGAGTCTACAAAATCTACCGTAATTTTCATTAAAATCTGAAATTTTATTATTAATTTCAAACAATACTGCATTTTAAATCTGTCAACACTGGTGGCATTACTATTTGTTAGTCCGCACGCGTTACTTGCACACAGTACTTTAGTTAAAACAATATGACAAGCTGAAAATTTTATAAAATAAAATAGAATATAGGTATACATTGTTACTTTGTATAAGTAATTGATGTATTAATTTCAAAATGAGTGTTCTTTTTGTTGGTACTAAAAATAATTTGTGTGTGGGGGCAGAACTCCTTCAGATTTTTCCGTATGGAAGCAGAGCCCCCTCAGATTTTTCCATGTGGGGGCTCAAGCTCCGAAGCCCCCACGTAGTCGGTGCCTATGATAAGGATGAAATTGGGAAAGACGCACACCACAATCGTACCTTACTCGGGATTCGAACCCGGAACCCTTGGATCGTGAGTCAGCTATGTTGCTCACTACACCACCGGAGGTCGGTTATTTCAACCATATTAATTTTTATTATAATTACCAATAAATCGTTGGATTTAAATTTTAACTGGCAAAACTAGGAATGTGTAACAATTTTTTTTTGTGTTAATAACTACTGTTGCTGATGATGGGCTCATTTTTGCCAGAAACGTCTAATATAATATATGTTTCAAATTAAATACAAGCTGAATCTTTAAGGCCCCTTCGAAATATAATTATCATTTGAATTTGATTGGACGCTGTTTCAAATAAATCTGTTAGCTGTTAAATCTGTATCTATGAGTATCGCCGTTTTCATAACATCTCAGAACTAACAGTTCTTAGTACCTAATAAATCCGATTACATCGTTGAACTTCTCTATTTTTAACATCTTCACAAACTTCTGGCGTAATTCTCCATTTCAATCTCTATCGAAATTCCTTGAAGTCAGATCTCCGTAAAATTGTCTACCTGTCTTTTTTCACCTGCTTCCCACTGCGTGAGTTTACGTTGAGAATCACACGGGTAGTTACTGCATCGAACACCCTCTGAGTGTGAGTATAAACTTTTACTGCCTCCCCACATAGCCCAGTCAGATGCAAGGCGCCGAATTGATTGTTGCAACCGGTATGTGGCTCTATATATTACACCATGTGGGCTGAGCTCAACTCGCCAAGAGATATATGAGTGTGTGATATATTGTGGGTTATTAGCATGTTCACAAAGATTTATTTCGAATATGAGACAGAAAAATGATTAATACTGAAGAAACAATCATTTCAGAAGACTTTAATTGCATATGGGTAATATTAAATGATTACAGTCATCAAACGTAGACTACTTTAAAGTCAGTCCTCTATTTCGAAAAGTTGTCCATGAGCAATATTTATTTTATAAAAGCCAACTTTTTCGGCTTTTATTTTTAGATGAGACGGCAGAGCTGGGCAAAGTACCGGAAAGTAGTACTTGAAGTACAAGTACCAAGTAGCACTTTTTTAGTTTCTAAAACACTTGAAAGAACAAAGAACTTGAAAAAGTATTTGAAAATTTGGGTACAAGTACTTTTTCAGATAATTGATATTTTTCTGATTATATGGACCTCAAAAGGTCATTATTGACAAAAATTTCAATATACCATACTTATTTGGTTATTAAATACAAGAGTTCCTCGCTGGGACTGCCGTATCACCCAGCGATCTCATGACGTAAAATTGACGTCATATGGTCGCCAAGCGATACGAGAAGTTGTACCGAGATGTTAGAATGACGTTATTTTTACGTCATGCGTTCGCCAGGCGATACGGCAAAGTCCCAGCTCTGTACTTAGGTAATACAAACAATATATGTATATGCAGTATGCAGATTATAATTTATTTATTTATGCCAAAATTTTTGCAAATATATCTTTACTTTCATATTATCACTGAAAACATATTTATTAATGAAATTGATATAATTATGTACTACAGGAATAACACCATACCACTGCAAAAGAAACACTGACAGGCAAACAATTCTCATAACATTGTTAACTTAAAGCAAAACATAGATTGTATTCAAACAAGTATTTTGAAAAAAAAATGTTTTTTAATCATAGGGGTGAAAATAAATATTGAAATTTATTATTTTTGAGAATATCGTTTTAAAATAAGGCATGCAGTACCAGCGATTATGTTTAAAAAAATTATATTTGATGAATTTTATAAAAACCATAAGAAATTCAAAAGTGGTTTTTTCCTACGATTATCCAAATTTATATAAAAAATTTAGCATTTTAAAATTTAACAGTAGTTCTTAGGTGTAATAAAAAAATATCTAGACAACGAACAAAATAAACACTATTTTGTTCCTTAGTTGATAATTGTCAACTATTTTTATAAATAGTGTAATGTGCAAGCACATCAAACGTCTAAGTAGTCGATGACATAATCGTCGCGTGTAAAAGACGAAGTAAACAAACGAGTCTCGACCTGTGTGATTACTTTTCGTCGCCTGAAGATTTTGTATTCGATTTAAATGTTCGAGAGTTCTCCAGAAGGTAATTGCAGCTATATTTGTTTTATTTTATTATTATTTATTACAGATTATTTAAAATTCAAAATAATACATAGCATTTTGGTTGACATTGACAAGTAAGTTGTTCTTTTTTTTCATTGTCTTCTGTCTGTCTTTTTTATTAAAACATTGGCAACTAGACTTACTGAATATATAACAATATTAAAAGGACGCAGCTATGCCCGAGAAGCAGCTACATAGTGGTGAGTAAGGCAGTTAGTGAGTTTAGTAGCATAGCAATATCGTGGTAAGCGTATACAGTATAGTATCGAGTGGAGTACTCGGGAAGTTACCGGTATACTGGGATAGCTGTGGAAGTGAATACTCGGTAGTGTTGAGGAGTATTGGGAAGCTAGAGTACTCGTATACGGGGGCAGTAACGGCGAGTGAAAGTAGATACTTAGCATACGGACAATTGGTGATACTGGATCGGAAGTCAGTCAATTAGTAGAGATGAAGAGAGTTCAGAAAGAGTTGAAAGGAGTGATTTTTTTCCGGGCAGTTGAGTATACAGACGCTGTGGAGTCAGTTGAGTATACAGACGCTGTGCACAGTTGAATGTGATGCAAATAAATATAAATAACGATATAAATAAATTGTGACATAAATAGCGTGAAAATAAATAATCGTCTTAATTATTCGCTTATTTCTTTCATGGCATTCTAATTCTACGTAAAGAAAGGAATATGTATTAATATATTCCATCCTTATTAGAGTCATCAGTATAAAATATTTGATGCATTTTTCTCAAAAAAAAAAATTGTTATGCAGGTTATGGAAATTTGAATCAGAATTAAATTTTCTAACGAATAAGGAAATATATATATATATATATATATATATATATATATATATATATATATATATATATATATATATATATATATATATGTTCCTATTTAAAATAACCCACTGATCGAAAAAATATTTTGTTTTGTTCATTACATTAGTTTCATAAAATAGATATTGTTTCCCCATTTATCCTACTTTGTTGATCTTATAATTCTCGAGTTAGCAATGGTGGCCCATTAAAATTAAACATCCTATATATTGAGTCGATGCATTTATTGCCATTATGTTTTAACGAGAGATTTTCATAGCTAGGTTTGATGAAATAATTTTTTCACGTTTTATTTGTTATACAAATCTCTGCAAAAAATATATTTTGTTTTGTCTCTCTGATTCAAAGCTAACAAGTTTTTTTAAATTGTCGCCATTTCAAAATTCGATAGTATTAATAAACAATATGGCTTGATCGTATCATGTTGTGATTATATAGGATATTTCATTAAAATAGGACAGTTCAATTTTCAATTTAATCCTAAATATACACCTCTCGCAAAAAGTTGAATTGTAAAACAAAAACATGCAGGACAAATATTTATTAACAAACAAATATTTTTAAAAGTCATTTTATAGATTTTTTAAAAAACGTTGAAAAGTGAACATTCTGTCTAAATGAAACCTAGGTTATTATCCCGTTGGTATAATAATAAATGATTTACACTTCATACTATACACAAGATCGTAAGTATATGGTGTATGCTAACTATCAAAATGTCTTTCAAGAAATACAAGGTATTAAAATTGTTAATGTAAACGCCGCAATAAACACTAATTTAAAGATCAATAAAATATTTTAGAAAAGCACCATACTTTCATAAAATTTGTCTTTTTTAATGAATACCAAATGATTCTAATTTAATATTGTTAGATTTAATCCTAACTTAAAATAAAAAAAGTTGGTACAAGTGAGTAAAAACATATTTTATCCACCAGCGGACAGTATAGCCTAGTGTGCCAATTTCTACGAGTGGATAATATTATATTATGTAACAAGTTTTATAAACACGAGCGGAAAGTTTATAAAACGAATCACATGTTATACTTTTTCTACCACTTCAAACGTAAACAGAAAGACATAAAGAAATACACTTCTTGTGCAACCTGTCGCGAAATAAACATTTCGCAGCCGCAATACAGCCTGCGAAATTAATTTCGCGACCGTTATTATGGTAACGGCCGCGAAATTCATATCTCGGCCGCTGTCATAGTAGCGGCTGCGAAATTAGGTAAACAATCACTTTGACACTTGAGAATTGCATGATTTTGTTTATCAAATGTCAATCATATAGCCACCTTGAAAGCTAACTATTTACAATGAAACTGTTTAAAACTAATAAAATTTGTAATTACGTATTTTTTTCGGTTGCACAAAAAATATTATGTACACGTCCGCGAAATCCTTTAGCGCCCTCGAGACTGACAATTTTTCTCTCGGTACGCTAAACAGTGATTTCGCGGCCATGATATTCAAATAACTATTTTAGGTTACTTATATTTACAGAATGACTGAGCTGTCAGCTGTAGCTGCTACCTTCAGCCAGTGATTAATGAATCAGCAGTTACTGGTTGCCAGCTTTATTCCGTGTCCAATACAAAAATTTACTGAGTTTACATGCAGTTTATAAAACTGTTTTCAAACGTTTTTAGTTTTGAAAACGGTTTAAAAAGTTGCATATGAACTCAGTAATTGTCAAGTTGTGGTTCAGATGTTGGATAGCGTTATGAAAAATCTGATGTGGCCAACACATAACCTCTCGCCAGATATTTTACCTGGTTGTACGCATAAAACGAAAAATATTTTTAAATACAAATACATAGGTATATTCATGTCTCACTACAAAATAATTCTCACATATATTTGCAAAATCTATGGGATATTTTAATATAAATTATATACAATACATACATTTTCTTTATATTCAATATCATGAAATTTTCTTTTTCTACTTTCCTTTTCTTTTTCTTTATATTCGTCATTTTTTCGCAAATTCCTTTTATATTCTTTTTTACGTATATTCTTTTGCGTTGTTGACTTTTTCTTATTTTCATAATCTCCATAATAATGTACAAATATTTTTGACAGAGGCATACAAATATTTTTGACAGTGACATTTATGTGTCTTGCCTTGTAGTAGTTTGATCTGAGATTTTTTACATCAAATTATTTTATATGCATTTCTTTATCTCTAAATCTATAGAAGATATAATAATGAATTTATATTTATCGAATAAAGAATTTAACGTTCTTTAATATAAGTATTTACATAAATTTTCGATAAATAATATTTAGATGATTTTTTTCTTGTAACTACTACTTCCGGCTGTCCAATTGTTACCAAAACTGACTCGACTCTTCCCATTATTGTTAGATTGAGGAATCCGTAGTTAAAAATGTCTTAAGTCTTATAGTATTTGAGATATAGTGAATCCAACATCCACACACAACACACACACACACACACACACGCACGCACGCACGCACGCACGCACGCACGCACGCACGCACGCACGCACGCACGCACGCACGCACGCACGCACGCACGCACGCACGCACGCACGCACGCACGCACGCATGCACGCACGCACGCACGCACGCACGCACGCACGCTCGCACGCACGCACGCACGCACGCACGCTCGCTCGCACGCACGCACGCACGCACGCACGCACGCACGCGCGCGAGCACACACACACACACACACACGCACACACACACACACGCACGCACGCACACACACACACACACACACGCACGCACTCACACACACACACACACACATACGGACATCATCGTAAAAATGTTATAATCGGATTCTAGGGACCTTAAAACGTGCTTATTCATTAAAATCTGGATATGCGATTTTTAGCATGAATACAATACCTCTCTTAGCGAGAGGTAAAAACAGTACGTTAAAACACATTTTAGTAGATACAATAATAACTATTAAGGTATTGCAAGATTTCAATAGATAAAGTGTCATTTTAAACGTAGGTAGGTGTTAAAAAAATATTTAAATTAAATAAATATATCATCACGGCATATTACCCATTGCTGGGTGTACCAATCTGCTTTGTACGCGCAGATATCGGTAATGATGGAGACATATTTGTACCGTGCGGGCGTTTACCAGGCGTCACCTCACGGGCACTCATTGCTGGCGTGTTTAAATTAACATTAGATAATTAAATGGTTATAAAAACTGCTCTTTTATTTAAAAAAGCTTTCTATTATTTGTTAAAAGACTCTGGTATTTTCATTTTAGATGAATTTAATACCTCACTTAACTCTATAGAAGCGAGTAAAAGAGTGAAAATATTCAATTACAAGAAAAATAAAGAACTCTTCGTCTATAAACTACATACATATAGTAAAATAAACCACTCCTTGAATAAATTTTACGACTTTGTAGACATAATTAGCCCCAACTTTGTTTATACGTGTATGTTTAATGAATTTACACATGTGATATTTACAGGCAATAAAAGTTTTCATTTTTATCGCGTTTAGTGTCGATACTTTCAATTTTACTATCGCTAGTTTTGATTAAATTGAAGAAACGATGTCCCGTACAAGGATGATGATAAAACGAGAGTATTTATTTATGTATGTTGCAACATCGGTCATGATTTACTGTTATTGCTTGTTTCTTTGATTAGGTGTTCATCCTTGTTTTAATGGACGATAAATGTTCCGTCTGCTCCGTGTCTGCTTCATAGTGATTATTTAAATTCTTGTTTAGATTTCACGAATGAAGACAACTCTACCCAATTATTGTAATTGTTACTTGTTCGTATATTCTTTTGATGTTTTCTTTACTTCTTTTGTCAAATAATTAATTAAATGGTACAACAGTTTGCAGGCAGAGATTTTTGTATGTAACCAACAAACAATGAGAGAGATTAAAGTTGTCGTAAATTGTATTTCCGACATTTTAGTAAATTTATTGCTAGTTAATTTGTTAAATTACACGTGTTAATTGAGTGGATAGTTGTGGATTTGATAGTTTCTAGCATAATTCAACTTCATGAAATTTCTTGCAGCATAATTAAAATTTAACGCATTTTAAGTTTATATCTGTGGCTTTATGACAATCATACATATGTCTCTTTCTTAAAAGATAGTTTTCCGGATTATAGAAAATCAATATTTGCAATATCTTTCTGAATTTTGAGGTAAAGCAGAAATTATGTTTGTTCCTAGTCCGGACTGTCATAGGTACTGTTGTACAGTCCATCGGACTGTTGGTATTTTTGTTCCTACAGACTTCGGACGCATACATGAACGCATCCGCGGATTGTCAGATCCATCCACTGGTCTGTGCTATGTACCATTTGCACTGTTTTTATAAGTGGAGATAATGAGTGATTTGGAATTTGTTATCTGATTCATCTGATGAAGATATGGATTTTAAATATGTATTCCTCGACTGGATCAAAGTAACACTGGGAAAACTTGGAAAAAACAGTCTGACGAAAATGTCTGAAAATTGTTTTATTACATAGCTGACTTTTTCTAAAAATGTTGAATTACAAAAGTATATTGTCAAAATTATTTTTAGAAAAATGTAAACCACCTAGTTCATCTTCAGAAACAAGTCAAACGTTTTCATCAGACTTTTTTTCTCCTCGAACAAAACTGTAATAGTCAATATTTGATTTTAGATAATATATTGACTGATTTTTTTCTGCAGAGGAGAGAGTAATTAATTATGATGATACGACAAGCCCTAGTCTGTTCCAACCATACAAAGACATGCGCACAAAAGGGTTCACGAATGCGTACATGAACGCATCCAAAAAGTCGTGTAGGAACAAACCTTTAAATACGAATAGTAGTGATATATAGTGTAAGTACTTTATTATTTGAACTTATTTTATGGGCATTAGATGCATTAGATGAACATTTCTTCTTGTGGTAACGCATTTTAATATCATTGACATAAAATTAAATAATTAATAATAATAGTTACTAATTTAGCACAATATAATAAAACATTCTTTTGTCCCTTTTTATATGTTCTTATACTTCTGTAAAATTTAATGCCTATTCACGATTTTGCGGAAACAGCAATTTCTGTAATTTCCTTGAAAATTAGTAGTAATAGGTAACACTTTGAAGCTTATTATAGGGAGAACACGTTTTGAAAATTAAAACATCACAAAATTTGGTGGTTCGTATATTTTGTTGTTAAGCAACTAGTTTATTAATTAATTAGTGTCATTAAAGAACATGATATAACACATACTTAATATATTAAAGCAAAGGAGGAGAAAAACTGTATTAAATCTAATGTACTTATGCGGTGCGGCAAAACACCTAAAGTCTTCTGGCGACGCTAATAAAAATAATAAGAATAACAATAATAATAATAATAATAATAATAATAATAATAATAAAAAACCTTTATTATAAAACACAAAATACAATTATAATTTCTTTTAAAGTAAACAAAGTTATATGTACCAATATTTAACTTATTTAAGTGTAATCGAAAAGGATTTGAGTAGAAGGTATATGGTTTTAGATCCACTGCTGGACGAAGGCCTCCTTCATCCGTATGTATAAGATGCTTTAGTTTATGTCTTTTGATAGTATTGATATTGCTGGTGTAAGTTTAGATGAAATGGATGGTCTTGACTTTCCACGGTGATCCGCCGGATTGGAAAGTTGGTTGATGAGTTTGGATTTTAGGCGTAGTTTGGCGTGTGGTGATTTGGCGACGCTAAACTAGGTAAATTTTAAAGGTGACTATTAATATATTTTTCTTCCATGAGCTTTATGAATACTTTGTTTCAAGTTAACAATGTTAAATCTATGTTACGTGGAAGATCATTTAAGCATAGAGATAGAGCAGAAATAGCTTTAGATGGTTAGTGATATTCCGGTTCAAATCCCGGTGGCTGAAATGTTCTTTTCACAATTTATTTTGTTTATTAAATTAGAATCATTTGACATTCAATTAAAACGTACATTTTATTAATGAGTACTTTCTTCAAATATGCAAAATTTTATGAAAGTATGGTATTTTTCTGAAATTCCTTCAGTCAATAGAAGTAGAAAAACAGTTACATGAAACAGTAAAAAAAAAAAATAAGAACAAAATAACCAAAACTCCGCAGTGATCGCGTTAAGAAATTTTGGAAAAAGGAATTCAATTTCTGATTTTTAACATACATCATATAAAAACAGAAAACCGCCGATAAGTAACATGTCTGCTTTTACCGTAGAGTAATAAATATATATTCGGAACATCTGTAATTTTAGTAATGAATCTAATTAAACGTCAATTTAGAGTTTATGGTAGTGATCCCAAGCATCTAAATTAATAATATGACGAACAACAGTTTTATATTATGTGTGATTTATATCCTGAGTCCGTGGTGCTGCTGATAAATTTTTACATCATGTGTTATGTTCGGCACAAAGTTTTACGGGCGCATACAAATTTATTTTTGTGTTGACATGTTTTCAGATGCAACATCAAAAAGATTTGTGGTGGAATCTAGTTCAAGTGTGGATGCTGCACTTTGTGAGTTATTGTTTATACTTCATAGTTTATAGCAATGTGTTGAACAAAAATGTCAACAATGTAAAAAATTGTTAGATCTATAATGCATCATTTGTTTCAGATAAAAAGAATAAAAAAAATATGTATTGGATAAACCATCTATTACAAACCAGGGAACAATGAAGAGGAGTAACATTTATTAAAAGGATATTGAACGATAAAACCCTGTCAATGTTTAATGATTGGAAATTTCCTGCCCTCATTAATTTTTTTAATGATAATTATTCTTTGAGTACGATAATAAATAATGCTTTTTATATTCGGGTGTAAATTTCAATACCACATTTTTTTTTCAAAATCATTACTTGCAACTTTAAGATCCCGTGAGGCATGTTAATTTCCTCAACGGTACATATATTTATATCATCATTACAGAAATTTGTGAATACAAAATTAAATTAAAAATTACCGAAAACAAATCTAAGCACTTATTCACTCTGTTTTATTTCCACGTAAGAAAATTCCAACGTAAGTACTGACACAAGGCGAAAGCGTAAGATTTATGAATATGAAAAATTCAATTTTGAGGTAATTTTTTTTACGGCGTATGCGATATAAAACGTAAAATATATCGATGTGGTCCCGGTTTACACAATATATTGAACGAAAAAGTAGCACAATATTTTGATACAAATGATTGTCAAAATTTATCTACTATTACCTACTATCTAAGGTATATTTTAACTATTTATATTTTTCCCGCAAAAATTTATGGCTCCATGGCGGCCGATTCCGGTTGCGTCCCATTATTAGAATGAATAGTCAAAAGCCAAGTAAAGAACGGAAAATATAAGGATGTATATTTGTAATACTACAAGAACCAAATTCTCATGTATTTGATTTTTTCTATTTTAACACGTTTAAACAAATAAAAATAAATAATTATAGATGAAAAATGTAGGTATCTACTTACCTAAGTTTATGTTTTAAACATCATTTCCTTCTTAATTTTTTTAAATTTTCATAGGGTAAACGTAAAATTCCTACAAAAACAAAACTAGTCTATCTTTTTAAAAGTAAATGATGAATTCATAAAATAAAATTGCAAACCGTATCTACATTATGTTTTTATGCGTATTATTATTATGTATGGACAAAAATTGCCATTGTCATACAATGAACGGTTTTGAGATGAGAAGATATCGATAATATTAAATTTGAAAACACTAATTCGATAATTGACTAAACTTACAACTTCTTTGGAAACTAATTAACCAAGTATCTTTCTCAAAGAACAATTTTCAATATCAGGTAGATGTAAATAATAGTATATGTATAGGGCACGTGCATCACGTGGTTGGATTTAGGCAATCCTCCAGCCTGGTGGACGAACAAACATTTAAAGTGCATTTATTTACATTGAGTTTAGTAGATGTTCAGCCTTTTCTATGCTTTTTTGTGCATTTTTCAATTATCGTTCATACCATTTGTGGGATTGAACATTATTATTCATGCCATATTGACATGAATAGGCCCCGAGAATTTCCCAAAACATTATATTCAGGTATGGTAATATGTTATATGCATAGCATAAGATCATATACATTACAAGAATTTAGTCCATAAAAATTTAGATTTAGATTTGTGGATGAATCAAATCTATCCAACGTAGTTTTCCAATGATTATCGACGTGAAAGACAACAAGACAAGGTATAGAGTAATATGCTCTAGCAAAATTTCTGGCTGATTACAGGTATTACATCTCCAAAAAGTTACCAGCGAACATATTACATATTGGATGATTTACAAAGTGGTGAGATTTTGTGAGCTGACAACGTGAATACTCTTAATATAATTTTATTCAATTTTTAATATGTGTACAAAATCATTATCATTGTCCTATTTGCTAATATATGTATACAACTAAATTACTGAAACTAATGACATTATAAAGACATGTATTTCAATTTAATATTATTTGTAGGTTATATATTACACATCAGAGAGAGCACCTAGAGTATTATATTCATCCTTTAATTCCGTAAGATCTCTTCTCTTTATCGTACCTAGCCATTTTAGCCCCTTTCAATTCCTAAAGCTATATTTGTTTCCAAAATCTTTTCCTGATGCATATCTATAAATTGATAATCCGTCACTATACTGTCACTCTTTTGGAATATCCAATCATAGCACAAAATTTCGGCATTTTAAACATATTCCTACATGTAAGTCTGATTTGTTGGTCCACCAGACTTCCATTTTTAATTAAGTATGACGTCACATTAAATAATTCCTTAACGTTCATGATTCTTAAAACATTTTTTGAAGCACAATATTAAAAACATTTTTTTTAAATTGAAAATTATTTTTACATATAAATATTTTAGTTGTCATTTTTAAAGTAAGCGTTGATATTTATTTTTATTTAGTTACCGTCTCGCCTCCTGAAAGGTAAATGATTTACATCACTCTCCGATCAGTAACTCGTAAAAAAAACTTACTACCTTGAAAACACTATCGGTAAACATTAAAAAAAGAAAACTCAATTGTGCAAAAAGACTATTATTGGTTGATGGTATTAAGAAATACGCAATCAAATATTATTCACATGTTTTTAATTGTTGACAAATGTCATACTTATGTAACTAGTTTTTGAAAGACCTACCAAATTATTTATTTTCTATTTCATAGAAGTGAGAATATAATTCATGTCTAATGACATGTTTTCCGCCAATAAACATTCAGAATCTCCCTAGTTACGGGTTGATAAAAAACAAAGAAATTATCACCCTATTTATATTCGTTACTATGGGATTTGTTTTCTTTATTTACAATATTCGGGCCTATTCTGTAACTCAGTGGTTAATTATTAACAACTTGTTAAAAAAATTGTCTAATAGATATTAATTTGACAACTAAAAATCCATTTTTTTTGTTATATATCAACATACTGGATTGGTTAATTTTTTTAAAAAAAATAACCATTGAGTTACAGAATAGGCCCGATTGACAGTTAATTTTCAGTATAAAAATGTACGGTAATCGTTTTTGATATCAACAACGATGAAAATAATAAGGAAATTGTAAAATTAATCATGTTGTGATACTACAATATTTGAATAGTTACGTTAGCAGCACATACAATGTGTCACAAAAATTCATTATATTCTTTCATTAAATATAAGCTCGTGATAGAAGACTAATCGAAGATAATGCTCGTGAAACCGAAGCAGTCTTTCGGACTCGTGAATGATGATAGTTATAACACTTGTTATATTACGTATGAAAATATTACACTATATGAATAGCATGGATCAATTTTCCGTTAAATTCAATAAATTTTAAATTATTATGGAAATTAAATTTTATCTTGTCCTACATATTATGCAAAACAAAATAAGATTAATCTCCATCTCCAATCTATTGGAAAATGTAGTGATTTGAATTAATTAATTTATTCAATTTTTGCATGCATAATCAAAATTCCCGTCAGAAATTATTTCATAATCGTATTTTAGTTTTCAATTGGTAGAAATTTACGCTACAGCTCGGTTAAATATAATTTACATATTCATCTCTGCATTTGTTGTAACATATGCAGCGGGGTTTGTTACATATTCATTAAAATCATCTAATTAAACAGGGAATTTCAAGTGTAATAGAGAAATTTTTGACGAGTAGTTACTACTAGCTGGTATGTAATTCATTCAGAGCTACTGGGATTATTATAATTAACTTATAAATAATTTTAGATGGAGTATATTTAACGTGGGCGTTAGAGAGAACAGTCTGTCTAAATACCATCTTTGTTTATTAGTGCACTTGTAACCTGCTTTCTATAATTAGATATGTGAAGAACAAAAACAAATATACTTATATGCTCTCAATGTAATCCTATTATAAGAACACTACCAATTTATATTTGGAGGCGCTTAAGATTGACATATTACAGATATTACATGGATAAATAATTATGTTACATATTTTAAGGTATTGATTATATATATATTTCTTTATAAGAACAATATACAAGCACATAGTAGTACATTTCTAATTTGACAATATCTACTTCAATAGACTGTAGTTACAAGATTTGGTTTCATATTAAGATTATATAAAATAGTACATTAAATAAAAGTTTCATAAGGCATGATTTTAGAGCACGCGTCTTTGTTAGAAACGATCGGTTTGTTTTCTAAGAGTATAAGTGCGCTGAAATGTCTTATGAAACGTGTATTTTATACTATTTTTTCTATTTTGGTCCTTTTGTCAAAAAATATTTACAAATATACGTTATTTCATTTTGAGGAATTTCTATTTTAATTCTTTCAAAAAGTACGCATTAAAGTACCAAAATAGAAAAATTAAATTAAATGTATCAAATCTTTTGAGACACATTCAACTTACCTAACATATTGATAAGATATAAAAAAAATTACGAAGCTTTAACGTGTTGTTATTTAATATTAAATACTCGTTTAATCAAGTTGTAAAAAAATGTTATGCGCAAGCAAGTCTTGCCATAAAAGTAACATTCTAACTATTCCAAGAAAAATATATTTAAATTATTGACTTTTTAAAATAATCACAATTTTAATCATGAATATAATATATAAGTCAAATGTTTTACAACAATCAGCTCTAAGAGAAATATACGAGTAAGTAATAATAATAATAATTTATTCCGGAGATCATAAGTACATGACATAGGAGACGTCAACAAAAGAATACATAAAAGTGCATAAACATGCCAATACGCATTAAATCATACATATAAAATGATCTTATGACTTATCATTAAGGAATTCTTCAAAATGATAGTAGTTTTTACACAGTAAATACTTTTTTAAGTGACATTTAAATTTACTTTTTGTTTTAATATATTTTATTTCCTGTGGCAGTTTATTATAAAATTTCAATCCGTAGTAGTTAGGATTGTTTTTGACTTTGTTTAATTTTATGTGAGGGATAACGAAATTTGATTTTCCTCGAGTATCGTACCTATGTATGTCACTCTGCGTTAATAGGTTATATTTAGAATATCTAATGTGTATAATTGTGTAATAAATGTAAATACAAACAAGATTTAATATACTTTCCTGTACAAATACTTCTTTACAAGATGTTCTATTAGTTAATAAAAATATATTTCTTACTACCGCTTTTTGTAATCTAAAAACGCGTATAGCTGAGGGTGAACATCGAAACCAAAATTAAGGTCTGCATGCTTATTGCGCTGATACGTGTAGTAAGGCATACATACATGTATAAATAGGGATTTTTCATTGCTCATTGCACCCCAAATTATTTTAGACAAAAAACATAACCTCACATGACAAATAAACCGTTAGATAATTAATTATTTTGTGTTTTCAAACTTATTTTCTGAGATTACAAGGCATGTAAAATTAATTTTGTTTATTGATTCAGATGCAGAATTTTTTTTATTTGAAGCATATTTGTCTTAATTCTTAGCGATGACGTAATCGTCGCAGCGTTAGTTTAGTAGTGTAGCAGTATCGTGGTGAGCGTATGCGGAATAGTGTCGAGTGTAGTACTCGGGAAGTTACTGGTATACTGGGATAGTTGTGAAAGTGAATACTCAGTAGTATTGAGGAGTATTGGAAAGCTAGAGTATACGAGAACAGTAACGGCGAGTAGAGTACTCGGGATGTTACTGGTAAACTGGGACATCTGTTGAAGTGAATACTCGGTAGTGTTGAAGAGTATTGGGAAGCTGACGTGTACGGGGACAGTAACGGCGAGTGGAAGTGGATGGATACTCGGCATTAGTGTTGAAGACTTGTGGCATATGGACAGTTGGTGATACTGGATCGGACAGTTGAATGTGATATAAATTAATAGTGACATAAATAGCGTGAAAATAAATAGTCGTGTTAATTGTTTAAATAAATAAATAGTCTTAGTGCTTAAGTAATTAATTATATTCTTAGTCTTATATTAATATTTAATATTTGTTTATTATAGTGTTAGTTAAATTTACTAGCTTTTAATTATCTTTTTAATATTTATTTATCATTTAATAAACTTTAATTTTAATCAACAATAATTCTTTGATTATTACACTTGACCCAAATAAATAAAACAGTACAATATATTAATTCCTATTGTACCCATGTATTACTACATTTATCTCGCACTATTTTATCCACTAACTCGCTTGTGTTAAGCGGGTTCAAACGCGCGAGATATACCGGTCGGTTTAGCGCTAACTGAAGTCTCGTAAATAATAGGTTAGGTTAACTAACCGACTTGAAATTTTACGAGATAAACGGTTAAGGCTATGGATTAACCTCAAATTGTTTTTAAAAACTTCTAAATAATTATTAAACATATATGTGTATACTACACTCAAGTCTTCTGAAAACTGTTTGCTTCAAAAACATGAACATTTTGATTTTATTATTATTGTGGAAAACTTTTCTATCTGTCCTTGTTTAACAGCAGCGGATAAACGCAAATTATCATGTAGTCGTTTTAAAACAAGCGACATAAACAAACTGGAGTTAAGGCTCATTTACACGGTGACATTCGATGTCATGGCACTACGTGTTCACACATATACGCAGAGTGTCGCGACATATACCTTCATCGGAGTGAGAAAAAATGGCGGAACCCGTATCTGCAGTAGCGGAGGTTTTAGAACAAATAATTCTTTTGAAATTTAGGCAAACATCAAATGAGCGAATATGGATAAGAAAATGGATTTGGCATGGGAATACATTAGGTGCATCAGGAATACTGCTAAGGGAATTGCAGTTGGAAGACACAGTGGCCCGTATTCTTACCTCTTGAAGTAGCGCTACTTCGGAAGTAGCGATTTATCGATTTTTTTAAATTTTATTTTATGAATAGACATGAATAGGTTATATTTTTTTATAAATTAAATCTATAATATTTGAAATAAGTGGTATTTAAAATTTAATACCTTTTTATTTCTTTAATTTGTAAGATTAAAGTTGACATTTTACAGTTCAAGTAGCGATTTTTTTGGAAGTAGCGCTATTTCAAAAGGTGAGAATACAGGCCAGAGTCTTTTCTTAATTCCGTTTAGTTCTGTCTTTAAATTCTGGAATGGTCTTATCCCATAGACAGGGACAGGGGAATTATTGGTAACATTCTAGAAATGTAAGCACATCAAACGAAGACATGATTATCAAAAACAAATATACTAAAACGCGCCAAAGATTGTAAACACGTAGTTCAGTGTCGTATTGTCAGTGTCGCCAATGTTCAGACGATGCCAGTGCCGCGACATCGTCAGTGTCACGTTGTCGCATATCAAAAAGTTTTGACATGCGGCATTAGCGTCACGACATCGTGGCATTGCGACATTACGGTGTTCAGACGACGACACTTTTGCGACATTTAATGTCGCGACATTTAATGTCACGGCATCTAGTGTCACACTTTAGTGTCACCGTGTAAATGAGCCTTTAAGAGTTAATTTTGAGTCACTAGATTTTTAAGAGGGTTATGTCACTGCGAGATAAACGTAGTTTATGCCTTACCACCCGGTATAAAAACGTTAATTAAGAGTGTAAATAAAAGCTAGTTCAGCATAGTGTGGATGTGGGCGTAACTTTTAATTGCACAATCCTATTAAATACTCTTTTAGTTGAGCAGAAGGAATTATTTAGTTTTGTTAATATAAACGTCAATTTTATAAAGTTCATCTGTAACAGTTTTCCGCTCATTTAATTAAATGTTCATTTAAATACCATTACCTATATATCGTTTAGCAATTCCGCATAAAGTTTCTGTTTCAGTAAATATCCGGGATTTAATATATTCATAAGCGTTTACCAATTGCTGAGAAAATGAGCATACATTACACGGGAAATATTATATCCAGTGAGATGAAATAACGTGTGTATATTCTCCGAATATGCCGGCTATAATGACCATTGAATATTTATTAGATATTCCCTTGCTGTAATTGCTATTTAGATACAAGTGATGTTTATGTACTTAATTATCCAGGTTTGTGATTATCCTCACCTACATATGGATTCCATGAGAGGCGTAAATAAAAATTATTATACACTGCCGAACGTTTGTTTAATAATCCATTGTTTGCACCGACCAAATTAACACCTTTTATTATTTATGACTAGTATTTGGATAGTAATAACATATATTCTAAAATTTAATGGTGTTTACAATGACTCTATTCTGTTCCGAGAAAGTATAGAACGGCGAACAACTAATGATACAGCATGCACTCATATAAGTATTTGATTTTAATTTATTATCCAAAATATATTTTGTCTTATTATAGTATTTTACTAAATTATGCATTGTTTGCAATATACGAGAACATGTAATTGTTTCAGAGAAAAGTATGACGTTATACTATTTTACAACTATTATTTTAAATCTTTATTACCCGGCGGCCGGCGGTACTTTAAATAAAGTGAAGTGTAATTTCTGCCCTATTAATTTTAGAACAAAAGTGACAATACAAATACTGCATCTAATAAGTATGAGATTCGTTCAGGACAGAGAGGCAAAATAAAAATTGTAATTTTTACCTTTTTTACAGGCTTCTATTAAAAATTAGCAGAAATGTGAAACAATTGTTTGAGTTTGAAAAACGACAACTATCATAACGTTTTAATAATTATTTATTCAATTAAATTAACTTTTCATCAATTAATTAATTAGGTACATTTTTCTGAGATGGTAAATGCATTCATGATTACTGATAAATAATTTAATGAAGTCAATCATTATTAAAACTTTATGTCCGAAGCCATCTGTCAAACTCAAACAATACAACTGTTTAACATTTTTTTTCTATTTCTCCTAACAGAGTGTGTAAATATGTAGTTAAAAATTAGAAACTCATGTAAACTATATTTTTGGACTTAATAGGGCAACTTTTGCAATCATTAGATAAATCTCGTATAAGGCTATACCAGGTATAAAATTGAAAACTGTATTTTACAAACCTCGGATAAACCTCAGATAGAATAAACACCAGTATATCTTATCCCATGGAAATCGGTCGTATAAACCTCGGATAATGTTATCCCTTGATCTTATGGATACCACGTAAACACAAACGATGTGTTGTTATTCATCCGTTTGACAGAGGTCAATCAAGTCTTTCATCATCACTGTAAGAATCAAAAAATCATTTATATCATCTAACATCCTGAAATAATAATATTAAAGAAAAATAGTCTAACAACAAGAAAAGAAGATAATTTTATTATGTCAGTACCATCCTAAAGTGATTTAACGTAATATTTGGTATAACTATCTGATAGATAAAAATGCATTGTAAAACAGAGTCTTGTTTATCGAAGGTATAATTACTAGAGTAAAGTTATACCTCCGATAGCTATACCATAGTTTAAAAGTATCCATCAATTGTAAAAGTAAGCCTTAGACGTAGTTTTAAATTCTGAATATTTTTTCAAATTGAAATATAAATATTGCTCATAGCCATGGAATTTAAACAAAATTATGAAGAAATGAATATCGTCTGAACTATCAAATTCTATTTTCAAATAAATATTACAAATAATTATATTCTACACCGAAATCACTAAACATAATTTGTTATATTCTACATCTAAATCACTGAACAGATTTAATTTATTTTAATTTTGTAACCTGCAAAATCGAAATTCCGACATTTCAAACGACATGCATCTCTTTGTAATTTTGTTTAAATTCCGCGGGTATCACTACAAATGGGCAATATTTATAATATTTCATATTGGACTTTACAGGTTACTAAACATACAAAATAAAATCTGTTTAGTGATTTAGGTGTAGAATTCTCTACACGTCTACACTACAACATTTATTTTAAATTTGTTTGTGTAAAATTAAATGGGAAGTTTTGCGCAAGAAAATAAGGATTTTCCATGTTAAACGCCTATGGCTTGCTGTTTAATTAACACCCTATATGTCTAATTTAATAGGTAAGAAACATAATTTATATAAAGAATTGGAGACTTGGAAATGAAAATTCTACTGTAGCAAACAATAAAAGAGTAAAGAGATATTGAACAGACATCCATGGTTTTATAAATAGTATTATGTCTGATGGCGGTATTGTTGCTCAAATGTTAATGTTAGTGCCTTGTGATATGTCGCACACATGAAATATTGCCAATAATAGAACTAAGAGTATGGAAGAGCAGACTTAATATTATTTGTTAAAAAAATTAGATCAACAAGCACGCCAACAACAATAAATTCCAAAATGATGCCACTTCCGGTGAAACCGGAAGCGAATTTAACATCCTGTATATTTTTGTAAATTAGGATTTTACCTCGGATTTTACATAATATTCTAAAAATATTTAATTAATAAAATTTAAAGAAAAACAAAGGTCTGCTTGTTGAATTTGTTTTTAGTAACGTTCAAACAAAAATTATTCTTTTATGTTTATAGGTATTACATCAATATCAATGAAATTTTTAACTTACATTTTAATATTAAATTAATAATATTAATTTGTTAATATGATCTTTTTCTTTAGGATTGCCGGGAGATAAAATATAAAATACTTTGTATTGTAAAATAATATTTCCTATTTTAATTCCATTTATTTATTTTTCTGACTCTAAATATCTAATACTTGCGAAAATATAATTTTTATGATTTTTATAAGTCAATTAAGATATATTTTATAGTAAATAATATTGATAAATGTTACAATTTTTCTAGAATAAATTCTACAGTTAAATGTAATTTAACTTCTTTGGTGAGAAATTATTTTGACTGGCTAAGTGAATGTTTAAAGTTAAATCCCCAGCAAGATCAAAGGTTCGAAGATATATTTTCCCATTTGGAGCACAATTACTCCAAGCCCAAAGAGAAAAAGAGCGTAAAACGATCGACAGTTACAAGTATCTAAAACCTGTAAACTTTTTTCTTTTTCAATTCGTTCCAGCTTCCAACTGGGATGTTTTATTTAGAAACCATCGGCATCGGTGACTGTAACAAGTATTTTAGAGAAGGGAAGGCCAGGTAAGATTACGAATAAAGTTTTTACTTTTCTCAAGACTTGTGTTGTATGAGAGTATTTCACACAACAGTGCGAAGATTAGAAGGTCGAAAATGGAAGACCACACAGGATGAGTACAAAGATGATTAGTGAATAGAGAGTTATGATCTGATTTTGCGTTGAGCAAAGAATGCTTTTAAAGGTTGTTTCCGTACTTTAAGAATTTTTTCCATAACTTTTGCAAACATAAGAGATTCCATGTTAGTTCTTTCAGAACTAAACGCAATCACAAAGAGTATTTCAAGATGAAAATAGTATTACCTACTTACATTGTCGCACATTCGTATTCGTAACAACGAAACTCTGCTTACCTGGAACAAAATAAAATTACAGTTAAAATAATTTGTAAAACTATAACATTACAAAATTATCTTGGGGGCCAGTGTGAATTGTTTTCTTATTTTGCTGTTCCAAAATTTTAATAAACGCACAAATGCTTAGAGGACTGTTTCCATTACGAGAAAAAATGTAAGTACGTATATTTAAATTAATAAAAATAAATACGAGTTTACCATCATGGCATATTACCAATAGGGGATTACAGCGCAATTGATTTAAAACAAATTATAGGAAAAAATATTGAAACTATATATGCTTAACAATAAATATTAATAAAGAAATGAAACGACATAATTGAAATAATTCGGATATACGGGGATTTTAGTTATAGCAGCTCGTCAGTCATATGAAATCCATACATATTATTTATATTGGCGAGTCAAAGACGGCCTATAAATATATAACGAATACCCAGTTCGGGGCGGAGCCTACTACCAATGGAAGTAGAGAAATTCAAATAGCGGAGGCGTGGCTATCAGTCCAGTACTGCAATTCTCAAACAGTTTTTATTTGCATATAAATATTTTGCATTAAACTTAATAATTTAAATACATTTCCAATTATAAATCATGTAGCCTTGTACAGTATAATAATATTCAGTTATTTTTTATAATTATAATTTAGAAATAGCATATATTTCAAGAACATTTCGGTCCACGAAGAAAATAGTTTGATATAAAAACTTATATTCGTGACGTCACATCTATATTTTCAAATTTCGGAGGACTATAACTCGCTTATTAATAGGAATTTTTTCACCGAATTTTCACCGACAGTTATAGTTTTACTTATACGTTCCGAAGAAATTATATTTAAAAATCTGATGTGGCCAACACCAAAACCTCCCGCTATTTAATTTTTATTAATTTAGATATACATACTTACATATTTAGTTATTGCGGAAACTATATTAAGATCCATTCCATATACCTAACTAGGGTTCTATTTACTATTTTCTTTTTACAACGGTTATTAATTTGAAATGATTAGTTCTTTGACAGTGACATTTATCTGTCAGTTACATATATTTGAATAACTGCCAAGGAGTATTGTTTGTTTAAAGCGTAGGCACCGGGATTTAAATTATAGATAACTTTATAAATTTATCCATATAATATGTAGAAAAAGTATGAATGCAAATCTGTAGAAAATTTAATAATCTTTAATTTTTATAATAACATTAATGTCGAAAAAATAACATTTTAAGGCATTTTTCGAAGAAAAACTATTTTGAGCTTCTAGTAAAGTGCCATTTTCGGTTATCCGATTTACACCAAAATTTAATGGGCTCTTTCTATTACAGAAAAAATTCGAAATACAAGGTTTCAAAATTTTCAAAATGATAGTATTTGAGTTAGAGTGGAGGATCCACAAACACATACACAGACATCATCGTGAAAATGTTAAAATTGGATTCTAGGGACCTTAAAACGTGGTCATTTATAAAAATCTCGATATGCGATTTTTAGCACTATCTCTATACCTCCCTTATCTAGGGTAGCGGGAGGTAAAAAATGGCGGAATCTCCTATTGCTGGGTATGCCAATTTGCTTTGTTCACAGATTTCGGTAATGATGATATTTGTACCGTGCGGGCGTCAGCTTACGGGCACTCATTGTTGGCCTGGAGAGTACATCACAGGGATCAATTTTATTCGATTTAGAATTCTAAATATTTCTTTTGGCGTATGTCAGGATCGAACCTGGTTCCCCACATTCACGACCAGACACTTAGGCATGAAGCAATAGCAATACATTTTGATATTGTTGATTATGAAAATAAAGAAAAAAATCTGGTGTGGACACCACACGACTTCCTTGTACGCAAGACCAATATGAAGATGAAGTATAGACCCAATTATAAAATTGCACGTGTTTGACGTATAATTTGACATTAACATCTACTTTTTTATATTTTTGTTATTTTTTGTCCTAATCCATAGCAAGCTTCACTACAAAAACCAAAAAGTATATGTTTTAAATTAACATATCTCGCTTATACAATGGGCTAATTTAATAATACTTGATGTGCTAGACGCAGAATTTAATTCCCTAAAACTCTTATTTGAAGCATCTATTTCTAAAATCAAAATGAAACCATTTTATTCAAGAAAAACTGTTAACAACTTCAGGTAATATATCACTTCCGGTTAGCCTGTTTTAACCAAAATCTGCTATGTTATTCCAATTGATATAAAAGTCTTATATACCAAATTTCAAAAGTTTTGGATTATATTTTAATATAGTTTTTCATTAAAATCTATTATAGGTTTCAAATAAAGTACCATTTCTGGAAATTATGTAATGACCAAAATGGGAGGTGCACAACTAGATGTTTTACTTCGTACAAGGAAGTAAAAATGATTTCAAGAACGAAGGGGGACTAAATACTAAATTGGTTTTTGTAGAATTAGAAACGTTTACTTTTATACATATTTTCTGTGCTTGTTTTTCACAAAGCTTGTTGTTTGCAAAGTGACGCGACCGGAATCAAACAATATGACGCCAAAAACCCAAAACTTTTTGTGACAACTGATTTTCTATATTATATTTGCTTTTTACATTAATCAATACATTAATTTATTCCACCCACGAATTGTCATTCAATATTAGGTTATAATACCTTATAAACAAACTCTTGTCTATTTGTACTCTTCTTAATTATTTATTTTAAATTTACCAAACTTATACACAACACTGTACATTTACACTATCACCAATATACAATACACCCCTATAACAAGCCATAACAACCAATATCTCTCAATCTCTTTCAATCTCACTCGATGCGATGCGATGGTCGTTGGTATTTCGTTCGTGTCACATGCGTTAGTTAGTTAGCGCGGGAGATTCAATCACGCAGTGCAGTAGCACGGGAAATTGCGTTGGGGAAGACACCATGCTGGTGACGGTGACACAAGGTGGTTGAAGGTGTGGGTTGTTTGTTTGAGGGTGGATAGTGTACGTCAGTGTTTCCAAAAGTTCTCCGAAAAGGTTCCCTTGGATATTAAGGATTACACCAAGGAAATAGATGTTACCTTGATATTAGATATTTATTTACTAAAAATATTATTCACCATTTATGTATAAAATAAATATGAGATATAAAATAAACATGGCTGGCAAAATTTTATGTTTTTACTTCCTTGTACAAAGTAAAGGAAGTATTGTATTCGCGAAAAATTTCGGTTTTCAGATTTCAACGGAAATATCCTTTTTGACCATCCCTGAATCCATTTTGACTAATTTCGCCGTGACGTTTGTACGTACGTATCTCGTATAACTAAAAAACGGCGCGTCGTAGAAAGTTGAAATTTTGTATTTAGGACTTCTATAACATCTAGTTGTGCACCTCCCTTTTTGGTCATTACATAATTTCCAGAAATGGTACTTTATTTGAAGGCTATAATAGATTTGGTATATAAGACTTTTATGTCAATTGAAATAACATAGCATGGTTAAAACAGGCTAACCGGAAGTGATATATTACCTGAAGTTGTTAACAGTTTTTCTTGAATAAAATGGTTTCATTTTGATTTTAGAAATAAATGCTTCAAATAAGAAATTTAGAGAATTAAATTCTGCGTCTAGCACATATTATTAAATTAGCCCTTTGTATAAGCGAGATATGTAAATTTAAAACTTATATACTTTTTGTTTCGTAACTATTATTGTGGTCCGGTTGTGGTATTTCGCTACCGTAATTCGGTCACTTTAATACGTTAAGAATGAGGAATGTATGTTGTACCTATGATGTCAGGTTAGTAAGAATGTTGTTGAAACAGAGACTGATTTTTTTTTTTTTGGATGATGTTTTTTTATTCTTACAGGTTTGTGCTAACGCACTAAGTGGAAAATGCGTGATTTTATGTATGTATGTATATACCTTTTGGTTTTTGTAATGAAGCTTGCTATGGATTGGACAAAAAATAACAAAAAAAATAAAAAATAGATGTTAATGTCAAATTACGTCAAATACGTGCAATTTTATAATTGACTCTATACTTCATATTAGTCTTGCGTACAAGGAAGTCGTGTGGTGTTCACATCAGATTTTTTTCTTTTAACACGTACGCTGCGTATATTATTTTTTTATACCCCCTATTTCTAATGATTTCTATTAATTAAACTTCAAAATGGAATGAAATGCTACTTATAGTATATTCCGTAACTTAACCACGACCGTGGTTATGGTTTTCTTGTGGTTCACGTGGTCAGGTTATGGTTATTGAAAAGTGGTTGTGATTCGGAACATCTTGGTTAATTTGTGTCGGTAAAGCAGGGAACCACCGCATCATTAGAAATAAGTGACAACGTAACTCTATTTGTCTATTTTGGTGCGTTCGGCTTGTTAACTCTAATGGAGTTGGAGTGGAGTACGGAGCGTTGTCACGTGACCTTAAATCTTTCGGAGCATATAGTAAGCGTTCGGCTTGCATAGGAGTGTGGTAAATTAACTGTCAGCTGTCATTTTAAATTTACAAAAAAAGAATTGTAGGTACTGCATTTAAATAATAAAATATTTAGTAATTACCTATTTATTTATTTTATAATCCAGATAACATATGAATTGTATATAAAAATTAAAAACAATAATAAATCACTCTTCCCTATTTTCTCAGCATGAATACAGAGTACCTATTTTTTAAAAAAATACTTACAACCACAATACCGCTAAGAAAAATAGCTAAACAAACGAGGCTCTAAGACATCACGATTAGCACAGAACCCTGTAAAAATTAAAACTCAAACTTTCTATTAGCCGTCAAAAAATAACCTAATACGCATGTGCACTCCTTGAGTCCCATGCTAAGAGGTAGAGTAAATGGATTTAACTCTTTTAACTCCACTCCGTTTACCCGAACGATCAAGGAGTGAGATCTATTTACTCCATCGTACATACCCGAACGGTTATAGGAACACTTGGAGTCAAAAGAGTGAAATACGTTAACAAGCCGAACGCACCATTTATACTAACGTAAGTACTATACATATCAGTATATGTTAATAATAATTATATGTTTATACAATTTTATTTGTTATATTATAAGAAATAAGAAAATGACCACAACAACCACAAAAAAATTGTGGTCGTTGTGATCACGAAAAAAGTAACCAAAACTTTCAGGAACCACATTCCGAAATGGAACCTCGATTCTAAAATTATGTTTTGGTTACATTCCGGAACGCTTAACCAGAACCTTGGTCACTACGGTTAAGTTACGGAATATACTATTAGTAGAGAGAGGACAACGCCGTGTAGTTCAGTGCTTTAACTTACTGATGAACAAAATTCACAGATGCAATAATGCTGGATTCAGAATAAATGTACATAGCGGCAGAGACGAAAGTCGCCCATGCGCGACATGCGCACTAAAGACAGGGATGTGTTTGTCTCCTACAGGTGACTTACGCAGTCAACGTAATAAATAAAACAGCCTACTGGATTTTATTGAGGTTGTGGGATTTTTTGGGTTTTATTGATTTTTTCGATTTGATTGAATTTAATATTATTTTTTAATAAATTTATATTAGTATTAATAGAGAGAGAGAGAATAATTAAAGGTTCCGCCTCGTTCTGATTTTTTATTTGCCGCATCGTTGTGATAGTGAAATACGATTGACAGATTACATTGGCGTAGATATTTCCACTCATTTTCATCATTCCTCGCAGTAAGAATATATACTTCCAAAATAAATTTGTCATTTTCTTCTATAAACAACCATTCTAATGCAATGATTTGAATAAATAACAGTTTAATTATAAAGGTAAAAACAAACTGTATGTCAAAAAATTCAAATATATAATGCCGGTGATTTTTCCAAATGTCGGTAATATAGGAAACATAATTTGACATTACCGGTAAATAGATACAAATTTTTTTTTCGTGAAAGATAATTTTGATCATAATCAGTACTTTTTCAATTCACGTGATATTCAACCATTCTGGATCACTCCGTACATAGATTAGGAATTACCAAATTTTTCCATAGTAAACGTTTTTTGTAGAAATTTATTAAATTGATTTATTGATTTTTGGCTTTAATATTTACAGAATTTCGCACTGAATTCCTACTTAAAAGTTTATCTACTCAGTTGTTCGTTAGCTCATATAATAAATTGTGATTATTTTGCATTTTTTTGAGTTTTTATAGGTTTTTAAGTGGGTATTTACAAAACCCGGGCGTTAAGTGTTTTTTGAATCCGGGTACGTTTTTTTGGAAATTATATCGGATCTGAAAATAAGTAATTATATCAAATACAGTAATATCTGCTTATTGCGAACCCGATTATAGCGAACTTTCGGATAAAACGAACTAATTTAAAAATACGTACTGCATAAGAACAGTGTTCAACTCATCACTTCATTTATAACGAATCGTTTTTGTCGGTCCAGTCGTCCCGTGGAATTCGTCATAACCAAACATTAGTGTATTTCTTCATAAAACATCAATAAACTTAAACTTAAACTATGATATGGGTTCCGCGATCCTTACAAGGTTTCCGCAATAAAAAAGTTTGAGATACCCTGGTGTGGATATAGGAAAGCGAATAATTGTAAAGCGGATTTTAGTGTTTGTCGTAATGGAATTAAAATATGTGATGTGTTTTTTTAAGAGAGAAATTAGATGGGTATTATTAGATTCGGTACATTTGTATTTAGTCCTTTGCAAATGATCTGCAGACAGATTCTGATTTGGATTCTAAAGTCCTTAAAACGTGCTTATTTACTAAAATATCGATAACCGATTTTTTAGGATGATTCCTACTTCTCTTACAGTGGTGAGAGGTAAAATTAAACTACTCACATGAAATATGAAATGTTTTATATTACATATTCAGTATATTTTTTATACATAGGACGTAGATAATAGTTTATAATTTGTTTTAATAATATTTTAATTTCCTCGATTTGAATGAGTTTATGCAAAAAATGTAAAATGATACAAATATCAAAAGATATTTAATTATAAATGTTGAGTTGCATGTAAAAGGATAAACTTAGTTTGTAAAAAGTAAATTTTAGTTTTAATTAATATATTTAAAGTTAGCTGGAAGCCTCAGATATAAACTACTTTTATTCCTTTTTTCTCTGCCAGTCTAATTAAACTTTCCTAAATCTAAAATACAATTGTACCATATATCTCAAAGGCAAACCCCATACAACTACACCATGTAAATATACAACTTTTGCTTATATTTGTAAAAAATTACTTCATAGTAATATTTTTAAATCAAATTTATATTGAAATATAATCTGCATGTTCTTATCTATGGTTATTATACATTATAGTATAATTAGGGTGACCATCCGTCCTGGTTTGGCCAGGACAGTCCCGGATTTTACAGATTGTCCCAGCGTCTCGGCAGGGTTTGATAATGTCCCGGTTTTAAATTATTAATTTTCTTTTTTATTTCTATCTACAAGATATTTCATCAAAGAAATATATTTTCTAATGGTTGGTGATTGTAAAATGCGAATGCGCAATATTAAAGTCATATTTGGAAAATAATATAAGAAAATTTAAAAATGATAAAATGACCTGAAAATAAATGGAAGAAAGTATTTGAACATTTTCAAAACAATTAAACTCCTCTAAAACAATTTTATTTACTTATTCAGATTGCAATGTTTGCCGAGGACGACTGCATCAATAGAGAGGTTATTTTCACACAAGTCTTCGGACAAAAAATAAAATGGATGTTACCACCATCGTTAAATTATTAATAATTAGTATAAATCTTGTTGAAACTTGTACAAAATTATATAATACAATAAAAGCAGACAATGATGTATGTATGAACTATGAAAATAAAACTTTTTATATTACTGTATTTAGTAACTGATAATATTTCCGGAATTTCTGTTTTTTTTTCTTTATTTGGAGGAGCGTCCCGGTTTAAGTTTTGAAAAATATTGTCACCCTAAGTATAATACTAATATTATACAACTCAGAAAATCATCTCCTTTATCCTCATAATGTTATCGAACTATCCATACGATTCTCTGTTCAAGTGATGTTATATTCATTCAACGAACACATACAAAATTTAGAGATTTGTATATGATATCATCAGTGGGTTCCTCCATCATATTAACAAACTATATCTTAATTATTTCGTTTTTATAAAATTTCACCTAATTTAAAATTGATCTGTAGCTCAAGAAAGTCTTAATTGTAATTTGTTATACTGTAATTGTTTTTATAGTCCTTGGTATAGATGATTATGTAATTTTGGTCTCAAGTATGATTAGAGTCATTATATAAAAAATCTTTCAACTCTTCAGTAACTTTCGTGCTCAATAATAAGAAATTTGTATAGATAATAACTAATTATATTATAGTGCAAATTCTTTAATATCCATACAAATGCACGTGGTATCTACCTGGCGTGGCATCATAAATAAATTCAATCAAGTATTATAAGGTTTACTTTCGTTATTTCTTTATTTTCTGCATTCATTTGCTTGAAAATGGATTTTGGATATCAAAAATGTGATAGCACTATAGTGGGCTTGAAAGTAGTTAAGCAATCAATAATCGTTCACTCTGAATAATACACAAAGATGCTGTGACGTTATCATTAATAACAGTACGATCATTACTGCCAATCACCTAATCGGGAAAACAATAACGTCCGTTTACTTTTTGACTTTCCCTTGTAAAATACAATGGGTCGAAACGAAGACTGCTAACTATTATCGGATCAACAGTGTAGCAGCGAAGGAATGTGTTTGCTTATAAAGAAAAGTTAGATAGTTTCTTTTTAGAAAATATTAAATATACTACAAAAATACTTAAAGAAAAACCGAGAAAGACACTATTTACCTATGTCTAGTTTATAAATGTAAATAAAGTAAACAAAATATGAGCAAAAAACTGTGACGATAAATTAATTTATTTATAAAATCCAACTCTTTCGAAAGTAGTAGTAAATCTTGTATCTACAGTTATATCTATCTATCATGATTCTACATACAAACATAGTCCCACTTCTTGTTACCGTCTCGTGTTAATTTTAAATTAGCATGCCGGCTACTTGAAATAGACTCCGTATAAGGGCCGGACCGAACATAATTCACTGGCTGGTTATAATAAGCACCGAGAGATCTTATCAGCATTCACATGTTAAGTACCGATTATCAAAGTGGGCTGGCTCTGTAAACTGTAACTTGAGAACCAACAAATGCTAATCGAGATATCTCTACAACATTTAATTAATTTGTGGAATTCCGATAACATCTAAGAAAATTACAGATAAAATTATTACGATTTATTTGTAATGTAAGTAGAGATTTTTCGATTTACGCAATGAAAAATAATAAAATTTATAATATACATACATATTAGGAACAATAGTTATTTATGTACCTAGGACAAAAATTTGCATATTATAGCAGAGCTTGAGTTTGCCTACCGAGGCCAAGCCGAGGTAAAGCAAACAAGCGAGGCTATAATGCATTTTTTGACGTGGCGCATATTACATTTTTCTGTTTACCTTAGTAATAATAGATCTAGAAAGGTACTAGGTACACACAATTACAATAATTATTAAATCGTAGTAGGCTTTAAAGACGAAAAAGGTTTGCCGACGAAAAGTGATGGCTTAGCGTAGAAAAAAGGTACTCGGACGAAAAAGATTTGCAGACGAAAAGTGATAACCTTCAGAAAAGTGTCATTTTTCGTCCGAAAATAAGTTCGTAATATTTCATTTTTCTATCTATTATTTCTATTTCATTATTCATAGTTTTTATGACGGACGAACTAAACTTGTTATTTTACCGGGTATCCTAGTTATAATCTTACCAACCATGTTTATTAAGACAATTAAGAGTTAAGTCGACAATTTTGCCCATGTGTAACGTGTTAACATAATTAAATATTTATTAATTAAATATTGTAAACTTAATATAATTTATAATAAAGATTACCATTAACCTTAAAATTAAGTAGTAATCCTAAATTTTAGGCAAAACTGTATTAAGAGGGTAAAGAGAAATTAGGATTACCTACTCAAAATCTCAATTATGCCAGAGATCGTTACAGCCATTTTTCAGAGAGTGGTTTACAATATTTAAATATTTTATATAAAAATCTGTCCTTCTTTTTGTATCTCAATTAAAAAAACTGATTACAACAAAAATATCAATTACCATAGGGAAAATTTGATTAAAGTAATGAAAATGAATAATTACATAAAAAATTCTGGTTAAAATAATTACAGAGAATTTATTTTAAAATGCAACATATGGTTTATCACTTCCATGGTTACACACTACTGTCAAAAAATGACAGCAATGTAATATTTGTCCATTTTAAAATGCAACATTATAAATAGTATTGCAGCACAAGAGATACCTCCAGAACATATCACAAATGATGTCAATTCTTTCTACGAGCGACTAGGATATTGCCTTAGTGAGAATGGAGGTATTTTTGAACATTTATTACATTAAAATTTTGAATTTTTGTAAGACAAAGTTTGTTAAGATGTGCTACATTAAAATTTTGATTTTTTGTTAATAGTATATAGGCTAATTTATTGGAAATTTGTATTGATAATACATAACTACAAATTTTTGTATGTTGCATTTTAAAATGGACAAATATTACATTGCTGTCATTTTCTGACAGTAGTGTGTAACCATGGAAGTGATTGACCATATGTTGCACGTTAAAATAAATTCTCTGTATGTACTGTACTTAAGTATGTTAAGAATGGTTTAGACTTTCCATATTAACATTTCTATCGTGTCATATTTTCTACTCTATCGATGTTTTATCCTTCCATTATACATTTTTGAAACACCAACTGCAAATTGTTTCAAAACGTTGCAATATGCTGGAAAGTAAATGGCAATAAAGTCTTTCAGCTCTCAAGTATCCTAAAGAAATATCTGACAGAAATTTTATTGTTCATCGGTTGACATATTCGTAACAAAATGGAAATAAAATTACACCAACCGTAGCATTAGTGTAAAAAAAACGCAATATATTTAATCCTTCGGAGCCTTGAAGCGTTTGGCAAACTATAAAATATACCCCATAAACCTTACGAAGGACGGAAATATAAAACTTTATAAGAAAACGCGGGAAATTTTATATATTCAAAAACCATAAAACATAAAATAAAACCTTTGGAAGAAATAAATTTTAAATTTCAATATCTTTTCATAGTGAGTAATCTTCTCTCCTGAAACTGGCGGAACGTGTTGTTCGGTCGAAAAAATATTCCACCGAAAAACCACTATCGACAATAATACTCACAGTGATACACTTAATGTATTTCGCCGTAAGACGAATTTCTTAAATATCCTAGCGATTTTCTACATTATTGCACCGTCAGAATCAGTTCAAAAGGCTAGTTGGTCAGATGTGTTATATGTACGTGTGCTGTCGAACGAAATGTTTTCAATATCAAAATGCGTCACCTACCAATTTGACCAGTCCGTTATTTACATTACGTTTATATATATACAGGGTGTAAATGAAATAAGTGCATTAAATTTAACCAGTAAAATAACTCATCGAGAGAAACAATATTTCTTAATAACTTTTTCTCGAAATCGCATATTTTTTTAGCATTTTTACCACCCCGTAAATTGACGAGTCGTTCCAAATATTTTTGTGATAATTGAATGCAGTAGCAATAGCTATGAAAAATTTTGTTTTAGCAATTGACAGTCCTGTCAATTGTTGTAATTAAATTTTGACATTAGTAATAAACTTATTTATAAGGAAAAATTCTGTCAAAATGCGAGTACACAGACATTGTAATTACTTACCTATAGTTTATTTATTTATTTTTTTACTCGTATCTGTACTACATTTTACTTGACATCACGGTTGACATAAAGACAGTGTCATGGAGTTGCCAACGCATTTACACGGAGCGTTTCCAAATCATTCTGTTCTTAATATTCGCACATTTTTTAATCTTGTACATCTTTATCACATCACAATACGGAGTGTCACATATGACAATTTTAAAAAAAGCAACAGTTATATCCATAACATGTGCAAAAAGTTCTATGTTTTCAGAACATAACAGACTTCAAGTTTGGGAATGGCTCATAATGTTCATTAATGAGACTGAATTTACTTGGGAAGGTGTATTTATTATGCATAATACACATCTCGACAGACGAAAATTCTGTAAAAATTTTCGTTAAAAAATGTTTGGGGAACAATAAATGGACGACTAATTATTGGTACTCATGTACCTCTTTTAAATGGACAAAAGTTTGTACTTACATTTTTCGAATAACGTATTCAAACTATTATGATTTGTCGACGATAAATAATCATCTCATAACCTAATAACTATGCTTTTGCTCTTCCTCTTGTTACCTCGTCTCTCTTTGACTTCCACTATTCACAGGTGATTAAAAGTCTGTTTTAATACACAACTTTATAATTTTGTTATCCAAAATTTAAATTTATTTATTTTAAAAATTGTACTATTACGTATTAATTAATAATAATGTTATTTCCCTTGATTCGTTTATTAATTACTGTGACTGTAAGTGTAACCGATAACCGACAATTTTTGAGCTGTTTGCATCCCACTTGAATACGGCAGCAGCCATTTGTTCTCCATGGGCGGGTAACGAAATATGCAGCAAATCTTTAAAGAATTTTAACTCAAAATCTAAAAGTTATTAAGAAATATTGTTGCTCTCATCGAGTTACATTACTGGTTAAATTTAATGCACTGATTTCATTTACCCTGTATATATATATATATATATATATATATATATATATATATATATATATATATATATATATAATCTTTCGTATTTATTTTAGTTTTATAAAACAAAATCAAGATAATTTGTAGTTATGGATAATCAAGCATTTATTTAAATTTAGCCAACTGTAACATAACAGTATTTAACTGATCGACTAGCCTTTTGCGGCTGATTCTGATATTGCAATAAGGTTCAAAATCGTTCAGATGATTTGGAAACATATTAGTGACTAAGCCTTGCATCCCCTCTTTTCCTGGTCTAAGGTGATACAGCTAAGTTTGGAAATTTTCTTCTTTCTTGCTCTTAGTCCGAGCCTTAGTCCATCCAGCATGTCTGGGAGTCAGCAATATTTCAGACATTCAGAAAGATGTAGGTAAGATGCTACCAAAAATACCTGGATCGACATATCTGTCGCGTCACAAGATAACTTACGAGTGACAACGCCGCGCCGGTATCAGTTAGATGAAATACCGCCTACTCATCCTTGCTTTATTTGTTATAGTAGAATTTTCTTTTCTATTTCTTCAAACAAATGTTACATTTCTTAAAGCGTCGTTCCCATCTACTATATTAATTTTAGTTTTAATTTTATTTTCTTATTATAATTGTGTTTCTAGCTACGTTTTAATTTTTAGTTTTTATTACATTATTACATAGTATGTGCACGCTTCAGTACTGTCATCAGCGCTGTAATTTACTGACTTTGACAGAAGTATTTATGCCCGGTTTCAAGAAAGTTGATTAAAATCTTAATCAATGATTACATTTTAAAAGCCGGTTAATTTAATCAATAAAATTGGGCTGGTTAAATTTTGACCAAGTCAATTAATTGCACATTGAATTACCTATTATATAACATATAAAAAGTGAATTTAGTTTATTAACGTAGAGGTAAGTTACATTATTATAATACAAGTTTTAAAGCATTATAAAAATTTTGTTGACGCTTTTTTAAATATAATGGTAATGGTAAATAACAGACCATTTCAGAAATTTGAACGACCACCTACATCTACTTTTTGAACTAAAAAGTTAATGCCGTTAAATGGCGGTATTTCAAATTTATACGCCAACCCGTCATTTTGTTTTAGATTTTAGAACTACACAGAAGTTGTTAAAATTAATTTCAATATAAGTGTAAAGAGTTTTTAGAGATCGCAAACCCATATCACTAACACAAGTATCCTTTCGATATCTACGATAATGATTAATTCAAAATTCGATTTAGGTTCGATAAAGATACGGTTCTGTTTTTTCTAGCAAAAATTGGAGCCCAACAGACTTCACAAATTGCTGTAATGAATCAATTGTTAATTACTCTTAGATTCTATAACGATACTGGTTGTGTCACTCTTCTTGAAACGAATGTCTAAAGTGATACGTGTTTCCTTGCTTTTTCCGATAGAACCGCAACGTGACAGGTGACAACGACTCAACTGTCACTCGCCTTTTTGAAAAGAATATTTATAAAATCTCATCTAAAATGTATATAATATGTATTACGAGGTATTTATTTTTATTTTATAATACTCTGGTATTTTAAATTCTGATCAAAACGAATATAAATTTTCTAATTTGAAGTTGTCATTTTAACACATGATTATTAAATCAATCCAAGTTAACAAATGAATTAATTAAATGAAATGCACAAGTACTTTAGTCAGTGATTAGAGTTAACAAGGTAATTAGTTAATCATTGATTTAACATGCTTTCATGAAACCGGGCATTAGTGTGATAAACAAAATTGACAAAATGAACATAAAATCATTTATAGCTGCAGCAACAGCACCAATTCTTCTTTTTTACAGTTTCTATGCTCAGAACAGCACACTACATTTTATACACGATTCTAGATATCAATAAAGTATTATTATATATCACCGTGCGATATTATACCATATCGCGCTCATTTTAATTATGTATTGGTCTTGTTAACCCAATGAGTGCGGTAATGAAATTCTAGTGTGGTAATAATACTCATTAAAGTACACAATGGGATAATAAGGCTATTACATAATTAAAATGAGTGCGACATGGTATGCGATGATACATAAAATTCACAATACGTGTGTTAATAATATCTATATCCCACTCATATCGCCAATAACTATTATGTATGATATAATTACATATCAATGTTCTTTATTTTTTAGAAACGTACATTTAATTTTTTTAATTTATTATAGAATTCAGGTTAAAACAGTCAATAAAAAACCACTGTTGTATCAAGTTTAATTTTTAGTTTTAGAAAGTTTGGAGTTTGTATACTCTTGCATCTAAAACATAAACTGTAATTAATATTAAAACATGCGCAGGGAATGATATATGTTCACAGGTATGTGTTATATTATTCTCGCGATAAAAACACAAAATTAAATCTAAAAATTAAAACATGAGCTGGAAGGATATTTAACACGTTTACCAGATTCGATTCAATTTTAGTCGTAACACACACTTACCATGATCTCTAAATTTGTTTAGTACATATATTTTTTTTATTAATTCAAATCTACGTTGTACGAGATAAGCAAATGTACGGAAAAGATACTGCTTTAAGCTGAAGAAACGTTAAAATGAAAACTACCTATATTAAAATATTATTTATTTTAATTATTGAAAATACTTGGTTTTAAGTTTCACAATTATTTTATTTTGATTACGATTCTCCGGATAGCTGACTGGCAGATAGCTAACAAAAAGATTAAAATTGTGTTAGGATAGAGTTAGTTTTGAAAAGTTAGCAACTTGGCTGTCACAATTTTAATAGAAGTTTGGCTATTTTTTCGCTTTTCTGTGTTTTGGTGCATTGTAGTTTGAACGTTTAGAAGAGATGTCAATACAATTTGCAAAAATGAGTGAAAATAATAGAAAGAGAGAAAATGCAGTTAATTTTATCCCTGCGGAAATAACTAATCTATTTAAATTAGTCGACAAATACAAATATATATAATTGAGGCCAATAAGACAGATTCCGCCTCTTGGAAAGAAAAAGACGTCTGTAATCATTTAAAAAATTATTTCAATTTTATTTGTGGCCGTATCCACGAAATAAAAACAAACACTTTGTATTATTCTGCATGCGGTTGATTTATGAATAATCCAATATCAGCTACATACGAGTATATTATCATACACCCTATTGCATAAAATCATAAAGCTACCAATAATTTGCATATCGAAGATACAACGTGATTCATAAAAACAAATGTAGATAAATGTTATTTTTCAAATTATGCTTCCTTTAAACTTAATCGATAAAAACAAAAATTGGTCTTCTATTTTATCTAACAAATAAAGAACTATATTCGTTAACATTCGAAATCGCACAAGAAATTCTGAATCATTCCATTTTCCAAAATTATCACATCTTTCTCGTACTGTATACTTTTTTCGAAAATTAATATTATGAAATGAAATTCAATTTTTCATCATCGCTGTTGTACTGATTCACTATAATAAGAAACAGGTTATATCATCAAAACAACACAAACGTTAAAATCAAATGAAGGTGGGTGACTACCTGTTAGCTATCTAGCCGTTAACGAAAATTTATCTTGCTGGTAACTTTTAACAGCAAGTGGAGCAATGCAAACTGAAGTTACCAATAGATTAAATTTTAACCAAATATTAACTATAGATGGAACAACCGGCCCTAACACTAGCAAACTTTGTCCTTATAATTTCAATAAGATTTTATTAAAAATTTTACTGATTACGCGAAGTCTAGTTAAAGTTAGGCTAGGTTTAGGTGGAATTAGATTCTATGTCATCTAACGCTTTATATGTATTCCACAATTTTTAAAGTGACGGACATATTCGCAGTGATGGAACGTTATTGTCGATTTGGCGGTTTTCGTTCGATGATACACAGCTTTTTTGATGTAAGGCTTTCGATAATGAGATTATCGACTGAAAAGCACGAACTCAAAACTGATACATCCTTGGTGCAGGAAACAAGAGAAGTTAGAAGTTGTCATGGGAAGCTTGTCAGTTGTGTTTACGGACGAGGTCGGTCGGTTCAATGCTCGCGAACTTCAAAAATATTTATCTCTGAGTGACAATATTGCAAAGATGCAGAGTGCGCCATACGCTGTTCTACTTGTGCCAAGTGCAAACTCTAAAAACATGCAAATACCGCTTCATGAATTTTAATAGTGCGCCCTACGTGTTCCACAAGTATTTACATTATGTTTTAACTAATTTTATACTTGTTTTGCATTTAATATATTGTATACATTTTACCAGGCATGCATATAATCAAGAAAAAGCAAAAGATAGAATAATAAAATACAAAGCAAACATATTTAAATCTTGACAAAATATATTCAAATATGTATACAATGGTAATTTAAAGAATTCGTACATACAATAGGGTTTTCCACGATTTCTTGATTTTTTTAAATGTTAATTTAGAGATAAAAATATTACACTCATATTTTGTATTTTGCATAAAAATTTATAGTACGGGAGAAAAATGCAAAAGAATGTTGCAATTGGCCATGACGTCATCCGCAAGACCTTGATCACTTCTAGCAAGAGAGAAAACTTGATGAAATATCGAGATAGAAACAGATGAATCAAGTGAATTTAGCTATAAAAATGTAGCGCGGGAAAATTAACGTAACCCACACATAACCTGCACTGATTTGCATCCACGTATGATCCGCGTAAGTTTAACCACAGTTTTCTTGTTACACACATGTATTTAACCTTTGAATGTCAACAAAAACAATACGCGGTAAAAGCCAAGCACACGCACAAACACCCTGAAATGAAATAACTTCGTTGCGTGACCTCGTTAGGGTTGTGGCGTCATTTGACGACCGTTTTGAACATATGTATATTTAAATTTAAAAATTCATTAATAAATACTATATAAATTATCATTATTTTTATTTTATATTAATATACTTTATACTAAAATTTATCTGCAATACTTATTTCTTCAAAAGCTTGGAAAACTCTATTGTCTCATGTTATTATTATCTGCTGTATTTAATAAGGCATTACATTTTTTTTGATGTGTTAACGCAAGAATACAATATTGTTTGTTTCAAAATATTTAATTCTACTTTATAACTTTGTTAGAGCAATATCACATTTTTAAAATATTTGACCTCATTTTCAATCAGAAATGGAATTTGCGAACTTTATTTTCTGAACCAATGTCGATAATAAGTTGAAAATAAATTTAAAAGTGTATGTGCAAAGACAATAAAATATAAAATTATCTTTAACATCTATTTACATTAAGCCGGTAAAGAAGCATTTATAGCCGAGCTAGTAAATTACGGATCAAACCCGTATTCCGTGAAATCGCGAGATCTTAAATGCGGCTATCGGTATCGACCATGTGTCGTATATAGTATTTTATATATATTAAACAAGAACCATTTTGAAAGCAGAGCTGGGATAGATACTTTGCAAAAGTATCTTCGATATTTTTGTACGATACTTACATAAATTTTGTTAGAGATACTTAAATATCTAGATACTTTAAGTGTAAATTTTTAAGATACAAATCTTTTTAAAAAGTATCTTAGATATCTACTTCAATTATCTTAGATACTTTTAAAATATCTTAAATACTCTTAAAATATCTTAGATACTCCTAAAATATCTTAGATACTCTTAAAGTATCTTAGATACTATAGTATTTTAGATAATCTTAAAATATGTAGATACTTTTAGATACCTAAAAATAAATTTGGTACTTTTAAAATGTCCTTAGTATCTTTCACGTACCTTAAAAAATATTTTAAATGGGTAATTGAAAATGTGCATATACTTAAGAATAATTTTTCAAAATATATTAACATATTTTTAAAATGTGATATTTTGATGTGTTACAAAAAACAAAAATCTTCACAGGACTAATGAGAAAGGAAGCACGATGCACTACAGCCTTCTACTACGCACTAGTCTTGTTTGAACAAGCTAAATAATATCTTTATTAATAAAAAGATACTTCAACTGCATTTAGATACCTTAAAATATCTAGATACTTTAAAAGTATCTAAATGCATTAAAAGTATCTAAAATAAAAAAGTATCTTAAATATTTTAGAAGTATCTAAAATACATTTTTAAGATAAAAGATATAGATAATTTTTAAAAGTATTTAAAATTAAGATACATTACCTATAAAATAGGAAGTATCTAAGATATTAAAAGTATCTTAGATATCATCGTGTATCTTTTTTCTTAAGATACTCCCAGCTCTGTTTGAAAGTAAATAATTTGGGATAATTCTGATTTCTGTCACAAAGACAATCGTTTTGAATGGTGGTAAAGCGTACATTTATACGCATAATATTAAATAATTCATTGTATTTTAAAATTTTCTAAAACTTAAAAGATAACTAAATCTCAAATTCTCTCAAATTTTTATCTTCGTGCGCATGCGTGAATTTTTTCCCACCTGTCGATAGCGTCTGTTGCTGGCAAACAGCATTTGAGTAAGATAGTGTGTAGTGCTCTCGTCCGTTTTTCATTGCAAGGCAAATGACGGAACCACTGGAGCAGCGCTATTGCATCAAATTTTGTCTGAGACTGGGCGACAGCCAGATGAAAACCATTCCTGGGTGTACGGGTACGACCCGGAAACCAAATCCCAGTCGTCACAGTGGAAGAATTCCACGTCACCAAGACCAAAGAAGGCCCGCCAAATGCGCAGCAACGTCAAAGTGATGTTGACTGCTTACGCACCACAGGGTCAAACAATCTTCAAAGAGTACTACAGGGCTGTCCTTCGTCGCCTACGTGATGCTGTGCGGTGCAAGAGACAGGAGTTGTGGTCAGCAATAAATTGACGCCTCCATCACGACAATGCTCCAGCACATTCCTCGCACTTGATTCAGACTTTTTTTAGCGAAGAACAAGACTCCTGTGGTTCAACAGCCTCCTTACTCTCCTGATATGGCCCCCTGCGACTTCTGCCTGTTCCCCAAACTCATGAGGCCATTGAAAGGAATACGATTTCAGACAAGAGAGGACATTACAGCTGCAACGACAGCCGAGCTAAACTCCATTCTGATAGAGGCTTTCTCGGAATGCTTCTAACAATGGCGGCACCGCTGGGAGAAGTGTGTGGAGTCCCAAGGAGACTACTTTGAAGGTGATTAGGTTTCCAAAGCTCCAGGTATGCAAGTTTTTTTCCCCGGCCAAAGATCGGATACTTTTCTAACACACCTCGTATGTAGACAGTAATGGCATACCTATCGGTTGCTAAACTATTAGACATTTGCGACTAGTTTAGTAAGCAAAATTTGTTTCAACAGTCAATAGTCAACTTCCTATAAAATTTAAATGAAAGAATCATCGAGGTTTATTTATTAATGGAGGTGTTCATTTATAATCTTTACTTCCTTGTACAAAGTAAAGGAAGTATTGTAACTGCGAAATATTTCGGTTTTCAGATTTCAATGAAAATATCCATTATGACCATCCCTGAATCCAATTTCGTCGTGACGTCTGTACGTACGTACGTATCTCGCATAACTCAAAAACGGTAAGCCGTAGAAAGTTGAAATTTTGTAATTAGCACTGCTATAACATCTAGTTGTGCACTGCCCTTTTTGGTCATTATATAATTTCCTGAAATGGTACTTTATTTGAAGCCTATAATAGATTTTAATGAAAAATTATTTGAAATATAATTCAAAACTTTTCAAATTTGGTATATAAGACTTTTATGTCAATTGGAATAACATAGCAGATTTTGGTTAAAACAGGCTAACCGGAAGTAATATATTACCCGAAGTTGTTAACAGTTTTTCTAGAATAAAATGGTTTCATTTCGATTTTAGAAATAAATGCTTCAAATAATAGTTTTAGAGAATTAAATTCTACGTCTAGCACATCAAGTATTATTAAATTAGCCCTTTGTATAAGCGAGAAATATAAAACTTATATACCTTTTGGTTTTTATAATGAAGCTTGCTATGGATTAGGACAAAAAATAACGAAAAAATAAAAAAATATATATGTTAATGTCAAATTACGTCAAATACGTGCAATTTTATAATTGGGTCTATATTTCATATTGATCTTGCGTACAAGGAAGTCGTGTGGTGTCCACATCAGATTTTTTTTAAATGGTGCAATATCACACGTCACTCATATATATTTATTATGCAGAGTGCATCGAAAAACTTACTTTTGTGCGTTAAATAGTTCGAAATAATTGTCTACATCCTGACACTGAGAAATAATTTGGATAAATGAAACAATATTCATTTCTTCATACCATTGACTGGCCAAGCATGATATATGAAAGACTACCTTATTTACATGTACATATGATTCATTACTGTTAAATGATCCAGGTTTAAAGTGTTTAACATGAAGTCTCCTTAAGAATCATTTTATTTTCGAAAACATTTCATTATATTTTTTATGACATGTTTACGAGTATTTTATCATTGTCAGCTGTAGTTTATTGCAGAAGCACGTGACACTATGGATGCCAGATAAATTATGTATTTGTATTAACGTCCCTGCCAATTACATGCATATTTTAATCTTAACAAAGGAAAGAACGAATCAATTTGTTCGGAATTTACGACTTTGCTTTCTAGAAATTTATTACAGCTGCTTGAAGAATTTTAGCGTAAAGTAATTAATGTCAATGTCAATAAAATTTTAGTTGTATTTCATGAATTAATACTCTTTTAATCTTTCATTGTTTCATTGAGATGTCAGTAAATTCAAGCATCCTAAAGAGAATTTATAATGGAGTGAATGAAATTAAAGCCTCTGTCACAAACCGAAATTAGTTCTTGTTTTATATTTTTCGTTTTGGTTTTAACAAGTTTATAGCATGTCTTCATATGTAACCGTTCACAAACTTGTATTTGGTGTTTGTTTTAACACAAAAGTTTAGAAACTGCAAACTTATGTTTTGATTTTACGTTTTATACTTAGGAATCGACGAATAAGAAAAAACATAAAACTATACAGTATTATAGGTGTCTCTTTCTATCATCTGTCAAGTCAATCATAACCAAATTCAGTTTTGTAGTTACTACTTTCAAAAAGGTTTAATCGACATGGACCCGATCTTCAACTGTTTCCGAGAAAGAAGCCATTTACTATTAGAATCAAAGAAAATTGACAAAGATAGTGATTGAACAAAATTTTGTCTATGTCAGTAAATAAACTATAAAAAAAAACAATCAAATTTTATATGAAACATTTTTCTCAATTTCTAATAGTAACGAAGTTATTTGAAAATCAAATATTGGTTAAGGTTGCCACAATATTTAAGTTGGTACAATTATTTGATTTAAAAAAAGCACATCTAAGTTTGACCTCTGGAAAGGTAAATAAAAAGTCTTATTTAATCGATGTCGTAACTCTTACAGTTTTCGAGATAGCAGAGGTAAACACCGTAAAACACATTTTTCACTGCCTTACTCGTATATCTCGGAAACTATTAACGAGCGGACCCATGTTGATTAAACCTTTTTACTATATATATATATATATATATATATATATATATATATATATATATATATATATATATATATATATATATATATATATATATACAGGGTGTAAATGAAATAAGTGCATTAAATTTAACCAGTAATGTAACTCGACGAGAGCAACAATATTTCTTAATAATTTTTTTTCTAAGTCTCTTAGATTTTGAGTTAAAATTCTTTAAAGATTTACTGCATATTTCGGCGCGCGCCCATGGAGAACAAATGGCTGCTGCCGTAATCAAGTCGGATACAAACAGCTCAAAAATTGTCGGTTATCGGTTACACTTGCAATCACAGTAATTAATAAACGAATCAACGGAAATAACATTTATTATTTATTAATTCGTAGTAGTACAATTTTTAAAATAAAGAAATATAATTTTAGATAACAAAATTATAAAGTTGTGTATTAAACCAGGCTTTTAATTACCTGTGAATAGTGGATGACAAGGAGGGGCGAGGTAACGAGAGGAAGATCAAAAGCATAGTTATTAGGTTATGAGATGATTATTTATCGTCGATAAATCATAATAGTTTAAATACGTTATTCAAAAAATGTAAGTACAAACTTTTGTCCATTTAAAAGAGGTAGATGAGTACCAATAATTAGTCGTCCACTTATTGTTCCCGTTCAAATATGTTTCAATGAAAATTTTTACAGCATTTTCTACAAATTATCTTGATTTTGTTTTATAAAACTAAAATAAATACGAAAGATTATATATATATATATATATATATATATATATATATATATATATATATATATACAGGGTAAATGAAATCAGTGCATTAAATTTAACCAGTAATGTAACTCGATGAGAGCAACAATATTTCTTAATAACTTTTAGATTTTGAGTTAAAATTCTTTAAAGATTTGCTGCATATTTCGTTACCCGCCCATGGAGAACAAATGGCTGCTGCCGTATTCAAGTGGGATGCAAACAGCTCAAAAATTGTCGGTTATCGGTTACACTTACAGTCACAGTAATTAATAAACGAATCAAGGGAAATAACATTATTATTAATTAATACGTAATAGTACAATTTTTAAAATAAATAAATTTAAATTTTGGATAACAAAATTATAAAGTTGTGTATTAAAACAGACTTTTAATCACCTGTGAATAGTGGAAGTCAAAGAGAGACGAGGTAACAAGAGGAAGAGCAAAAGCATAGTTATTAGGTTATGAGATGATTATTTATCGTCGACAAATCATAATAGTTTGAATACGTTATTCGAAAAATGTAAGTACAAACTTTTGTCCATTTAAAAGAGGTACATGAGTACCAATAATTAGTCGTCCATTTATTGTTCCCCAAACATTTTTTAACGAAAATTTTTACAGAATTTTCGTCTGTCGAGATGTGTATTTTGCATAATAAATACACCTTCCCAAGTAAATTCGGTCTCATTAATGAACATAATGAGCCATTCCCATAATTAAAGTCTGTTATGTGCTGAAAACATAGAACTTTTTGCACATGTTATGGATATAACTGTTGCTTTTTTAAAATTGTGATATGTGACACTCCGTATTGTGATGTGATAAAGATGTACAAGATTAACAAATGTGCGAATATTAAGAACAGAATGATTTGGTGATGATTTGGAAACGCTCCGTGTAAATGCGTTGGCAACTCCATGACACTGTCTTTATGTCAACCGTGATGTCAAGTAAAATATAGAACAGATACGAGTAAAAAAATAAATAAATAAACCATAGGTAAGTAATTACAATGTCTGTGTACTCGCATTTTGGCAGAATTTTACCTTATAAACAAGTTTATTACTAATGTCAAAATTTAATTGCAACAACTGACAGTCAATTGCTAAAACAAAATTTTTCATAGCTATTGCTACTGCATTCAATTATCACAAAAATATTTGGAACGACTCGTCAATTTATCGGGGTGGTAAAAATGCTAAAAAAATATGCGATTTCGAGAAAAAGTTATTAAGAAATATTGTTGCTCTCGCCGAGTTATATTACTGGTTAAATTTAATGCACTTATTTCATTTACACCCTGTATATATATATATATATATATATATATATATATATATATATATATATACAGGATGGTGGCGGTTAGGGGTGAACATAGGGATTTAACATGGGATTTTAGTTTTTTGCAATTTCCTGCTCTCCTGTTCTTTTTACGGCAAAAACTGTAGAGTACAAAATTGTTCAGAATTAAAAATTGCATACAAAAATGTATTTACATTTATTATTATGTTTTTGGTTTCTTCGCAATTCTAAAAAGAAATTTCAAAATGTCTGTTATTTTGTAGCAATAGCCATGGAATTTATTTTTTTCTGGTTGTCAAAAATTATTTATAAACGTTCAACCATGCGTTAATCTAACTTAAAAATTAAATAAAAACAAACAACTTTTAATTTTAATACGCATTTTTTTATTAGGTATACCATTTAATATTAAACCAATTCCAAATGTATCAACTACGTAGAATTTTGACTTATAATAGCCAATACCATTTCTTCATTCACTTCGTTATAACGTCTTCTATTATTATTATTATTTCCTTCATTACCTTCGTTCACAGCTACACTAGCTGTGTTCTCAATGTTTATAACAAGTTTATAAATTGTTGCTATAATAGGAATTGGTGTATTTTCGTACTTTATGGAAAACAAATCACGTATTCTTCTAAACCTATTTCCACCATAATAATTTTTTATAATGAAAACTCGTTCCTTATTCGAATAAACATTCATTATTAAATTAACTTTTTGTTAGGGAAATTTTCGAAAATTTGACAGAAATTGAATGACATGATTATGTTTAAACATTTGAGTTTTAAGTCATGGCCATTGCTACAAATTAACAGAAATTTTGAAATTTCTTTTTAAAATTGTGAAGAAACCAAAAACATAATAATAAATGTAAATACATTTTTGTATGCAATTTTTAATTCTGAACAATTTTGTACCCTACAATTTTTGCCTTAAAATGAACAGGAGAGCAGGAAATTGCAAAAAACTAAAATCCCATGTTAAATCCCTATGTTCACCCCTAACCGCCACCACCCTGTATATATTATATCTAGTTGTTTAGTACACTACTGGAACATTTAAAAGTTAGGTAGCTGATTTATGATTTTTATTTTCTAGTTCACTGTTCATTACAATTATTTCTCTATAAAAGGTTCACCAACAAAAGAATTTGAAGTTCCCATTACAAATAGGGTATAGAAATATCGAGCATAGTGACGACAGACAAGAATACAGTGCAAAAAATTATAATGAAGCAATATTTTCCTATAAATAGATTTTTACCAAAAATAATTTTTTATTCATCTATTAAGAGGATATTTTATAAATAACGGTTACAAAAACTTACCGGTAAATGCCAAATACAGAGACGAATATATTTATAAAGTTCAATTGTGTCTACAACATAATCCACGAAATGTCAGTTATTCTCGGTATCTCACTCAATCCTATCATTTTTCACTTTATAATGATGTAAACATTATAATATTTCGCTCCAATAAAAGTCAACTTCATCCATCATATCGCTACTATATATATATATACTCCCAGATCTTCCAATCTGTAATTATTATATCTTCTGAATTTCAATTACTTGTCAGATAGAGAATACAAATCAAATCCTTTTTGCGTTTTTGCTGTCGTATAAAAAATCATACGCCAAAAGTTAAATATACGATTATGATGGCAATGAAAATAAAGTTTGCCGGTTGTTGACAGATTTTTTACTTAATTAAGAGTTATAGGGTAAATGTTAGTAATTCGGGTAATATATAACGGGTAGCATTTTGCGTTGGCACTAAAACATAAATTACAGAAGTTTTCACACATTGTACCACGCAAAAAGAGAAACAAAATATGGAATAATGCAGAAATAATAGCAGCATACAAGAAAACGACTGTTGAGGTAAACAATGCAAATCACACACTCGAACGTTTCACAATAAAATTTAAATATAGATGAAGAAGAAGATTTAATTGTGGTAATAAATTGTGTTCGCCGTTGCGTAAAGTTAAAGAGAAAAACGGCGTTAAATTTAGCGTTCACAGTAAGTAAAAAAAGTTTCTAGCGTCGGAGATAAGTTTCTTTTTTATGAATGCGATCGCATAGTAAAAAGTTCAAAGCTTTAAAATACTTTTCTTATTATGTTTTTTACAGGGAAAAAGACAACTTCATAAACCTTTCATCGCAGGAATTAGTTCCGGTGTTTAATGCCATGTGACGCAGTCTGCTTACTTTTCAACTAGTCACCTGCTATTCCATTATGGATTAATTATCAGAGTTCTGTCTTCTCTTTCACTTGTACTCTTCTGACACTCCATAATACAATGATAAGGCCTTGTTTTGTACTTATTCAAATTCAGCGGAAGAGACAAAAAAATTATTTCATGACTACCATAATCTCAGAATTTTTTATCAGTATTTGCTACTATTTAATCCACAGTGACTTTATAGATTTGTTCCTACAGCTAGTCCGAACTATCATATGTACGTCAGACGCATGCGCATTTAAAAAATATTGTTCCAACCGACTGTTGTATAGTCCATCGGACTGTTGGTATGTTTGTTCCTACAGACGTCGGACGCATACATAAACGCATCCGTGGACTGTCAGATTTATTCAATGGTCTGTGCTACGTACTATTTGTCATCATACTTTTCGGGCGGTGCGAGAAGAATATCGAAGCATAAGCTATGATTATTTATCTGTTTTCATAATGAGTGACTTGGAATTTATTATCTGATTCATCTGATGAACAAATCTATTTGATATTTCGCCAATTTCTAGTAAAACAGTAATTATTTGATATATATATATATATATATATATATATATATATATATATATATATATATATATATATATATATATATAATGATAAATAACATGACTGGCATACCCAGCAATGGGTAATATGACGTGATAATATACTTATTTTATTTATTTATAAATAACTAATATTTGATTTTATATAATTTATTGTCTGATATTTTTCAGCAGAGGAGAAAGTAATTAAATAAGATGATATGGCAAGTCCGTTATATGTTCCAACCATACTAAGTTTCTTACATATGGCTGAATGAATACATGAACAAGACATGCGCACAAAGACTTCATGACTGCGTACAAGAACGCATCCAAAAAGTCGTGTAGAAACAAACCTTATATTGCACATGATTTCACAAAAATACTGATGTTCGATTATTGAACTATTCAAGTAAACACAAAAAAATATTATACAAGATTTGTCTAATTTCTAATGAACCGGTTTCATATTTTTTAAACAGTATTTTAAATGAAAGTTTATACAATATTTTTCTTAGTAAAAAATAAAAATAATAATGTATTGTTATTTTCGTAAATAATTAAATAAAAATATTGGCGCCTGAAATCGGGTTTTCTGCTTCTTGCTTTCCGGCTAGGATCATTCGTTGACTAGACTAAAAACTTATAATTTTAATCAAAAAAAGTATATTGAGCTTATAAATATATAATTAATTTGTATTTAATAAAAAAAAGATACTAAAGTGATTCGTATTTTGAACATATGTGGTCGAAGAAAGTTATATGGTAACAGCGCATCTTGTTCTTTGAGCACGCTTTCATTTATTTATATTTATTTACTTATTGTAAAATTATTATATTAAATTTATCTACAAATTTCAGTAATCAAAGTTTTTTTATTATATGAAAAAAGAATTTTAAAATAACAAAAATAATTAGTGCAACGTTGCCAAGTTCTTCACCTATTCCGTTACTATCAAACGAAAATGAACAAAAAATCTTTAACATTAATTTTCAAGTTAATTTGAACGGTAAGAAGGCACTATAAACCTCTTATAATATACTACGAGTCTTTAGTTATCTTGTACTAGTTCTTTGTTTATCAAAGTTGGAAATATCAATGTAAAACAAACAAAAAAGTATCTACGGAAATGTTTCATAAGAGTTTATGTATTAGAACGTTGAAAACGTCAACTTTATAAGCAATTTTCTAAAGAACTAAACTGTGGATTGTTTTTTAATGTTTAGAATAGTTGGATAAGACATCATACATTATAATTATAAAATTTTGAACCATAAAGTTGGAAATTAATTTTTCACCAGGATATTCGCTCGAACCTCCTTAATTAAAACTCAACAGTTATTTTAAGTTAGATTAGAGATAAAATAAATAATTTATTACTGAGTTTACATGCAGTTTTCAAACCGTTTTCAAAACTTTTTAGTTTTGAAAACGCCATGTATACAGTGTCAAAACGGTTTTGAGTTATCTCAAACCAAAACTAAAATTCATGGGTTTGACTTGAAAACTAGTTTCAAAACTACACATGTAAACACTTAAAATTCAGTTTCGAGATTGCGCAAGCGTAGATAGCATGACGTTTCTGTCGCCTTGTGTTACTTGGTGTTACTAACCTACAAATAAACTGACAGCTGTGTAGTTTTAGTGCGTAGTGCTACAAAGTAGAAAAAATAATTGGAATAATAACAAAACGAAAAATTTGGAGTGAAGAGGATCTGTTACTTATATCGGTCAAATGCGCATGCGCCGAAACTGTTTTCAAATCAATCTATAAACCTGTTTTGAAAATTTCATGTAAACAGTTTCGCGTAATTTTGATTGAAAACTGAAACCATTCTCAAAACTGCATGTAAACTTAGTAATTATGTTATGAACATAAAAATAAATACCTTCAATATAACTACCGCAGATATAATATAATGAAGAATGCAAATATTCAGAAAAAGAATTTTTTTATATTTATAAGATAAAAACGTGCCAAAAAAATCTTCTCCAATTGTTTCCAAAAACTAATCAGCTGTTGTCAAAATGAGGAACGTTTTGGTATTATTATAACATTGTAAAAATGTTAAAATCTGATTTTAGGAACCTACGTACCTAGATAATATAATCTCGATATGAAATTTTTAGCATGATTAAAAACTTTATAAAAACTGATATTGGATTTAGTCAAAAAAGTACATTTTAATGCATACCTACCTAAGGAGTAGTTGCAAATATACGAGTAATTATTGTAATTGCTTCAATCGCTATTATGTATATAAAGTAGATACGACAAATTTGCACAAACATTACTTAACGATTGAATTTTAAATGCATTACACATTTTATTATTTGATGTATCTAACGAAGTACATAGTTTTTTCCTCAAGTAATTCATTAATCTTTCAAAAGTACTAAACTTAATAAAATATCTCTATGGATAAAATTTTTGATTGTACAAAGTGGGTCTTAACCAAGACTATGCTAGTGATCTAGTATATGTGCATAAGAAAATAGCCATTTTCATGAAAATCTGAAGCTGATGTTACATACACAATAAATTATGCAAGCAGATGGCTTAAACTTATTACACATTGTAACACACCGTGTTTCAAAAATCCGATTACCATTTTGAATACATTACTGAAAAATCATCTAGAACTACGATATTCAATGCATGTTATGTGAAAGAGAAAAGTTTTACTGCGTTATCCATAATATAAAAAACATTACATGCACCTGATTGCAACTACATCCCCTAGTAGAGGAAAAAAGATATCACGTCTCCCTAATACACACTGAAATCTCCGCTCAAAAAGTTTATCTCATCAAGGGAAAACTTGTAAAACATTAAGCTTTTACTCACACCGTAAAAGAAGGAAAATTTCCCGTGTTTTTAAACTGTTTGTATCACGCCATTACGGATTGTTAAATAAGATTTTATACTTCAAATTTAATTTAGAACTGAGGACATAAATTCAATTTTATTTATAAAGTAATATATGCATTTTAGAGCCCTATTGAGGTAGCCGATGTGAAGTAGGTATACAAACGTACGTCAAGTGTCTAGGATATTTCCGTTTTCTTCAAGATTACATAACATTTTCAACAATCTCTCAAGTTCTCAACAGTTATTGATATTATAGCTATTAACATACATAGGATTGTTATGAGTATAGTAACTGCCGCAGATGTCGGTTTGAAATCCAAGCTCGTAGAGCGAGGATTTTTGGACAACTAAGGTCTGTTATGATTCATAACATCCGTGGTTTCTTCAATAGTTTATCGGTTTCAGATAATGAAGACAATATTAATAAATATTATTTTTTGAAATTCTCTCCCTCAAGCTACTTTCAGAATGCTATGATTAATAGTACAATTACTCTGACATATGTCAATATGACAAATATTGAAATTATGTGCTTTATTCCTCATGTTTATTATTTTAGAATAAAGTAAACCGTGATAAGAACGATACGCTAACGTTATCAGTACGTAATAATTATTACTTAGTTAACAGCCTACTTTTGTATATGTAAACAATAGTTTAATATCCTGAAACCGGTAAATATTGTAACATGAGAGTATACCTACAACATTTGGTCCGCGAGACCCCGGCCAGCGCGTGCTAACCGACACCTATGAATAGAAGCGTTCTGGAAGGGAGGAGGAGCCTAGGTAGGCGATCGATAACCCGGATGCGGCGCGTGGAGGCAAACGACGTAAGGGGATTACTGTGTTAACAAGATGGGACATAAGCGTAATTACTGGCGCAATGTTATGATGTGGAGAGTTTTATAGAAAATAGGTTTGCTATATTAGCGACACAGCTCTGCGAAACGGGGAGAGATACATGGATAGACAGTCAGCCAGATGAATGTGATATAAATAGCGAAGTCCAGTGAATCGAAATAAATAATCAGTAATATCGTGTTGTTTATTAAATAAATAATCTTAGTGTAAGTGTTTAACTAGTTAATAATATTCTTAATCTTAAATTAGTATTTAACACTTGTGAAAGTGTCCATAAGAAAATATTATGCAGTTTGCAGTAATTATAGGTGAGTGGTAGAACTCGCCGTCATATTAATTATTATACAAGTATAGTGTGGTGTGAATCACCAGATGCTTGATTGATATGTTATACACTTCTTGCGTATTTGATATGCATGGTATATGTGAAATATAAATTTGTATTATTTGTTTGTGGTCGCAATCATATGTAGTAGTTTCCTTATTATCCGAAGAGTTGTCTGGGACAACTCTGGGTTCACAGAGCCATGTGCTCTGAGGTGTAAGAAATACCTACCAACTGAGAGGTTAAAATACAAGATGTCTGGGACGTAAAGGATAAACCTGGGGTTTATCATGATAGGTCTGGGACCTACACACGTGTGATCGTAAGCTAAACTTGCATAATGTGTCTGGGACCCATTGTCCTCTGAGAGGTCGAGTTCTGAGAACTCAACATGTCTGGGACATGCGTATGTGGCTACGGTACCGCTAGTGGCTTAGAAATGACTATTCACCAGAGCTGTGTTCCAGAAATTCGTCCCTGCACTGGGTGCATACCTTTGCGGGTAGAGGTACCGGAATCCACGAGGTGTTAGGCCGCATTTAACATGCGGGGCGCCTGTCCAAGTCTGGGACTTGGGAGCAACCTTATTCCTGCACCCCCCCCCCGTCCTGTCTATCATATTAGATGATAATGCACACCTGTGATAATTATTGTAAATTGGAATGACAATGTGTATTTTACCCCACTTAGGGGAACGCGTCCTAGAGGACAGGTCCGTCGCTGACAAATTTGCGTGTGTGGAAGAGGATGCCGATAACAGGTCAAAAAGGAATGTGAATTATATATACTAGATTAATGCATGTATTATCGCCCATATATTCTAGTTAAATAATAAATGGAAAAAAATAATAAAAACTATATATTTTATTAATAATAATTCTTTGATTTTTATACCTGACCCAAATAAATAAAAATGTTACAATATGTAGTTTGTATCTTGCTAGAAATATAGGGTATTAAGTTCAAATCGATATCTTTATGTAGGTAATCTCTAAATTCCATTTCTAAAAAAAATTATTGAACTTGAATTCTACGGGTAACATCAGTATCTATACCTTGTCTCAACTTATAGTGAACTGACCAAATGGCATTATTTGCTGACTTTCACTACATGCAATTTCTTAAGAGAGGTGTATAAGTTGGAAAACAGAACGGTATTAGATATTTTCAATATTTCACTTAGCGCGCATGTTATTAAACTTAGCTGTTATGTTAAACGAGATTAAATTTAGCCAAAATCAATATTAAACAAATTAAAAGTATTAATATAATTTATAGTTAAATTTGCAAAATAATAATTATCTAATTTTTCCTGATTTAATTCTACCCCGACCAGTTGAAAGTATTGAAAAATTTTAGTTACTTATCTACGTATTTAAATTTGAAAATTGACGTTTTATTTAAAGAATTTGAAACAGCAAAAGGGCGGTGGGCATTGTGACGTCAAATATGCACACCAATAAGCAAACAATTGGATATGAACCATATGTAAATGTAAAGCCGGAATACGTGATTGAAATGAAAATCTGAAGACATACGCACTAAAAGTAAGAGACGAGCCAACGTGGGATTTGATTTGTCTGACGTCATTAACTCAAGCGGTCTTAATTAAATGCTAAGTAGTAAAAAATATGTTTCTAGGTACAAAACAATTCAAAGATTCATAAAAATATACAATAAAAAATTGGTAAATGACTCTATTGTTATGTATTGTATTGGAGCAGGTAGATAATAGTATAAAAAAATGATTATTATTATTATCAAGTCAATTCAACAAAAAGTATGACTTTCTGTAAATAAAAAAATATTATTTTATAAAACATTAAATAAATCTAACTAGTACCTAATATGAATTGAACCGTTCAAATTCTTTTATATTTTTTTATTGTGTTTTTTAAATTTCTTGATATTAAACTTATTAATAGATAAAATAATTATTAAAATTTTGGTGCAAAAGTTATGACGTTAATGTTACTACTGCATATAAAAAGAAAACCGAAATGCGTTACTGTTCACTTTTTCAGTTTATCCTTATTAATAAACGTCAGTATATAAAGTATAGTGTGTAGAGATATCAGCGTGTATAGTTTACAAGTTTACATAACAATTTTTAATTGTGTTATTAATAATAATAAGTTTGTTTTAAAGCAATGCTTTATACAATAATAATGATTTAATAAAAATATAATATTAACAATTTTATATTATTATAATAAAAAGGGGCTATAAATTACAAATACACCACAGAAGGTGTAAGAAATTTAAGTAGATAAACTTTTATTCGTTCATGTAGAAACTCTGATGTGCCATTGCAGATATTATGTAATTAAAAAAAGGTCTATTTTCTCTTTATTAAGTTTCATGAAAGTTTAGATTTTTAAGTATTTATCAAACTAAAATTAGATTTTGAAAATAATCCGTTAGTTTGTATTCCCTAACTGTTCATAGTCTATGTTGAGATCCATTTTCCTTTTATCGCTAAACTATGTGAAATAATTTTGTAATTAATGAAGAATTGTGTTGTTAAGGATAGACAAAAAAAATGTTTTAATTTATTTGTATTCATAATACATGGGCAGTAGGTAATTTTTCTAAAAAATCAGTAGACTTGGACGGGCCTATTCAATATAACAAAACATAACACAGAATTTAGGTTGAGTAATTCACGTCCTTTGCATACTACAACTTAAAGAAGGGCCTTAGGGCGGCTGCTAGGACAGCAATAAGATCCATTCTGTTTGTTCATCAAATTACATTCCTACAATATATGTGAATCAGTTTTGAAGATGTAGTCAAAGTTTGGTTCTACTTTTAGATAAACATAGTAAAGAATTCTAAATAGTTGATTACAAAATAATGAATCAATGTCAAAAGATATTAGATAAAGCACAAAGAACGAAAAACTTTGCCAAAATAATTATCAGCTAGTAAGAAAAGTAGTGTATTAAAATTCATCGTTCGTCGCTGCGATATATTGGCAGTTTCGCAAAAACTAAAATTAATATCAAAACAGGAGTAAAACACAAACACATCAAACTTTTATAATACGTTCAAAATTAATTTCCTCGTATCTTACAAGTTACATCAGAAACAAAACATTGTTTCAAATTCTCATCGACTGGTTGTTCGACCGACAGTGCAGTGAAAAACGTGATCGGAAACGTTAGTTAGCGCTTCCTGGCTTCCTGCTCTGTTATATCGGAGGAGAAGAGGAGATTTCCGTGCAGAACTTACACGATCGCAAGTCGCAAGAAATTTCATTAGTTTCTCGGCGATACTTGGCTGGGGGATGGATAGTTTTTGCCAACGCGGCACTTCTTTCATCCGGGATCTGTTGCATCGTAAGCGATATTGATGGGAAATCTGACGAGCGCGTAATGACTCTTTGATTTAAAGTATTGTCGACCAACTTTAACGTTGATGGGGGAAACTTTTTCAGGAGTTACCGGGTGATGCGATGCTAGGTGTTTGAGGAAAGATAATGTTTTTGATATTACAGAATATAAAAGAAATCTGAATGCGTTATGATTATACAGGGAGTAAATGAAATAAGTGCACTAAATTTAACCAGTAATATAATTCGGCGAGAGCAACAATATTTCTTAATAACTTTTTCTCGAAATCGCATATTTTTTAGCATTTTTACCACCCCGTAATTTGACGAGTCGTTCCAAATATTTTTGTGATAATTGACTGCAGTAGCAATAGCTATGAAAAATTTTGTTTTAGCAATTGACAGTCCTGTCAATTGTTGCAATTAAATTTTGACATTAATATTAAACTTATTTATAAGGTAAAATTCTGTCAAAATGCGAGTACACAGACATTGTAATTACTTACCTATGGTTTATTTATTTATTTATTTACTTGTATCTGTACTACATTTTACTTGACATCACGGTTGACATAAAGACAGTGTCATGGAGTTGCCAACACATTTACACGGAGCGTTTCCAAATCATCACCAAATCATTCTGTTCTTAATATTCGCACATTTGTTAATCTTGTACATCTTTATCACATCACAATACGGAGTGTCACATATGAAAATTTTAAAAAAAGCAACTGTTATATCCATAACATGTGCAAAAAGTTCTATGTTTTCAGCACATAACAGACTTCAATTTTGGGAATGGCTCATAATGTTCATTAATGAGACTGAATTTACTTGGGAAGGTGTATTTATTATGCACAATACAAATCTCGACAGACGAAAATTCTGTAAAAATTTTCATTAAAACATATTTGGGCGGGAACAATAAATGGACGACTAATTATTGGTACTCATGTACCTCTTTTAAATGGACAAAAGTTTGCACTTACATTTTTTGAATAACGTATTTAAACTATTATGCTTTATCGACGATAAGTAATCATCTCATAACCTAATAACTATGCTTTTGCTCTTCCTCTCGTTACCTCGCCCCTCCTTGTCTTCCACTATTCACAGGTGATTAAAACCTGGTTTAATACACAACTTTATAATTTTGTAATGCAAAATTATATTTCTTTATTTTAAAAATTGTACTATTACAAATTAATAAATAATAAATGTTATTTCCGTTGATTCGTTTATTAATTACTGTGACTGCAAGTGTAACCGATAACCGACAATTTTTGAGCTGTTTGTATCCCACTTGATTACGGCAGCAGCCATTTGTTCACTTGTTCTCCATGGGCGGGTAACGAAATATGCAGTAAATATTTAAAGAATTTTAACTCAAAATTTAAGACTTAGAAAAAAAAGTTATTAAGAAGAATTGTTGCTCTCGTCGAGTTACATTACTGGTTAAATTTAATGCACTTATTTCATTTACACCCTGTATAATAAAATTCAGGTTGCGATTAAGTCGGAAGGATAAATTTGTTATTATTAAGACACTGATAAAGTTATCAGACATACAATCATATTTCCCATAAATCAAATTTTATAGTTAGTATAACAAAAACTTGATTTATGTAATGAACATTATGTTTGTGATAAATTTTAAATTGGAATTAAAATTTGCTTCGTTTTCAAACAGTGTGTGCCAGGGAATGAAGTAAATATTTGATATTATAATGAAACACATCTAAATGGCGCAGCAGACGACAAATTGCAAAACAATGTTTAGTACGATTAGTAGGTACTCATTTTAAAACTTTACTATTACAATGATATTCTTGTATACACGTCAAACGCAAAAAACTATAAATGCTTAGAAATGCAAACTTGATAAGCGTGTAAGTATTTACTGCTCCGATGTCATTTAGAATATCACCTGTCATCAACAAACAAATACAATAAAAATGTAAATAATTAATACACAAGGAATATATAAAACATTACAACAAATATTTCTCACTCCTTAGATACTGAAGTGACCGATTTTTGGTAGCGACATACCGCATCCGGATCACATGGTATGAGTTAGCTGAGCTTGTTGTTATAACCACATTAATAGTCAAATTTGGAAATTATGGAAATAGGCCTTATGCGCGCCCGGCACTAGGACGGAGAGGATGCATCTTCACCGAAGATTCTCTTTTTCATGCCAGAGGAAAAACCGTCCGCAAAAACTGGCAGAGAAGTGGCCTATCTAAATAGTATTCATCCAAAAAATTGCACAGTTTATAGCAGCTGGTGTTGCCTTGGCCAGATCTTCTCTCGTGTATTCCTCTTCTAAGTTGGCGCAGGTGAGCAGGTGGGCCATTGTTTGTTCTTGACCACAATGACACAAAGTGGGTTCTGCTTGGTACCCCCAATTGAACATGTTTACTGCACATTTTCCTACTTGACTTCGTAGGCGATTTAACGATTTCCAAATGGGCCAATTCTGATCATAACCTGGTGGTAATTTCTCATCTGGAAGAATACCCATAGCTTTATCTTCTGGCTTGAATGTGTGGTCCACATTAAGCGTCTTGTTGCAGTCTTGGTCTCTGTCATTGGATGCACCGAAGAGAGGAAATTGTCTAGATTTTAGACGTGACCGAGGTGGTTCTTGGCCGAACATTGGGTGTATAAAATTATTAATTGAAAACTATATATGAATCGGTCCCAGTGTTTTTTTTTTCTTTTTATGATGATGTGTCATTAAAGTCCAAATGTGATAGAAATATAAAGCCAAAAATTGGTTATAAGTTACAGGTACATTAATACATACAAAATTCATACGTCAAAATTATAAATGCAAAATTAGGAATCCCCTGTCGCCAAGGAGAACATTGCTGTTATACTCTGTTCTCGCTACAGGTACATATAAATCTTCCGATTTCAGATTATTTAGTACAATATAAAACCAAAATAATTGTAACATTTTGGTTTATATTTTAATTTTAACAATGCTGATGATGATGCTCGAAACGTCTGTATGTAGTGACTTTATGTAAATAAAAACTTGAAACATTTAGACTTAAATTTCTTTCGACACAATAGACCCAGAAGGTTCCCGAAATAAATTTAACTTAAATGCAAAATACTTATATTGAATATTTTTTTTTTTAAATAAAATTGCGGGATGTACCAATCTGTACTTCCTAGATGGTGGTAGTAACATATTTTTAATACAACCATCCGATGTTATTTTAGGGAAAATTATGTTATTTACAAAGAAAGATAAAACTCCAAAGTTCAGTTTTGTGCTATACTTTAATCGAATTAGTTTTCGAGGTTGTAAAACCAATAAAATTTTAATTGAAGTAACATTCGACAAACGTTATTTAGAAAAGTTGAGTGAACCTAGAAATGTTGATTTTTGATAGAAACGTTGAAAATGAACGTGGCCATCTATTCTTTTATACTCTTTCTATTGTCTACACATTCGTATTGAAACCATATTTCAATCAGTCTATTACATTTATCAAAAGAATTTAATTAAATATTTCTATCAATTCACAATTAAGCTTTGATCTATTATTAAAACGTTTTTATCCGTCTAGTCTACTAGAGGGCGGATTCGTATTGAATAGAATTTAAAAATAGTTTTACTCTTTGACAACATTCGTTTGCACTTTAATGATGCAAGATATGAATAGGTACAACACAACTGCTTTGAACTATGACCTATGCCAACTTTTGCATAAAAGAGACAAAGAGACTCCACAATCAGAAGAGCTGTAAATAGTGTGTTATAATAAACATACGAATACTTGATAGTAAAAACTATACGAGGGTAATTCAAATTTACAAAAAAAGTTTTATAAATATCGCTGTAGTCCCTAGCCGATTGTCTAAACAGTTTGTAAACAAGTTACATACTAAACTATTACAAATTAGAACAGCAGAAATATACTTTTCAGGTTTCTTATTTTTAAGGATAACAGCTACCTTCAGCCTGCGCTTTATGAATCAGCCGCTAGTTGTTGCTAGCTTGACGCGCGCATCCAATACGATCAGAAGCACAGCTTATCAATTTGTGATTAAGATGTTGTTTAATATCATGGAAACCGATACGAAAAGACACATTTTAACTACAGTGTTATGCCGAGCGAGGCTTACAATCTTGGTCGGATGCATTTAACCTCGATGTTTGGTCCGGGCCCGCAAAACCTCGGCCCAATTTTTAGTCGATCGTTGAGTCGGCACGACCCGAATGCATCCCTATATGCAATACATAAAATGCCTCTATTTAAGAGAAAAGTTTACGTGCGGGCAAAGACATTTAAAATTAGACGAACACCGAATATGAATCAAAAGTGATGTGCATTCTCACTTAACAGACGGAACAAGCAAAAATATTCAAAAAAAAAATCTTTTTACTTCCTTATACGATCTGGGAAGCATGATAAATTGAAGTAAAGGAAGTATTGTAATCGCGAAAAATTACGGTTTTCAGATTTCAACGGAAATATTCATTTTGAACATCCCTGAATCCATTTTGACTAATTTCGTCGGGACGTCTGTACGTACGTACGTATCTCACATAACTCAAAAACGGTAAGCCGTAGGAAGTTCAAATTTTGTATTTACGACTGCTATAATATCTAGTTGTGCACCACACTTTTTGGTCATTACATAATTTCCAGAAATGGTACTTTATTTGAAGCCTATAATAGATTTTAATGAAAAACTATTTTAAAATATAATCCAAAACTTTTCAAATTTGGTATATAAGACTTTTATGTCAATTGGAATAACATTGTAGATTTTGCTTAAAACAGGCTTACCGGAAGTGATATATTAACAGTTTTTCTTGAATAAAATGGTTTCATTTTGATTTTAGAAATAAATGCTTCAAATAAGAGTCTAGCACATCAAGTATTATTAAATTAGCCCTTTGTATAAGCGAGATATGTAAATTTAAATCTTATATACTTTTTGGTTTTTGTAATGAAGCTTGCTATTAATTAGGACAAAAAATAACAAAAAAATAAAAATATATATGTTAATGTCAAATTACGTCAAATACGTGCAATTTTATAATTGGGTCTATATACTTCATATTGGTCTTGCGTACAAGGATGTCGTGTGGTGTCCACATCAGATTTTTTTTTTATAGATATAGACGTTAGTTTACCGGTACGAGAATAGTATTAACAAAAGGAGCATTATACAGAAATGATATAATCAATTTTATCGGTAACTGAATTAAATATTGTAAATTTATTAATTAATGGTTACCTCAGTTTCCTTTTTCTTTAATTACATCCCTGCCTATATATTTTCTTCATTGACACTTCGCATACCACCATCCCCTATGTTTCACCCCTACAATGTCCGATAGCGTGAGAGTTCGGTACGGGTCGTGAACCGACAAGCGATAAGAATAACAACGACACTGATGTCACAGAACCCTGACACCCTGTGTTCCCTTATTTCTAAACCCTAGGCCTCAAGGGAAAGATCGATTTGGAAAGATTTCTCATAAGTTAGACCGGAATCAACGAAACCTAGATTCCAAAATTGGAAATTACACAGATTTTCAATTGATCAATTCAGGGCCTACCTCTCTATATAACCTAATTCAAGTTTTATTAAATACGTTACAACTAATTCTCAGGACAATTTTGGTGATACCATATCAGCCTTTACCTCACTCTTTGGTTTTAAGAAGTAGCAATGCTTTATTCACACCAGAGAGTTATAGAAGTATAATATTAGGATTGGCAGATATCTCGACTTCGTATTTAATAGATTCCTAACAATCGGTTTGTACGTTTCTCTACTTTGTATTTACAGTTTACCGCTGCGTCAAACTTTAATACTCGTTTATTTTTTCTAAATATCTGGGAAACATGATAAATTAAAATGGAAGCTGCAAGGAGGAAATTAGAAGCAGAATTGCATAAGGAAAGGTAGCATTCAGTAAAATACAATATTTATTAACAGCTAGACGCATGAATATTGAATTGCGAAAAAGATTTGCAAAATGTTTCATATGGAATATAGTGTGGACTTTGCGGAAGAATGATAAAAAGTACTTTTGAAATGTGGTTGTGGCGATGATTGGAGAAGACTGGGTGAAAGGAGAAAGTCAGGATCTATGATGTGTTGAGAAGAAAAAATAATTTTTAAAGAAATAAGAAAGAGGAATTCTAACTGGATTGGTCATTTTATAAGAAGGGATGGTAAACAGATAGTATATTAAGAATTAAGAACGGTAAGGACAGTTTACCGATCGAAGACAATGTCCGCGGACTGAGGGAAGCGAAGGTCCCAATTTTGTCTTAGATCGGTAATTCCTTAACGTTCGTGATGCTTATACTATTTTTTGCACAAAATTTAAAAGAAAAATAAGATTTGAAAATTATTTTGACATATTAAAAAAAATATTTGTCATTTTTTAAGTAAGCTTTGATTTTTGTTTTTATTTATTTACCGTCTCCCCTTCTGCACGGTAAGTGAAGCACATCACTTACCAACGTGATTCACATCACTTACCGTTCAGTAATTTGTAAATAAGACCTACTGTCTTGGAAACACTATCGGTAAACATAAAAAATAACCAGATCGTGCAAAAAAATTATAATTCAAGGGAATATACATGGGAGACGGTGAAGAGTACGAAGAAAATTTGAAATGTTAACCGAAATTAAGAACGGACAGAATTACGAGAGGTTGAAGAGAGACGCACAGGATAGATTAGTATAGAGACAACATATCCGTTGAGACGTTTATGGACAGAATTTACAAAATGATGATGATGATGTTTATCTAGCAGTTACTGAAATGTAACTATACTCGTATCCTTAGATATGCATTCGTTTCACTTAAATGGAAACAAAATCAAAAAAGCACAGGCGTCACTTGTCACTTTTAATTAAGATAGCTGGTATATATCAATAACAATCAACAAATATATAAATTAACCCTCCGTCTGTCAGGTGTGGTCTGTGAGTCCGCGACAAATTAAAATTTTTAGATAATTTGTTTATTATTTTTTTCATAATTTCAACCGCAACAGTACCTTTCAAGTATCTGAATACCAACTGTTTTATCTATACAAAACTGTTTTTCAAAATTTCAAATATTTTGGTAAATACATTTTTTGGCCTTTTTGGGAAGATTTTAATGTTTGATGTTTATTTTACATTTCTGGACGTGGGAGACTCCCACATTCCATCGGCCACAAAACATCAAAATTAAACAATAAAAAATAAAAAAAATAATAATAATAAAAACTCTATCTGTGAAATATTTCTGCTTAAATTAGGAAAAAACTAATAAGAATTTTTCTTTCGAATAGCAATCAGGCTTCTAATTAGTTAATAACAGACCCCACCCGATCAAACGTGTAACTATGTATAGGTACTCGTATATAATGGAAACCGCCATCTTAAATTTTATTTTAATATCATTTTTTAGTTTGTCCCATCAAATCATGCAACTTTTTTTGAAACAAATATTTTTATAACTTTTATAATTACTGAGTTATTTTACATAATCTAAAATCGATTTTCAGTATTTAAGTGAATAACTTTCAAACTGTCCGTAATTTTAAATTTTTCTCAGCGGAATCTGAATGAGCACTCAAATTGCACAACATTGCCCATTTAACCATGTATGTCATTTAACCGACCTCATAGCTCTTATAGATTCCGAGATCCCAATGGTATTCCAATTAATTTGTGACACCCTGTATATATAAGCATAAAATTTATTTTTAAATAAATATTCTCATATGCGGTAAAATTGTAAGCTTTTTTTTCAATTTTAACTGACACAAGAAAAATGTGTTTGGAATTAGTCCTGTATTAGGCATTATATAGAAACAGGTTCGTAGAAAAAATACTTAAGCGAAATTAGCACTGGAAGGTATGTTGGTGCCCTTAAGAGGATATTTTATTTTGGTCTCTACAGACCAAAACCGATCGAAAGTGTTTCAAGAAGGGAATCCGACAGACGGAGGGTTAAATATAATTATCAAGTGTCAATTATAATTTTAGTTAAAAAAGCTGACAATATTTATTTTTCTACAGTCTATATACAAAATAGCCATTTGCGCTCTCTTTTGTCAATGCAAAATATCACTTTTCCGCTCGTGCGCGACAAAGAAAAAACACTCGCTGTTTAAATTTCTAACTATATAATGTTGAGAAATGTCACTTGTCTACATTATTAATAGAAACTTTTAGTCAGGAATCCACTTATCCACTGCACTAGTTTAATGTACCTGAAACAAATAAATTATACAAAACTTATAATTTTCATTACAAAATTAGGATAATTTTTTTGTAAAAACGAAAGCCAAAACAGTATCTTGAAGTCATATCTGAATACGTTCCTATTTTCACTGCAAAACTGTTGAGTAGTACTGTAAATACAAAGTGTACATTTTATTATTTTTTTTACCTCTCGCTAAGAGAGGTATTGTATTCATGCTAAAAATTGCATATCCAGATTTTAGTGAATAAGCACGTTTTAAGGTCCCTACAATCCGATTATAACATTTTTACGATGATGTCCGTATGTGTGTGTGTGCGTGTGTGGATGTGTGTGTGTGTGTGTGTGTGTATGTGGATGTGTGTGTGTGTGTGTATGTGGATGTGTGTGTGTGTGTGTGTGTGTGTGTGTGTGTGTGTGTGTGTATGTGGATGTGTGTGTGGATGTTGGATTCACGATATCTCAAATACTATAAGACTTAAGACATTTTTAACTATGGATTCTTGAATCTAACAATAATGGGAAGAGTCGAGTCAGTTTTGGTAACAATTGGACGACCGGAAGAAGTAGTTACAAGAAAAAAACATCGAAATATTATTTATCGAAAATTTATATAAATACTTATATTAAAGAACGTTAAATTCTTTATTCGATAAATATAAATTCATTATTATATCTTCTCTAGATTTAGAGATAAAGAAATGCATATAAAATAATTTGATGTAAAAATTCTTAGATCAAACTACTTCAAGGCAAGAAATTCAAATGTTTGTAATTCACACATAAATGTCACTGTCAAAAATATTTGTATGCTACTGTCCAATATATTTGTACATCATTATGAAGATTATGAAAATAAATAAAAAGTCAACAACGCAAAAGAATATACCTAAAAAAGAAATAAAATAAAAGGAATTTGCGAATAAATGACGAATAAAGGAAAAAGAAAAGGAAAGTAGAAAAAAATTTCAGGATATTGAATATAAAGAAAATGTATGTATTGTACATAATTTATATTAAAATAATTATTTTGTAGTGAGACATGAAAATATGTATTTGTATTTAAAAATATTTTTCGTTTTATGCGTACAACCAGGTAAAATATCTGGCGAGAGGTTATGTGCTGGCTACATCAGATTTTTTATGGTGGAGGACTGTAGGAAAAATCTTGTGTGTGTTTCGAGCGCAAATAGCTATTGTGATTAAATGTAAATGTTTAAATCGTAGAAATAAGCCTTAATGAGCACGGAAATTTGTAATTAGAAAGATTTTGAGAGAAATTCATGAACCTCACTGGGATTTGAACCCAGGATTTTGCTATATCTAGTAGGATACTCTAAATCTAGATGAAATCTACTCCAATTAAGAGAGTGTACCTATTCGAATACGAATAGAAAAAAACCTTGTAAAAGATTCACTGACTTCAATGAGATCTTGTACCTAAGTTATAGAGCATCTGAATATCCTACGATTCGTTAATTAGAGATTTTGTTAATCATGAAGGACTATTTCTACCTACAATTTAAATATTTTAAAAAGCCTTATAAGCAATGTTTTATTTGTCAATATTTGTGTAAAATTGTTAAAATTTCTTTTTAACAAATTTGTGAACTTTGCTTGTTAATAAATTTATAACCATTTAAAAAGGAATTTCGACTTTAAAACTTCAAGTTCTTGATATTTTGCTGCATAAAACGCGTCACGTAGTAGTCACATATATTACATAGTGTCGTATACATTTCTTAGAACAACCTTAGAAAGCACACCAACAAATCTCAAGTTGATATTATTTGTAAACATCGTCGCCGCAGTATGAAAGGTAAAATGATGTGTTATGTTTGGTCTCGAATTCTAAATTGTTGTTTGTACAGTACGGAGACTTGGAGTATATTTATTATTTATGTATCGTGCTGCAGAAGAGCGTTTTGTGTTTTATATTTTCCGCTGCGCTATTATGCATCAGCTATCATGCACCAACATCGCGAAATTATGGAAGGTTACAAACGCTCAAGATTTATTTGTAATTACATCTTCCACGTTTTCAGGAAACTAGATGCAAACTCAATTAACTTTGAATAGTAAACGCAGATATGATATTAATACAATGTATTAATGTTCATAAAGTAGAAGATAAATACACATACAAGAACGACCACCGTAAAAGATCAGAGATATATTAATTCTGTTTCTTCTTTGTTGAGAAAGGAAAGCGAATTCCGTCTATTTCAGAATTGTTACCTATATCTATTCCAATGCGAGAGTTAATAACTTACACTGGTTTTCAATCATTTTTAAAATTTTCAGCTCCTGTAAACTTATTGTCATTTCAGTTTTTAGTGAACAAGCATGTTTTAAGGTCCTTAGAATACGATTTAATATTTTTTCTATTTTGGTTCTTTAATATGTACTTTATGAAACCCATTTGGATGTCATAAAGTTCTTCTTTATGACATCCAAATGAGTTTCATAAAGTACATATTAAACAACCGAAATTGAAATTCCTGGACATAAAATAACGTACATTTTTTGAAAAAATAGTATAAAATACACGTTTCATAAGACATTTCAGCGCACTTGTCCCCTTAGAAAACTCGCGGCAAGCCGCTCGTTTCTAAGAATGACGCGTGCGCTAAAATCATGTCTTATGAAACTTGTATCTGAATGTACTATTACAATGATGTTTGTACAATTTTTTCATCTATAATGACAATAATATAATTTCTTGTATTTCACGTTTGTACATCTATTTGTAGAGCTGGATTAGATTTTGTTTATAAATAGTCAACTGGAAGTGACACTTTATTTGAAGTTCTTAAGAGTTTTCTTGGAAAAAAAGCAATTAAATATCATTTTGATATTTTATGTTATTATAAATACGTAAGAATATTTAATCTTTTCATGTTTTGATCACATTATTTCATAAATGGATAAATGATGAAACCCTTGCAACACCATGGAAATAGTTAAGATATTCAAATATGTATTACCAGTGTTAAGAACAATTTATATATGCTCGTGGAATAATTTTAGCAGTAATATTATTTTTTGTAAGAAACTTTGTATACGGAATTTGTATAAAACATATCCTTAAGGTACTTAGGTTAAGGAATTGATGGGAAGTAATGTGCTGGCCACATTAGATTTTATAATGAGATCAGAATATAATGTTTGAACTCATATTTTAATTCAATAAATCTTCACTAACCATTATTGCATTTTGGTTCTTTGGTTTAGTAGATATAGACTGGACGAGAATTATCTCATGACGCTGCCACCAAAAAATGACAATTTTCTTTAGATTTATTTTTTTATATAAATTTTATCTTCAAACAGGTAACTAAGGGAGTACTTAAAAACTGAAAAATAAAAAGAAATTTGGTTTTTGTGTATACGAATAAAAGTAATTTAAAACAAATTTTCAATATAATGCAGCTTATAACTAATATAATTACTTAAAATTCTCTGCAATATATTTTAAAATAGTATTTTACACACAAATATTCTTTCTAAAAATTGTGCATAAAGAAGGAAGTAAAATATTTGAAAATCAGTAAAAATGTTTATAAGGTTCAACTGGAACCGATGTTTTGGATCCTATTGATCCATCTTCATGATATGTTGACTTATAACTATATAAACATATTATTAAATATGAACATACTCTGAAGATGAAGATGGGTCAATAGGATCAGACACGTCGGTTATACTTAAAGACTGATGCCCATATTCATAAACACTCGTAAAATTTTAAACGTTTCGTTATAATTTTTATTCAATAAAAACAGTCGGTACTGACAGAAAAATCGAACTTGTCAAGTTTGATTCTATTTGTCAAAAATTTTAACGAGCTGTTTTGAAACTTTACGAGTGTTGATGAATATGGTATTGATTCTCCAATATTTTATTTCCTTCATTATATATTAACAGTCGATAATTTTTTTTTTAATCAAATTGTGTATAATTGTAATTATTAAATAAAACTTGCTATCCTTTGATTAGAAAGAAATTACAAATATAATTCAATGAATAAGCTTCAATTAAAATTCGTGATCATAATTTGTACAAACTATCGCTTTACCAAAAATTTACATTATAATATTTGTTTTTTCTAATATGCTTAAGAAGGAGATGACATTACACAAATATCACAAACGTGTATACTAAAACTCACACTCAGATTCTAATACATAAAGTATACAAAGAACGAATTTTGTAATATTATTTTTTTAGAATTATTTGTTTTGATATAAAAACTGCTATATTGAATGAAGTTGATTAGGGAAATTTGTATGTGTAATGTTGTAGTTATGTGTTGTCGTGGGGTCTCGTGGCCGAGTTACTGATCGAGAATCTGGGAAACTTGGTCCGATCTAGACCTCTGCCAAATATTTTGAATTTTAATTGGCACAAAAGTGACCCCTGTGGTGCACTCTCTACGCCAACAATGAGTGCCCGTGATATGACGCCCGCACGGTACAAGTATGTCGTCATCATTACCGATATCTGTGTACAAAGCAGATTGGCACATCCAGCAATGGGTTATGTACCGTGATGATATATTTATTATTATTTATTTATGACGTAGTTGGTAAGATTCAATTCGCATTTATTCAATTATTTAAATTATGTACATAAGTAAATGTCATCTAGTATCAATTGGGTTTCATAATGACTTCATTATGAAAGCAAAATATTAAAAAAATCAATTAGTGGTGCAGCAACGTTACGAGTGAGATACAGGCTGTCTCACAACTCGCGCCCCGGAGCGAATGAGGAAACACGAGACTGCACTCGGATGTGTAATTTCGAAGGAAAAAAATCTAGCTTAAAAGATATTCGAGAACAGACGTCTTAAAATTGACCAATCAGAGACCTACACCTTTAACGTGTGTTTGCCGTAATTTTACGTTACTAGGGTTTTATACAAATCAAATCTTCTTTAAAATGTGTGGGCGACTGTAGTTTTCGAAAAATGTCAGTGTCAAATTAAATTTGACAAGGTGAATAAAAAAGGCAAATTCTTACCATGTATTCAGCCGCTGATTACTTAGAAATGATTATAATATTCGGAGAACGTGGACGTAACGCCAGAGAGGCAGCACGACTCTATTAGGAACGTTTCCCGGATAGAAATCTAAATTTGTTGACAGTGAAAAGTCAACTCTAAAGTGTCAAAATTACAGTAAGTCAAACAAATTTTGAAACTCACTAGTAGCATTTTTAAAACCTAGCAACCAGTTTTATTCTGTAATAATAGGCATTTACGAAAATTCTACCGGTGAGCTGCTACCGGTATATATCGGTAAACAGTTGTTTACCAGATTACAGCTACCGGAATCGATATTTTAAGAACGCAAGTAGTAAACATGGTAGGTTTCTAACCTATGAAAAATATTTGAAATAGATTTGAAATTTCACGTAGTTTACAAACTAAGCACAGTGCGGCTTCCGATTCCAATATTGAAGACATTTCCACTTTTAACGCGTGCGCTTCGCTTTGGCATTACTACCTTTTTTGAGGTTAGATTCTTCATTTACCGCATTTACCGGCTGAATTACTCGATCCACAAATCATGGATCCGGTAGATGGATCTGGTAGATATGGTACAATTTTCAAACACGGTAAATATTAACCACTCGTGTTTTCGAACGCAATCGGTAGATGCGGTATCTACCGGTAGAATTTTCGTAAATCATCACACCTCAAGATATCCTTCCGGGATTGGTGGATTAAAAAGTCTTGTAACTCCGTTATGAAAGCAGCCGCAAATTATTTTCTTCTATTTGTTGGCAACCTATTGTCGTCGGCAAATGTCAGTTTCGTCTGGGGCGCGAGTTGCGAGACACCTGTATATTATGGAGAAGAATAAATTCTGGGATGCGATCGTGTAACTTTTATTATTATTTGCTTTGACGTTTCGATCCGACCAGGATCATCCTCAGGAACTATAGAAAATTATGAATAACAATTATTTATTGAAATAAAAAAAACTTTAACTATGAGTATATGGACACTTACGAAATAATTATTTTTTACAATAAAAGATGTATAAAATTTTGCCGCCAATGGCATTCATAATTTATTTAGTTTATATTTTTGCATTATTTGTTTCAAATACAAATCGTACTACTTCAAAGACTATTCATTAATGGAAAACAAATAAAGGATGTAGCTTAATAAAGAACGGAAACAAAACGAAGGTATGTCAAAGTAAAAATTAATTCGGGTGATTAAGCACGGGATAGTAATTTCCTGAAAGAAATTGAAAGATAGATTCCCCCGTCGTATGAATAGCGGGCAACGCATCCCCTACGAGTTACATGCGAGATAAATAGATGACAAGCGGACCAGTGTTAACACGCATTGTCAAAATAACTCAAAGTCTGTCAGATAGGCTTCCCGTATTAATCACATAAATGTGAAAACAGCCCGACCGGAGCAAAAACATCCTAGAATAAAACAAAAACCTCACTTGTTTTCATCCGCGGCAAAAAATACAAAAACACTGCAAACATCACATAAAAAATTCATCGGATAATAAGCGCAATTATACAATTTTGTCACTAATTTATAAACAAACATTGTTTGTTTTTAAATACTTCCCCCTTAATAAGCGACGTTGTTTGTTAATTAATGCAACTAAAAAAGCAGCGTTATATGGAGAGTAATGTTGCAATTTTTTACAAAATGAAAACGATAGGAAAACAAAATTTCCAAACAAAAATTACTTATATTAATTACAGAATAGAGGTAATTATTTTTTGTGAATGCAATCTACATATTTTTAATTAAAATTGGATTCTAATTTCATACACTGGACCATATTATATTTGAGAGCGCAATTTTCACCGGAAATTAAATTAAACAAATCTCATATGAATTAAAAATGGTAAATTAAATACTTAAAAATGTACAAAAATGGAATATTGTATGAAATATTAAAAGAGCACATACCCTCGTCCCAAATGATTTAAAATATCTGAAAAATTCTGGTACATACCTGAAACACAAGAAAATTATATTAGAATAGTTATTTACATAAGAGTCAGGAAAATGGTACAATACTGTAGAGGTTCCTTTAAACATTCTGGGATTAATATATACAATTTACAGAACACAACTGTACAAATATTAAATGAAATTTTAAAGTAACTATAGGTAATATGCGCATGTCGTCAATATGACCAAGGGTCACATTTCATCCACTTGTTATTAGATGTCAGCTATAATCTTAAATATAGTTTTGCTTTGAAGTTTTGTATTGTCTAATACGCCACACATGTTAGATTTCTTAACTGAATTTTGTGATGAAGACAGTGTTATTATAGCTTGTGTTGATATATTAATTAATCATTTTATAATGATATTTTACTAATTAAGCGCTTTATCCTAGCCTCAACCGGTGTGTATCCAATATGCGCAATACCACATGTGCCCATTCGCATATTTTATACACATATGGTTTAAATCTAGTATTTTCTTAAAGAAATGACTGGAAGTCATCATTATATCTCTATCTCCTATAACAATTCCTAAATAAAAAAGTAATAAAATTAGAGTAATCTATAGTTTCCAAGCATTAGTCATATTGTCAACACCGAGTTGGCAATATGGCCACTTACAAGATTTTACAAAATGTATTATTAAAAACAAACATATTTCTTTAATTCCGTTCTTATTAAAAATAGATATATAAATTATATTAGTTCGGACATAAAAAATAATATCCTTAAGGTGCGCATATTGCCTACGGTTACCTTACAACGTTTAAATGTTTTCGTACTTTCACTCCAGTTACAGAAAAATGGTATTTACTAAAATTTGTATACGTGTAAGTGTTTTCACAGAATTCAAATACATGCGCATGTGGTTGAATCACATGTTAAAAATAGTCACCCAACAAAGATTCTCATTTTTAAAGTTGGGGAGTCTACTGGACGATATACAATATTGTATCTTCTATCTTTGTGATAATAGCTAAAGGTGCATTTATGCAGCCTACTTTATTTTACTATTTCTTTTTCTATTACTTTATAAAAGTTAAATGTGTGTTAATACAGGGTGTAAATGAAATAAGTGCATTAAATTTAACCAGTAATGTAACTCGATGAGAGGAACAATATTTCTTAATAACTTTTTTTTTGTAAGTCTTTTAGATTTTGAGTTAAAATTCTTTAAAAATTTGCTGAATATTTCGTTACCCGCCCATGAAGAACAAATGGCTGCTGCCGTATTCAAGTGGGATACAAACAGCTCAAAAATTGTCGGTTATCGGTTACACTTACAGTCACAGTAATTAATAAACGAATCGAGGGAAATAACATTATTATTACTTAATACGTAATAGTATAATTTTTAAAATAAATAAATTTAAATTTTTGGATAGCAAAATTATAAAGTTGTGTATTAAACCAGGGTTTTAATCACCTATGAATAGTGTGAATAGAGGAAGACAAGGAGAGACGAGGTAACGAGAGGAAGTGCAAAAGCATAGTTATTAGGTTATGAGGTGATTATTTATCGTCGACAAATCATAATAGCTTAAATACGTTATTCAAAAAATGTAAGTACAAACTTTTGTCCATTTAAAAGAGGTACAAGAGTACCAATAATTAGTCGTCCATTTATTGTTCCCGCCCAAACATTTTTTAATGAAAATTTTTACAGCATTTTCGTCTATCGAGATATGTATTGTGCATAATAAATACACCTTCCCAAGTAAATTCAGTCTCATTAATGAAAATTATGAGCCATTCCCAAAATTGAAGTCTGTTATGTGCTGAAAACATAGAACTTTTTGCACATTTTATGGATATAACTGTTGCTTTTTTTAAAATTGTCATGTGACACTCCGTATTGTGATGTGATAAAGATATACAAGATTTGTGATGTCAAGTAAAATGTAGTACAGATACGAGTAAAAAAATAAATAAATAAACCATAGGTAAGTAATTACAATGTCTGTGTACTCGCATTTTGACAGAATTTTACCTTATAAACAAGTTTATTACTAATGTCAAAATTTAATTGGAACAATTGACAGGACTGTCAATTGCCAAAACAAAAATTTTCATAGCTATTGCTACTGCATTCAATTATCACAAAAATATTTGGAACGATTCGTCAATTTACTGGGTGGTCAAAATGTTAAAAAAATATGCAATTTCGAGAAAAAGTTATTAAGAAATATTGTTTCTCTCGACGATTTATATTACTGGTTAAATTTAATGCACTTATTTCATTTACACCCTGTATATGTACTGATGCTTTATATGCATACTTTTAATTTTACTTTAAGACCTTAAAAGTTGATTAACTTTCAACTTAAAGGAATATCAGAATATTTTTTTAATTTTTAATTTTCAAAATAATTTTTATCATTAAATGTATTTAATCTTTTATTCATATTTAATAAAATATAAACATTATTTCAATCATAAATTATATTTTGTAAAATCACATTGATTACAATAAATATTTTTGGATTTCTTTAAATAGACCAATTAAATGGCTTGCAAGATCTCCTGCCACTTAAATTTTTTCTTTCGGGTCATTTAAAATAAAAAATTTACGGTCATTTTGAATTGACCACTTTAGAACATCTTAAAGCGACAATGAGAAATGATTGCAGCCTTATTTTAAATTGACAGCTGAGCAAAGTGAGACAACAATGTTATGATCGTCTCGGGTTTTGCTTAGTACAAAATGGCAGTCATTTCGAATATTTGTTGTAATTTTTTAATTCTTGCTGTTGTATTTAGTGCGATTTATATTTTATAAAATAAATAAGTTCTGTTGTGTACAACGTATCCATTTTATTAAATATTAATGAAAGATTAAAAACATATTAATAATAAAAATTATTTTGAAAAGTAAAAATTTAAACATAAGTTTTGCTGTCGGCTGGTTTCGAACCCGTCACTTCGAATTTTGTTTATTACCAAACGCACTCGCTATCAGAATCGTTTCTTGGAAACTATATTTTTTGGAATATGAAGAGCAATCCTGGAAATTCCACAATTTTTCTTAATTTTACCTAATATTACACATGTAAATTGACTGATTTGAAATATAATCCATAGAATTAGTATCCCCGGATAAGCATACAAAATTTCCACTTAATATCATGCACTGGAGAGATACTATTCACAATTAACGTTAATCACCCATGTGTCGGTTGGCCTAAGCTAAATGGTATATATGTATATACCTTGGATGTAATATACTATTACAGAGCCAATTTACAAAAGCGTTAATTTCTCAATAAAAAATTGTTCGGAAAATGTCTATATTCCAATTGGGTGCAGATAAAACATGTTTTCATTTCATTGTTCGAGGGTTGTTTTATATTATGCCATTGCTTGCCCGGGAGGTCTTGTAGTCATATTAAACTGTTGTTTCTCCCTCTCTTTCTGTTGGATTAATGTGTCAAATGTCTTTCAGAGCCGACTACGCAAATGCGTTCCGATATTTCCAAAACATTGAGTAGAGGCGATCAACTAAAAACCGGATAAATCATATGCGTTAGTTTTATCACAATATAAGCTCTTTCTATTTATATTTTTTCGGGTACATATTTTATAGAGTCCAATATGAGAGATACAGTGAACAATATGTGAAAAATAAATAGTTGGCGCCTGTTTGTAATAAAAATATATGTGATATTTGATATTCTGGTGTTGTGTTTATATTATAAAAAATAAATGTGCTGTCAAGTTTATCTAAACTTGGATTTAAACTGAACTGCAAAAAACTGTGAAGTTATATAGGTTTGCCAAATATTTAGACGAAGTTATATTTACACATAAATGAAAATAATAGTGAAAATAAATGAAAAATATTGGATTTTGCGCTTCATAAATAAATCATAATTTTCATTTTAACTAATTAAAAATAAATAAATTATGTGTTTTTGTACATTTCATAAATATAATTTTATTATTATTGTTAATTAATTCCACATATTTCATTGGAATCAAGAATAAATGTGTTTGTTCAGAGATAATAACTATTTATATTTCATAGAATATTTGTTATTAATGTTTTAAAAATAAATTACCTATATATTACGATCTATGGGTGTAATTTGGTAAATATCTATACTAAAACTCACTGTAAAGTAGATAATAAATTTAAAAATTAACCCCAAACCTTAAAATTAAATGAGAACAAAAACTATATAAGTGCACTGTAAAGTTTTGGGGTAGAAACAAGGAAGATGAATCTCTAATTGAGTTGTTGAATCTTCCTTAAAGTTGATTTAGGGTAGGAAGGTCGAAACATGGTAAGAAAAAGGTAGGATATTTTGGTATAGTCTGTCTAGAATTCTACCGTTATTGCTTTGACTTACTAAGCCTGTGGTAGACCAGGCACAGCGGGATGTAGCACTACCTGGCGTAAGGGTCGGACTCCGAAAAATTTAAATTTGCTAATCTTTGTTATGCATTACGAAATTTCAAAATTGTTAGCTAATGAATTCACAGAATCAAATTACGTATTTGACCATTGTTACAAATTAGGAACAAATAAGATTTGTTGAAACATGCTGTGACCATAGATTAAAATTAGGGAAAATAAGATTAGCAATGACGTACCAAACGTATATAAATGAGTTTTCAAAATTTTAAAATCAGTATTACATTACTTTTCGTACTGAGAGCAATTATATAGACACTTACTATGTGGCGACCATTTGAAGATGATAATGATAGTTTACCCGTTGAAGAAGATCGCTGTGCAAAACTTAAACGTACGTGTTTGCCGCTAGAAGCGAAAGAAATAATTAAAAATGTGTATAACTATTTAAAAGATAATGAAGATGAAAATTCGGCCTTAACCAAAACATGTGAAATGACGAAAGTGCCGTATAATACTGTTCGTGATATAATAAGTGGTGAAATGAGACCAAGAAAGAAAAGACGTGACGCGGGTAAGTCGAGAGTAGTGAATTCTTTTGAAGAAGATATAATTCGACGTAAAATATACACGATGTATACTGAAAAAACGTTGCCGTCTGTACGTACATTGTACCAGAGACTAAAAGATGATAAATGCGATATAAATTGCTCTGTGGCTACTTTGCATTCGACCCTTCGTAATATGGGTTTTCGATTTAAAAAAATTAATAAACGGCAAACTATAATGGAGAGTAGAAGAATACGTGAATGGCGCTTTAAATTTTTACGTGATATAAAGAAATATCGTGCTGAAAAACGTCCGATAATATATTTAGACGAAACTTGGTATGATAGTCACGACACAGTATCAAAAAGTTGGACAGACGGTTCAAAGGATTGTAGTGTCAATGTTCCACCAGCACGAGGAAAACGATTTATTATACTTCATGCCGGAAGTGATCAAGGGTGGATAAATGGTGCGCGATTTTTAGCTGGCCATAACACAAAAAATATTTTGTTAGACTACCATGACAATATGTCTGCAGATATTTTTGAAAAGTGGTTTAGTGAGAATTTATTGCCAAATTTGCCAAAAAATAGTGTTATTGTTATGGATAATGCTAGTTACCATTCGCGGCAAAGTGTAAAAATACCGACAAATTCTTCTACGAAGGCCGAGATTCAAGAATATTTAATAAAAACGATCTCTACTTCGAGGAATCGTACAGCAAAAAACAATTATTGGATGTTGTAAAAATTAAGCCTCCTGTAAAACAATACGTGTGTGACAACTTGGCAACACAATTTGGACATGATGTACTTCGATTGCCCCCTTATTATTGTATTTTTAATCCTATAGAATTGATTTGGGGGCAATTAAAAAGTAATGTAAGAAGGAACAATGCATCACCGACAGTAAGTGATAGTGTTATTGAGTTAATAAAAAGTGAAATGGACAATATAACACCGGAAAATTGGGCTGATAGTGTGCGTCATGTGATTAATATAGAAGATGAATATATTAATGTTAATAATGTTACAAAAGATTTTATTATAAATATTCAGGACTCAAGTGACAACAGTGATATGGACAGCTACAGTGAAGAAGATATTATTATCGATTAATTATGTATGTGTATATTATTTATTGTTACGTGCAATATTTTATTAAATGACAAACTGCTCCGCAGTGTATAATTTTAACTAACAATTTTCGTTTTTTTTTTTTACTATATTATGTATTTAATTTTGTTTTTTATGTATTGTTTGTTCCATTATTATTTAAAAAAAATAAAAAGATTTGTTTCATTATTAAATGACAAACTGCTCCGCAGTGTATAATTTTAAGTAAGAATTTTCGTTTTTTTTTACTATATTATGTATTCAATTTTGTTTTTTATGTATTCTTTGTTCCATTATTATTTAAAAAAATAAAAAGATTTGTTTCATTATTAAATGACAAACTGCTCCGCAGTGTATAATTTTAAGTAAGAATTTTCGTTTTTTTTTTACTATATTATGTATTCAATTTTGTTTTTTATGTATTGTTTGTTCCATTATTATTTAAAAAAATTAAAAAGATGTGTTTCATTATTAAATGACAAACTGCTCCGCAGTGTATAATTTTAAGTAAGAATTTTCGTTTTTTTTTTACTATATTATGTATTTAATTTTGTTTTTTATGTATTGTTTGTTCCATTATTATTTAAAAAAAATAAAAAGATTTGTTTCATTATTACAAAATAAAGTAAAATAAAACAGGAAAACATTTAATACGTACCTGTCCTTTCCCCGCTATAAATCAAGCTTAAATCCCTAACAATAGACCTGCTGAGAGGGTAATAACGGTAGAATTCTAGACAGACTATAGGGCAGATTCAATTCGCTTACAGGCATCTGTGTTGCACTGTAGGTATATCAGGTATGCTACCCTTTGAAACATGTTTAGACCTTTAGGGTTGATTCGCGCTGAATACTCTACGTTCAATTTGAGGTACAGTTCCTATCGGCGCCGCACCTCCCTCCACACAATTTAGAAAAGGACAACAAATTTTTAGAAAGAGCGAGGCGATATACCATGGCCGAGTCAATTAAATGCTCTCCTCTTCAGCACTTCGCCTCGTTGATTAAGCAATTTGTTTGTTATTTTGTCGGCAAAGTTTGGTTATGTTATTTTGTGTAGTGCTTGTTACTAATTATCTCTTGTACTAAAGTGTAGTGATCCTTGAATTTGAAATATCACTGAAAAACCAAGTTCACAAATAAATAATGAGTTTAACACAAGATGATGTACCGGGAACACGATTTGTGTTTAAAAACATTGAAAACCGTTCCGTCTTACAATTGAAAAGATGATAAGTATGCCGGGGTTTGAGGAAGTGGAAATAAACATGAATTAATTGAAGGGTACTGAGTACATCATCTACTAAAATAATTATATAAAAATGTGTTCAGTCTGACATGTTTACGTTTCCTTTCAAAGAACAGCATTGCGATCACGTGGTGGATCACATGATAAATGTCAAACTGTAGAGAGAGCTAAATTTTGCTCACTATATAACTACTTATTAAATACTTTTTTGCTCACTAGATGGCCTCCGAAAAGTTTGAATGGTTTGTATAAGTCCCCATTCAAACGCTGTACCTAACTGAAAAAAAATACCGATTTATTACCTTTTGTCCCGACAGTAGCGAATTGTCAGCGTCTCAACGACATTATAGTCAAATCAAACTGACAGGAAACGCTATAGAGACAAATGTCGTGAAATCAAAATGGTGGTTATATAAAAAACACCCTGTACTGTTGTTTCCCTCACCACCATTACATATTCTTGCAAACTTTTTGTGAAATTCTTCCTTGTAGCTGAAAATGTCATCTGTGACCGCATCCACAACACAATGTAGTTGAGTGTCGCGTGCTCTCGAGTGAGTAAATTGCGTGCGCCGTGTTTCGCTTGGGCTGACCGCACTCAGAGATTACAGTCGGCCGTGAAACCGCAAGCAGACCGCGCGATCTGTCTGCGCCGTATGCGGAGTGGATCACTCCACTCATACCAACATGACCTACAGACTAGAAGACTCCACGCTGAATATAAAACACAAACAGGACACACGTCGACTTACTCAAAGAAAGAATGTATGCGTATTTTTGAGGAATAAGCAGATGTAAGAATTAGTGATGCAACGAATACGATTACGAATATTCGTAATCGCCGAATAGTAGATATTTACCGAATATTCGTATTCGCCGAATATCACGAATATTAAAAACAAACTATTTAAAACTGAACACAACGCAAATTACGGTTTGGCTGTGCACCGTGTATCCGAACGCACTACATATACTTATACTGTTTGAATTTATTGACTGGGACTGGGATTCCCCTAGCATTGAATGAATGGACTTGTCGAGTTCTCAAGATGTCAATTGTTACTTGTTTCATAGCATAACACGAGTTCTTTCATCTATACTTGGGACGGCGAACAGATGCAGTAATAAAATTAATGGGCAGGGCCTAACTAGCACAGTACAGTGCACACAGAAGTCAGCTTTACACGCTACAAATTAAAAAGTGTGAAACAATTCTGTTTTTATTTTAAATTAAAGACGAAATTGAAACTAAAACGACTTCTTATTCACAAAATTCAGAGATTTCACAGAGATAGGTAAAAACGCAAATACCAAACCAAACATAATAGTGAACCTAGGTACCGATTCCGCTATTACCGACCTCAGTAGTCGTATTCATACAGCTGTGTAAAAACGGGTTACCAATAGCAATATTCTATTCAAATTTACCGCTCGTTAGTGAGAGGAGTTTCTTGTGCATCTGTTTGCCGTCCCAAGTATAGTTTCGTAGGGTTATTAATAAGGTTACATGCTCATTATGTAGTTTTTGTTTTGTAATACGAACAGTGGTCTATTATTTATTACCTTGTTGAATTATTCGGATTCATATTCGCCGAATAGTAAATTTGATATTCGTATTTATCAAAATAGTATTCGTTGCATCACTACTAAGAATATCAGTGAACTTTATTTTTTTGTAAAAAATAGGAAATTGATGTACTGTGATACTACCTATATATAATGTCCGGGAAACACAATTCAGTAATTCTGAAATTCTTGATTTAATAAACATATTATGTAAAAATAGTTGGCATTTGTAACAGAGTTGGGCTGAATTCCTTATTCAGATTATATTAATATTTTATTAAATACTTATTAATGTTTTACATTTTCTGTTAACTGTATGTGAAGGGATTTTTTTTTCATATTTATAAGAAAACTTCCACACATGCGTTACTGCAAAGATAAAATATACAAATATAAAGATCATGATCAAAAATGACGTAACACTTGACCATTAAGATAAACAAGTAGTTTAACTTCTTAAATGAAAAATTAAAGTAATTTTCATTAAGCAATGATTTTTTAATGTTATTTTAAATACAATAAAAGTTGTAAAACTATTACTGGGATACTTGAGACAAAGCCTACTATAATAGGCAATAAAATTAAATGCAAATAATTAATGAATAGAAAGTCTTTAGTTGATTTTAAACATAAGTAGCAAATAGATTCATTGCCATCTATAAACCACCACTAAACAACCATTTAAATTCACGATAATAGCATAACGGAAACCATAACAAAATCCACGTTTACTGCTGTTTAACAAGGCCAGTAAATCATTCTATTAATACTGCAGGACAATTCTATTTCCACGTACGATGACACATGGCATATCACGCTATGTTGGTTCCAGGGAAGCGAATATTTCAGATTCCCGAGGCTGCTCAACTGAGCTGTCGAACTCGGATTTGTAAAATAAGCTCTAAGTTGCCGAATATCCACGAGCCACTGAGCGCCGCCGTCAAGCGAGAAATGTGATAGCGAAGGATAACGTACAGTGTGGCCAGAAAAGAAGAAGAATTTTATCAAACAAAAGAAGTGTGAAGATTAGAAATTTTAAAGGAAAAAGCGAAAAGGAAAAAGCGAAAAGGAAAAAGTTGAAGTTCAGGCAACCCAAATTCCAACCCGGATTAAAACAATTATTTGTTACTGAAGTTTATGTTTACCTCTGTTGTTCATTCTTCGCATATGCAACTGTTATGGCAGTCTGTGAAGTTAAGTCTTTTATTTATCCTCTTTAACGAGCTGTACATCGAGTTAACTATCAAAGTTAGAACTTGAGATACTTCTGTTTTATGATTTCAGGTTCATAAAGATGAAGTGATATTTGATCGACCCTGTATATTATAAAACAGTCTGCAGATCGTAGCATCGTATTGTAGTTGATATTTTGGCATTTTTAGGATTACACACTAACCGAGGTAGCTCAACCTTAATCAGAATTTATCGAGGCCAAGTGCTGGCTTCATCCAATTAAAGGAAGATTTTACAACCAATAAATATTTGACACAAATAACAGACACAATATATTACAATAGATATTCGTGTATTAAGAGCGCAAAATGGGATATTGTCGATTGAAAGGCATTCCTTCGAAATCGACAATGTTAATTTGCGCTCGAAACACACAAGATTTTTTCTACAATCGCCACAATGGAGTCCTCCACCACAGCAAAAAATTATAAAATGTACACTTTGTTCTTTCACTGCTACTCAATAGTTTTGCAGTGAAGATAAGAACGTATTCAAATATGACTTCAAGATATTGTTTTAGCTTTCGTTTTTTCGGTTTCTTCAAATAGTTAATTACAATTTTGTAATGAATATTATTAGTTTTTTTGTATAATTTATTTGTTTCAAGAACATTAAACTAGTGCAGTGAAAAAGTGGATGTCCATTGGGAGCGTTCACGCCAAACTTTTGCAGGTGGCAGCACAACTGTTAACACAATTTATTTTATATTTAATTTTAATTTATCGTTATTTTCCATTCTTCTTGAGCTATTGCTTCAAGCTAATCTAAGCATTTTACACTTTCGTTTTTGTAAATGAATGCCATATTTTATTTTCACAGCAGTGCGGCATTTTGTTGGTTATGTAATATACCGACAGAGCAGTTATATGTCAGATTGGCTTGTGAAGGTGGTAAATATGTAACTACAGTGCCATTAGTTCCTGATTAAACGTTTCTATTAAAAATGCAGACAAGTGATACTTCTCAATAAGAAATTTGGACTTTGTATACAGACTGTAAAAAAACTTATTTGTTTATTCTTGTCTGTGCGATGAAAGTTTTAAAATTGCAATGTTTTGCAGTACAGATTATTTTAGATTAGCACAGTACCTATATACCGGGTGTTCCGCGACTCGACCGACAAACTTATACCATATATTCCGGGGGTCATTACGATCAAAAATGTTATATGACCTTATAGGTGGATTCCTCTTTGTTTCGGAGATATCGAAGGAATTAAAAAAAATATAAAAGAAAATTTATTCATGAATCGATAGCTAATTAACACAAAATTACAGCAACTGTTCAAAATGAGAACCGCCATACAGCTATCCTTCAAGTCATAGAATGTTGCCAGTTAATTACTGCCAATTCATTCTTTAGAGAATTAGAAGCTTTATCTATACGGTCAGTCAACTTTTCGCCTGTATCTGGTTTACCATTATTATACACACGAGATATGAGGCAACCCCACAGAAAAAAATCTAAAGGCGACAAGTCAGGTGACCGAGCTGGCCAATGTACAGGACCACCTCGTCCTATCCACCTTTCCGGAAAATTTTCATTAAGAAACGCCGTCGCTTGTCTCCCAAAATGTGGTGGTGCCCCATCTTGCTGGAACCACGTGCCCATCTCCATCTCTTTCTACACGACGACGTGGAAAAAATCCTGTCTCTCTCAAGCAACGAAAAACGTTTGAAAATGTTGTGTGGTGAGAAACAATGCGATCTGGGTATTGCCTGAGGTACTCCGCAGCTGCAGCACATCCACTTCCATTGAAAAACCATACATGAAAACCATATCGGCGAATTCTGCATTAGTAAAATGCGGCATAATGGCTTAAATTAATAAAGCAGCACAAAAATCATTCATTTGTCAAACATACGTTCATTCGTCAAGGTAAACTCAATTATAGTTTTTTTTTTAAATTCCTTCGATATCTCCGAAACAAAGAGGAATTCACCTATAGGTTATATAACAGTTTCTGATCGTAATGACTCCCGGAATATATGGTATAAGTTTGTCAGTCGAGTCGTGGAAAACCCTGTATACTAGTAACGCATTTGCAAAAAACAAGTATATACACAATATATAAAAATAAATAAATCAATTATTGTTAGATTGTGGTGGATCTTACGATACATTTAATTCGTGCATCGACAGTGCAGTGACAGAGTTTTGGAAATAGAAACGCTCGTCAACAAAGACAAAAAAATAAATTTCGTCAAAAACTATCTGGAAGAAAATGTGCTAGGATGTCATATTAATTTATTCATTTTAGAATTAAAAGCATTTACCTAATAAATTTAAATCTTTCAATAAATTTAAAAAGTTAACTTTTCTCACTTGTCTGTACTACAATCATTTTAAAAATTGACAATTCAGTTACCCTCACTCTAGATTGTACTGTCTATACTACTAGTTTTGAAATTTTCTTATCGAATAGGATGCACAAATTGTACATTTTTAGCAAATGGAAAAAGTTAACACTGGATCTATCTAGTGAAAGGCGCAGCATTAGAATTTTGCTAGCAAGAGCAACAAGTCAATACTACCCATAATTCCGCGATTTAAGATATGTGAAATATTCGGGAAGCCCTCTATAAAGCTCGTGATATGCCGTACATGAAAAGTAAAGGCGGGAATTTAGCCAAGGGATGAAAGCGTCCATATCCACATCCCCAGTTCATCATCTCGCGGGCGTGTGGGGGTGAAATCCTCAGGGGTGCCTATCATCTCGTTCGCGCGTAATCGACGATTCCGCGCCATCCACCCTGACGTGGGTTTTTTCCTCCCTCTTAATCACATTTCCTTATTTATTGCTACTTTCCGCCGGCACATCAAAGTAGGCCTTGCCATATTCATTTTATTATACGATCCTTCAGGCGAGAGAGATTACAGTGATATAATTTTCGACTAAAAAGTTAACTCATTTTATTTTTAGCTCATGATCAAAAATCTTTCAGAATATTAGATGCAACCAGTGATGCTCGATTAGTATGAAGGTTATCAATTATAAATGTGTCTGGAATTTAATGACAGTAATTCCCTGACGAGATTACCTACTAATTTCTGTTTATTTTATATTGCACAATATTTTGAACAAGGAAGTGAAATATTACGTAGGTACGATATTGATAACCGCATAATTTACCGGTCTAGATAATCGGGAAAATATGCAATAAGTAGTGGCTTTCCCCCCGGAATAAAAATTATATTTTGATTGACTGCGGCCGCAACATGGCCGTACAGCCAAAGCTGGTTCGTTTGGTGAAGAAGCACGGCCACACACCTTATTTTGTACCCAGTATATCATTACTTCACGGATAATCATGAAGTGTTGCTAAATAAGCTTCAGCATCAGTTTGACTTTTCTCCTAATCTTCTTAATTTGTTGCGCTCATATATTACAAATCGCAAACAGTTTATTCGGTGCAATGGGTTTAAATCTAATCATTTTATTCCTACATTTGGTGTTCCACAAGGGTCAAATTTAGGGCCACTCCTTTTTGTTTTATTCATAAATGATATTACTGTGTGCTTGGAATATTTAGAATCACTGCTATATGCTGATGATTTAAAATTATTTAAAGTCATTGATTTAATTTCTGATTGCCATCAGCTTCAGAAGGATAATGATAACCTTCTACCTTGGTGCTCATCCTCACCTCTTTTCCTTAATGCCTCAAAGTGTCTTTCTCAATGAAGCATACTACAACTATTTTGTCTTGCTGGATTGGTGACCTAATACTTGGTAGAGTTAATACTTATAAGGACTTGGGAGTTATATTTGATCCCAGATTACATATCGGTCCTCATTATGATTATTTAGTGAATACATCATATAAAACACTAGGTTTCATTATTAGAAATTCTCGTAACTTCACTAATATCACAACTCTCAAGTCCTTACTTTTCTCTAGTTAGATCCAAGTTTGAGTATTGCCTGATTATCTGGAATCCCGTGTATCATACCCATAATATCAAAATTGAATGGGTACAAAGAAAGTTTGTATAATATTGCACGATAAAATATTCTCCTCTTTTTAATTCATTTACTTACAGTTACTCCGTGACCAAATTTAAATATGCAAACATTGGATTCTAAACGTAAGATTCGCTCATGCTTGTATTTACATGGGTTACTGCGAAATGTTATAGATGACGTTAATTCAATGAGCCGTAAAAATTATGAAACTAGAAATGCAGTTAGACGATTATGTCTATTATATAATGAAGTCGAAAGTATTATGAATGATAAAATCGATTTTTCAGTCTTGGGTACTGTCAATTAAAAAATATTTTATGTAAAAATTTATTGTAATATTCTAAAATCAATTTCTACTTTGTCGTTGTACTTGGTTGTTTTCTTATTGTATAGAATGCATATCCAACCCCCGTGTTATTGGGATACTTTGTATCCTGTTAGGAGGTTGTAAATATAATAAATAAAAAATAAATAATAGGAAGGCTACATATGTAAAAAAAAAAACAGATATGTAAACCTGATGTGACTGACATCGCAGATCAACACAAAACAAAACAGCCAACAAATGAGCTTTCGCTAAACACTCCAATACACTAAAACACAGTTTTGTTTAGTATGTTTCGTGAAATGCTACATATCAGGAATGTTTAGAACAACATCAATGCATGAAATGATATACAAGGGTTAAGTTGAAGACTATACTGCAAAAAGAAGGAATGTCACTCTTTTAAGGAAATGAGTTAAGATATGCGTCGTGTACACCATATACGATAGAATTTAATGTACAAACTTTTAATTAAACAATTATTATAGTCTCAATGTTATTTAGCTTTGAAATATAGACATACCATTACATTTAATTATTGCTATAAACTTGTTTTATTAATTTCCCGAAATCTACATAACAATGACATTCCTCTTTTTGCAGTGTGGTCTTCATATATTATTAATAGTTATTTGTGTACCAAGGCCGAGATTGAATTTAATTTAATTTTAAGAAAGCACACGGGTATGAAATAACATTTTTTGGCAGTGGTGCACACAATATTTTTTAAACAAATTTACGAATTTATAGATTTTTATTTATTATTTATTGATATACTTATTTATAACAACTGAACAATTGCACATCTTTATTGTGACTCTTTCAGAAACGTTTACTTTCTCTTTATTAACACTCGAAATAATAGGTGCCGCTACCTTAAACCGGATAATAATAAAAGCGGCCGAAAAACGGTCTTCTTTTGGCCGCTTTTGCGTACGATTTTTTTTGTTAAGGTTGACTAAAAATGTTATTTTTTCTATTTCGTTGTCTTTATGAGCCTATAAACGCACTGAAAACATGTCGTTAAGAAGATCTATAAACGTAGGTACTGTTTTTAGCGTATTGCGGTTTTCTATAGTTAGTATGACTGCTTTCAAAACTGACAGATGAATGACATATAACCTCAAGTTAAAATATTAGAGGTAAGAGCTACAGATATAATATAAAAAGATCCACGTCATATTTTTGATAAATCGCATGTTGAAAAAAAAATCAAAATTATAAAATTACCTCAATAGAAAAAATAGTGTAAAAACATATTTCGTAAGACCCATTATCGCACTCGTCCTTTGTAAAACTTGTCTTATGAAACTTGTTTTTTAATATACTAAACTCTACCCGTTTTAACTATAGAGTGATTATCCAATCAAAGATCAAACTACAGTAAATTTTAAAGATTTTAGCTCTGTCATATTCAGTAGTGTCGTTTATTTAGTTTTTATGAGGGTACATAAAATACTACTTTTATTATTATAAAAATATATGTTACAGTAAAGACATTGAAGATTCAAAACTAAGTCAACTGGTAAGTTTATTAGCAAATGTAAAACCAAATATGTGAAAAAGAAGATACAGCCAGTGAATGACACTAACAGAAAATAAAGTTATTCGTACGGCTATGAATCAAGTTAATATATCTGAATTAATAAATAAACTTACGTTACAGGGAAAGTATTGGCAACTACGAGCATCGTTTTAAAATGGAATGTAGTCAAAACAATAAGAATTTTTGAAAGCGTATTATATCCGTCCTTATCGCACACGCGTGTAATGAGAGAGAGATATATAAATGTATGCCAATTTGTTAATTCGTTTATGATGCAGATGACCTTGATCGGACATCTTTCAATAATATTATTGTACACCTATTTTTCCACCACTCCATAGGTAAAACGGATAGAGTATATAGAATTATTATTTAAATTTTATTTAAATTCCTACAACAATTCTACCTTATAGTAATCAGTATCTTCCCTCAGGATTCATGAAAACACTTCCTAAATCTTTGCGAACACACCTTTATTGTTTGACGGGCAGATACCAACTCTCGTATTCACTATCAGTTACCACTCACGCCACAAATACATTAATTAATTACCTTAATCATTATTACACAATACATAACGGAAATAGTTAATAATTATATTATAAGGCAATACACCACATCCCTGATCATTTGTTTATAGACGACCAATAGAAGGCCGTATCAATGATAGCACCGTAGAAAACCCGTCCAAAAAATATTTTCGGGTATAGTTTCCGAATTGACTAATTTTTGTACGATGTTTGATAAACAGAAACGAAAGTATTTACAGTGCACATGATACTATATTGTTTTTGAATGTTTGTAGACCCTGATGAACGACATGAAGGTATAAGTGGTTTTGTACGAATGAATGACATTTCGAGTTTTTGTTAACATTAATTAATAGATACAATAATAAATCTTAAATGCATTATTTCAAAACATTTCTTATAAACTATCCCTGTCATGATTTTGATCAGCAAAGTTTTTCGATATGAAAATATACCCTGTGTTATTACAACAAAGAAAAATCCTTCTTGTTGAACTATAAAATACTCTTGGCGAAATTTGTCTACTGTATAATTTTGAATAATATACTGGATTGTACTTTGTCTTCATATTGAAGTTTCTTTTTCATTTTTGCATACATTTGCAGAGCTTTATGACTCTTGTAGAAATAATATTATGTCTGGGAATATATTACCTTACCTACTATCTTGAAATATATTTCTCTAATACATATGCAGTAAACGGAGGTTCCATTTCCAGAAAAGATTATTTTTTATAGCTCATTAAAGAGAATATTTTGTTTATAATAAAATGAGTAATTACACTGAACTTCACATGCAGTTCAGCATGAATATTACCCAACATGAACATGAATACCATAAATGAAAATATAAATCATATTACATATCAAGAAGGTAATTTTAAGAGGTTGTAAAATCTTATATTACTTAACTTACTGCTTATAGTTTTCAATAAAATAAGAAATATTATTACCTACCATTCAGTAAAATATGCTAAAAAAGAAATATGTATCTTGTTTTCAATTATTGGTTCTAAAAGTTATACACACTGATCAAAATTCTGCAAAGAAGCAAATTCATGTACTTTTCTTGTATACCCAAATGAATGGAGAACTCAACATCACCAGGTATATCTATTTATCAAATGTAGGCTAAAGATTGAAGATCCGTAGAAGACTACTTAAAATATTGTTCTTTTTTTAATGTAAGAACACTCATAGAAATGAATAATTTCATTTTCTACACTTTTCTTTTAAAACTGTTTAACATACTTCACTTTTCACAAACCATATTTTTCGTTTTACATATTATGTTCCTATGGTATAGTCTGTTATTAAACCAAAAGGAGTATAATATATTCAATATATCCCAAGTACGATTTATGCTTTCCATAAGATATTGCGTTCCTAATCTAATATTTAAATGTTTTCACGTCATCTCTTTTAATTCCTATCGCCTTTTGAAATGAGTAAGTCATTTTCAAATAAATGAATGCAGAAAATAACGAAACAGCGAAAGTAAACCAAACTTGCTTAAATTTAAAATGCCACGCCAGGCAGGAACTACGTGCATCTGTATGGAAAAGAAAAATATTATAACGATTTTATTTATTTGGGTGAAGTATAAATATTAGACAATTATTATTAATTAAAATAAAGGTTTATTAAACTATAATTAAATATTAAATACTTATTAAAAATTAATTAAGACTAAAACTATAATTTACTAGATAACACTAACACTATTTATTTATTTAACCAATTAACACTACTACTTATTTCACTTTTTATTTATATCACGTTCAACTGCCCGCCTACCGACCTCCACAGCGTCTGTATACTCAACTGACTCAACAGCGTCTGTATATTCAACTGCTAGGACAGAAGTCACCTCTTTCACCACACTATTTGTCTATTTATGTAACTGTCTGCTCTACCGTCCCCGAATCCCTAACTTCCCAATACTCTTCAACACTACCGAGTATTCTCTTTCACAGGTATCCCGGTATACCAGTAACTTCCCGACTCGCTGTTACTGTCCTTGTCCACAATAGCTTCCCAATACTCGTCAACAATACCGAATATTCACATACACAGCTACCCCAATATACCAGTAACTTCCCGAGTGCCTACTCGACACAAATTGCGTATGCTCACTACGATACTGCTGTATTTCTCACTAACTCTTTACTCTCTAACACTCCATGTAAATGTCTCTATGACTCTGTATGTAACTAACTCCCGAGCATAGCTGCGTCCCTTTTATACAGCTGCCATTATCTTCCAGAGAGCTCTAGAATGTTCGACCGCATAATAACAATTAAAACAAAAGGTTCAGGCGACCGGAAGTAATAAAACACGTCGCTGCTTGATTGCGTCATCGCTATAAATAGACACTCGCTCATTGCTGCGGCGACGGCGGTAGCAACAGCGGCGGCGACGGCGGGCGTTCCACGTTACAATATGTATGTTCAAAGATATAGGCAGCAACAACGTGGCAGTGACAGTGTACTGTAATTGTATGTAGTTTTTTTACCTTCCGTCACCTTTAGGTAAGGAAGGTATTGTCTTTGGTCAAAAAATTCGGTGGTGAGTTTTTGATGAATAAGCACGTTTTAGGGTCCCTACAATACGATTTTACTATTTTTACGATGATGTCTGTATGTGTGTGTGTGTGTATGTATGTATGTATGTGTGTCCGTGTGTGTGTGTGTGTGTGTAACAAAATTTTCGTCTACGATAACTTCCATACTACAATTCTAAAAATTATAATTCTTTCGTATTTCTCTTCGTTACATCCATGCGAAGAGCTGATTAGATTTTGGTTAGAATTGGACAACCGGAAGTACCCTCATTTGAAGATTTTAACAGTTTTTCTTGAAAAAACTATGTTAAATATCATTTTTTCACATTTAATGTTATTATAAATATTAAAGAATATTTTATTTTCTATACGATTTGATTGCATTTTATACATAATATTAAGTGGATATAGAGTTAAAAAATTATAAAGAAATTAAATTTCATAAAGTAGCCATAGCTGTGGAAACAGCTACTATATTAAGAAAATTTTGAATGAAAGATGTCAGTGTCAAGTGAAATTGACATAGTGTGTTTGTCTAATAATTTTACTGGAAATAAGCATAGGATCTTTTGCTTTCTGTATGGAATTTGTGTAAAATACATACAACCGCTTTAAGGTAATGTACAAGAAATAATAATAATAAATCTTTTATTTCTGCAGATACATTACACTGTATATAGAAAACGTCACAAAATAATAATTTTCTGTATGAAATTTGCATAAAATACATGCAACTGCCGGAAGGTAATGTACAAGAAATAGAATATTTAATTTAGCAAGGAACTTTCCGTATGAAATTTGAACAAAATACATAGAACTGACGGAAGGTAATGTGCTGGCCACATCAGATTTTTTATTAGTTATTTTATTAAATTAAATGCATACTTTTAATTATTTACCAAGGAAGTTATATTAAACATATTTTTATACTTTCATATTTTTATAATTCATGAAATAGATTAATATATGTAACTCCAATTATTAGTGAACTCCACTGTTTAATGTAACGTTTTCATTTATTTGGGTGAAGTGTAAAAATCAAAGAATTTTTATTAATTTTAATAAATGTTTATTAGACAATATATAAATATTAAAAAGATGATAAACTTAACGATTACTACGGTTAAGACTAGAAATATAATTAACTAACACTAACACTATTTATTTTAAACAATTAACACGGCTATTTATTTCCACGATATTACTGATTGTTTATTTAGACTCACTGAACTTCGTTATTTATTTATAACACATTCAACTGTCAGATTGTCTATTCGTGTAACTCTCTCACTGTGACCCCTCCGCACACAAGTATATCGCTTACATAGTTGTTCTAATATTTTGAAACAGTCTCGAACTACATAGCAATGCGCGAGTAATTGCATTTATCTCCCCCTTGTTTACATGACTGCCGGTCTCGCGTCGCCTGCCTACCTCGCAGTTCTCTATGTTATGCTACTCCTATTTCTCTAGAAACGCTTGCATCATAGGTGTCGGGTCACACGTGCTGGCCGAGGGCACGCGGACTGTGTCTAAATAGAATTAACTTTGAAGTGTATAATCAAATTCCAGAAATTATTGCATTTTTTTTTCTGGGAGCCAATACTTATTTCTCAAGACACAGTCAATCCTATATTTACAATTTACACAACGTAACCCTCACAATAAATGCATTCTAATGCACTCCAAACACATTTAATAAAAAATAGAGCATGACGACGACATAAAAAATGCTCTGGAATCTAGTGCAGGCTGAGACTGTTTATTTTACCGCACGTGATGTTCGTTTTCTTTTATCTCCTCTGGTTGATTGACGTGTCTATCAGTGAATCAATCCATAGGTGTTAACAGTCTAACATCACGAGCATTATAAATACAACAAAAGGATTAAAACCCACATTTGTTTCTATATCTCACTTAATGTGACAGAATGAATCAGCGATTTCCGATGATTTTATAAATAGTAAGAGATTCAAGAGCCGTGTAAAATTAAGTGTAGCTAATTAAACCCGTATAACAAACAACAATTAATCTTAAGTGCAAAGTTTCTAGGAGCTTGTCGTCAAATTATGTTGCTATAAAAGTTAGACGGTAAGTTTCAACCTTATGAACAATTATAAACATTTTATTTACTTAACTATCTTTAAGCTGCAGGAAACTTTAACATGTTGCTTGACAGACTCCACTCTTCTATCTATATAAGATTCAACAATGTTTTAAACTTTCATATTTTACCTGTCAATCTAAATTTACTACCTTATTTTTAAAGTTTCGCGAAAATTAGTTTGGAAATATTACATGAATTATTAGAAATATAATAGATAAGCTGAAAGAAAAATGGTGGCTACATGAAATAGGAAGAAGAAAAACTAAGAAATTATATTTCTAAAAATATATTATACTCGTATAGGTAATTGCCGAGTACAGTAACTAAAATATAGTGTGGATTATAAATAAAATAAATATATCATCACGGCATATTACCCATTGCTGGGTGTGCTAATCTGTACAAAGATTTCGGTAATGATGATGACATATTCGTATCGTGCGGGAGTTTACCAGGAGTCACCTCACGGGCATGTATCGCTGGCATGGAGAGTGCACCACAGGGGTCAACTTTATGCCACTTACGGGTTAGTTGACATAAAAGAGCATACGTAATGTATGAAGGCAATATTCTTTTTTAATCAAAGATGGTAAAGTAAGCAGGCAATGTCACAGTAACTTGATAGTTAAATTATGATTCTCCAACTAATAATGTGAAAAGGCAAGGGGATTAGACAATTTTTATCTCATTACTAATCTATACGATATTTTAAAAAAACTTGAATGCAGCGTTACAAGTTAATTGAAAGTTGTTGGATTGTTCGTATTTACTTGCTAACATCCAGGGAAACGGAACATAAATAAAACATTTAATATACTCTTACGTTATTAAAACAGTATAATATACATATATAGAGATCATTAAATTAAAAGGAAATAATAAAATTAAAAAGAATTTTCTAAAAACATTGATTGACGATGACGACGTGATTAAAATATTGTTAAAGTTAGTGTCCATTATACCTGATAGACTAGTGATACACGCGAGGCGAGACGAGACGAGAAATATAAAATATCGATCTCGTCTCGTTTTCGGATCTGTAATCTCGATCTCGTTCTCGCACATTTTTTTAGGTCTCGCCTCGTTCTCGCGCGGAGTCTCGCGAGAATCTCGCTGTAAAAATAAGCGCTTATGCACTACGTATTTACGTAACAGTTTAACTATAAGGCACAAGTTCGCACCAATGGTACCGTCTTCCGTGTATTTGCAGTCGTAGAACCTAATAAAGAGACGAAACACTAAATTCTGGTCAGCAAATTATTTCAATACGAACATAGTGTTTATTCATTTACGGTCACCACAAAATGTGATGTTACTAAATAATTTAATTTACCTATCTCTAAAATAACTAATTAATCACCAAATTGTGATCTTTAAACTATTTCAATACGAACATATGTTAATACATTCTGTCATCAGAACTAATTAAACATTAAAAAATTATTTTTGTCACTAAAAGTTCCTAGACTTTATCATTAAATATATGCCACTATTTAAATAAGATTTAGTCACAAGAAAACCGCTGCACTGGGAATCCGTCGGCAACCAATTACTCCGTTTCGCTCCGTATTGGCTCCCATCGACGTTTAATATAAGATCATTTACTTTTCAGGGACAGCACGAATTTTATTAACCGTGGTTTTAACTGGGATGAATTAGGGTTGAAATGTTGGAGAAAAACTAGTTCTATTAGATGCAAAACCGATTTTTGCATTTCCTCGCTCTGGGGCCGATATCAAAAAACTTAAAAAATGTAGTGAATTCAAATAATTTTCACATTCACGTGCTCTATGCACGAATTAGCGTTGACTCCACTCCCTGTACGGTGCATTTTTCATTGAATTTATGAATGAAAAATATAACGTTACAAATACTTTTTATTGATACTCTCGCGTGAATCACGCAAGATTTGTCGCGTCTCGCAGTTGTTATATCGATCTCGCCTCAAATTTTAAACTGCATTCTTGCTCTCGTTCTCGTCTCGCATAATGCAACGAGACGAGACGAGATGCGAGAGTACTCTCGCCTCGTCGTACATCATAGATAGAACTAAAATATACCGGTTTTGAAATTCATCTTTATATTAGTTCATTACATACCATAACTCGTAACAGTATTATATGCGAAAAGGATATCTACGTTCTATTGTAAAAAATATTATGATAATATAATTATATTTATATGCTGCCGTTTCATAAAGACAACGTGATAGTCCTAAATTTGAGAAATCCATTAGAGTACTCAATGTCATAATGAGCTATGGTAAAGAAGTACTTGTTTACAAACAGATCAAAAAAACCTGATTTATCAGATTATTATTTTTTGTTCAATACCAAATATTTTATTTCAATTTTTCATTGATTTACGCCTGCAGTTAATCATATGGCACACGTCGTGTTATCAAATTCGGCTAAACTTCATGACTAGTACCTTCATAATTGTGACGTTAATAATTATTTTATTTGTGCCTCTATTTCGTAATCGTAACACTCTCAGTATTCGTATTAAAATTGAAATCTATTTCCTGTATATTTTAATAGCCTGCACTATATTACTTCCTAACGGCTATCTTATTCGGATGAGGAAACAAGAAAAATGTTGTGAGAAAAAGAAAGATATAAATATTCAAAAAAATGACGAAACCATTAAGACGACAGGTGAACCATCCGAATAAATGTAACAGCTAACAGGACGAATAAGAAACACTTCATTCCACGCCACATGCTGAATGTTTCGAAACGGCTTAACGATATTTGTGTCAAAAAATTATGTTGACACTTGTTTTTTGTAGGCGCCGTGTGTGACTGGGTTTATTATCAAATAACATCGCATGACGTTTATTTTAATACGTGTCACATGTACTGCGGAAGATCAACTGTTCGGTTCGTCAGCCACTCTGTTTTTAATTAACTGTTACGGAGGATTAAAGTTTGACATAATGAAATCTATTATACTTTCTTTATTTTTTCAGTTTTCAGCTCGGGTTAGACGAGATGTTATTAATGATTCAAACGTCTGGAGTTGGTCCAAATTAAAAAAGAATACTTCGCATTGAGATTATAGAGAAAGCATTTACTTATTTGCAGTAAAATGAAATGAATGAAATGAAATGCATATGATCAAGTAAATTATTTATGGCACTTGTGATTAAAGACGTATTTTCAAAGCAACCATTTTACCTTATAAGTACATTTAATAATTGTTGTATTTTTGTTTTTTGAAACAAATGAACATAGCCAAATTATAAATCGTTGAAATGCTAAAAAAAATCTCTTTTAACTTTCTACCATGGCACCAATATAAATATTGTAACTTTGACCACTAGCATCGAAATACAATAGTATCAAAAAACTCAAAAAAATAGCAACGCTGCTTAAAAAAGAGCCCTAACTGAGTGCAAACAAAAGTCTAGTATTATTTAGTACTTGGAAATTATTTGCAAAAATAAAACTGTAAACTATACTCCTCTAAAATGGCGTTTTAATAGTTCAACTATTGCCTAATTTAACCGAGTTCTTAACTAACAGTTCTCGAGATTTTCATGCGTGTTGCCCCGTTAGCCGTTATCTTACAGACAACAAACTGTAGGTGTATGTACGGGTATCAATATCAAGGCAACTGATAATTTCATGAAAATATTTATGCCCGAATTATATCCCTTCAGGTTTTTATTTTAAAAATTTTTGCGCAGAGCGGAGTGGCGCAACCCTTCAAATAAAATGATTTCTTTATACCTTTTTTCCTATTTTGCGCATTTTGTGCCACCTCCCGCTACCCTTGGTAATGGAGGTATAGGGTTCATGCTAAAAATCGCATATCGAGATTTTGGTAAATGTGCACGTTTTAAGCTACCTAGAATCCAATTTTAACATTTTCACGATGATGTCTGTCTGTATGTGTGTCCTCCAATCTAACTCAAATACTATCATTCAAAAAAAAAATTAACCTCTTGTATTTCAAACTTTTTCTGTAATCGAAAGAGCTCATTAGATTTTGGTGTAAATCGGATAACCGGAAATGGCACTTTACTAGAAGCACAATAGTATATTAAAGAACGTGTTTTATAAGACATGTTTTTTTCGCACGCGTCAAAATTTAGAAAACGAGCGTTAGCGAGTTTTCAAATTGACAAGTGCGAAAGAAAGTCTTATAAAATGAGTTCTTTATACTATTTTTTATATTTTGCGCCTTCTACAATAACATTTACTTACTCAATTTGTGATTATATTTGTAACCATTTGTACATTTTCATGTAAATAATCTTCCCTAAATAAAAAATAATAATAATAATTTCGACATTATATTATTAAAATGAATTGTCAATTTACTAAAAATAAATTAGGTAAAAATGGGTTAAAGAAACGTCATCTAGTACCAACCGTCTAAAACAAAAAATTGCGTATCGAAATGAAGGTCATTACGATACGCAATTGCGTATCGTAATGACTTCATTATGAACGCAAAATATAAAAAATTGTTTTTCTTCGAAAAATATTTTTAAATGTTATTTTTTCGAGATTAATGTTATTATAAAAATTGAAGATTATTAAATTTTCTACAGATTTGCATTAATACTTTTTCTATATATTTTATGGATAAATTTATAAAATAATCTACAATTTAAATCCCGGAGCCTACGCTTTAAATAAACAAAACTCCTTGGTTGCGCACTTATTCAAATGTATGTAACTGACAGATACAAGTCACTGTCAAAGAATTAATCATTTCAAATTAATAATAGTGACGTTTTTAAAAGAAAAAAGTAAATAGAACAATAGGAAAGGGAATCAATATAGTTTCCAGCATATGTAAATATGAAGGTATGTATTTAGATCAATAAAAAATAAACGATTCCTAAAAAAGTTTAAGCCAATTCTCATTTTTGGATTAGTGAATTCTATTTTATTCCGGTATTTAAAATTTAATCTTCATTTTATTATCAAAAAAGGTAGTTACTTGGATCAGATTAGACTATATTTTAAGAAATAAACTGCCAAAATTAGAGTAAAATCGCTATTCCAAAAATAAGTATCAGCTTAATCTCTTTTGTGACTCGGGCTGTAATGGAGGGAGGTATTGTGTTTTTAACTAAAAAGTCGTAGTTTAAAATTTTTGGAAATTTGGTGTCAGTTGTTCATACCACATTGTAACACCAACTATCTACGATATTTTCTATTTCATTTCTTCTTCTTATCCTTCAAACTTATATAAAATAAAATTGTTAACAATCGTTTGTGTTCATTTATTAAGCGAAATTTGACATTTGATATTTTTTGACATTCATAGCCACCAACCTTAAAAAAATAAATTGTACTAATCTATTACAGCACTCGAATGACCTATTAATGAACTCTTTTGGGCGCTGTAATGGCTTTGTATATACCAGTAACACGCAAAATAGAAAAATAAGATTTTTATAGTTACCAACGCAAATTCTGTTGGTTGCTGTAGATACGAGTATGTAGGTAGGTACACTTTAAGTCCTTAATGAGTATAGTAATTTTTACCCTTCTTCATCACAAAAATGATACTTTAATAATGAGATTTCAATAGACAGAGTATCAAGTGCCACTTTATAAATAGGTTTCGCAAAAATAAATTCCATGTGTGACTGGTTTTCTAGTAGAATATTTTTAGTGTTTATTTTGCGACGTAAGTATCCATACAATTTTCTAAAATAATGACAGCAACGCGCTATTGCATACTAGTAATTCTCCACGTATCTCTCATCTTGTCTGTAAAAAATGCGCCGTTGAAAATAAACGAGGTAGAATTAAAAGCTCAAGACAAAGAGTGATTAAATAGACAAAGAATGTAGGATTAAGAAAAATGAAAGTGTAGGTTGATGTAGTTAAGATGTCTAGTCTAAGTAAGCAGTGTAATGAGTAATAAAAAATTATTAACACCAGAATTTATGTGGGCGTCACTAAGATAGAACTGTTGAGAAATGAACGTTTACATGCAGTTGAAAGAGAAATGTGAAAGCATAAAACCGTTTTTACACTTCATATGTCTATGTACCATGCCCAAAATAAATCAAGAATTTGTTACTTCATCTGTCTACTATTCCAAAAATGTCCTCCCAAACAAACTGTTCGCCGCGCGGAGATTTATGGACTCTTTACAACGCGCTCAACATCGACAAATTTTCATGAACATTGCTCTTTGAACTCGATACCAACTTACAAATAAATAAACACATTGAATAGTAAACACAGAGTAACCTATAGCTTTTAAAGAAATTAAATATTTCAGTATGCTTTTCACACATTGTGATGTGTAGTTAACATTTGATTGGGGACCAAAATTAGAACTAATATCAATATTATTATTTTGAAAGCCATTGGCCAGAACAGCGGTTTCTATTTATAAATTTATGTTTAGAGTTTGAGAGAGTTGGTTCAAATAGTAGCAGCATTAATCTGTATTCAAATAGTAAACATGTAGCATAATTTCTTATAGAAAAAATATGTATAAGTACAATAAATATTTTCCTTAAAATATTCTCATTAAAATATTTCGCTTCGTACATGTTGACAGTAATTCTAAATAAATTCTAATTTTTTCGGTAGGATATGTTACGTTCTTCAGTAAATCCATGCATACCACATACAGGCTGAGACAGAAATAATTTAACTAAACGAAAATATTACCTTTTTTGTGTAAATATTATAAGAGTTATCGTGGACAAAAAATCGTCACACACACACACACACACACACACACACACACACACACACACACACGCACGCACATATATATATATATATATATATATATATATATATATATATATATATATATATATATATATATATATATATATATATATCGTTGAGGGGACCCTAATTCGTGCTTATTTACTGAAAACTCGCCATCGAATTTTTGGCACGATTACATTACCTCCTTTACCTACGGTATGACGGGATGTAAACACTGTAAAGCATTTTTCAATTAAAACTCGAGGTATTTATTTTCTGATTGATAACAAATTAATTATAAATTCTGACTCTAACCTAACTGTTTTTTATTAAAACTACGAGTGTTAATAACCTTGAAATTTTAAAATTTGTTTTAAATAATAATTATGAAATAAAAGTGAACTAAAGCGGATTGAGAGAAATATATATATTAAAAAAAAAACATTATCCCCCGGTATTATCAACATACATTTAATTTTAAATGCGCATTTATCAAAAATAAGCACATCGAAATTCAGGTTGCAATATTAGAAATCTCGTATATCGTATCATTTCGATATGCTTTTGTTCAATAAATGCTCTTTTAAAATTAAATGTCTATAGATAATACCGGGGGTATATCCATAAAAAAATAGTGAAAAGTGTTTTAGAAGATGATATTTGGAATTGACAGCTGTCAAATTGTCAAAAGTGAGAATAAATTGATAATAAAGTGGAACTACAGTATGGAGAAATTGGTCAAGGCAGAAGCTTTTCCATAAACCCTAATATTTTTATGTGAAGTAGTAAATGTATGTATTGTGATGTACCAATGTACCTAGTTTCATAGGTACCTAACATTCTATCAGAAACCAAAACATGCACATCTAGGATCATCTTAAATATAGGTTGGTACTCCAGTAGCAAACGCCATCACATATAAATACGAGTATGTTTAGTTGTACTTTTTTGCTTAAAATTGTTCAAAGAATATTTGGTTGACATTCGTGGGTCAATCTATAGTAACATAAAAGTTTTATTAATAAAACAATAGTTATTTATGATATAATTTGAACAAAATAAAATCTCTTTTAACACATGTCATACAATATTTTACCTTTGAACATTATTTCATTTAAATTTTCATCATTACCACGGTAACTAATTCCAATGGTGTCACTTTTACACTGATGTGTAACTTTCAACATTGCTATATATTTATTGTTATTGTTAATGTATGAGAAAACAAATATACTCTGTCATAATGTCTACATTCTTTATAGTCTCTCAACGTTGATATCTAAATTAGATCATAACCAAATGTTGATTCATTCCCCGAACCACTATCTATTATTTCCTGATGAATAAGCCATGTCAATATTAATAAAGAACATCATTGTCAAACTTAAAAAGTGTTCAGTTCAGCTTGTCAGCTACAAATACAGAGAGTAGAATAACAAATTTATTACTCCCATTAAAATAGATTTTTATGTATGCGGTAGTTAACCACAAGTATTCTTGGAATCATTTGTTCGCACACTCTAAAAATGTCAAAGAGCGGAAGTCCCTACAAACTAAGTCAATTATTTTTAGCGTTTCTTAGCAACTGCATAGGTGAGGAATTAATCAATATGACACGACATATGCGGCGGATCTCACATGATGCACACATATCGAATTTTACTTTTACAAGAAAGATGTAGGTGATTAAAGATGTTGTTTGTGTACGAAAATAATCATTTGTTAGCTACATTCTTGATGAAAACAGAACAGATAACTTAATTGCACAAGAATTTTGTTTTTCTCATAAAAACACATTTAGATTTATACGATTATATATGAGTTGTCTTTTAGCTTTTGTAGAATTTCTACTTGTTCCAAGTCGTTAACATACATTCTCTTCAATGAATCTGCAACATACAGTAGATTTAGTGATGCCGCGAGACGAACATTGAAGAGAAACAATCCACTCTCTGTATCTCGTCTCGTCATATTTTTTCTTGCCTTCTCTCGATTTCGATTCGAATTCCTTGAATTTGTAATTAGTAATGATAAATAAATGAATGTAACAATCAATAGGGATATAATAAACAATACAATAAATGGCAGGTAAAAAAAAAATACACAATAATTATACTTATAGCTGGCATGAAGAGTATACCATAGGTGTCACTTTTGTGCATTTTCTTTTTACTAAAACCCAATAAATCTAAAATGATTAATAAAATATGAATTTAAATGAAAAGGTAATAATAGTATTTTATGTACCTAGGGCGCTACGATGATGATAATGCCAAGGCGACGAGAATCTAGCCCGAGGGCCTTTGGCCCAAGGGATAGATGTCGTCCCATGGGCATTATCACCTAGTAACGCTCGTGGTGCTAGAGTATGTGAAATAAGTTTTCATTTATATATAATTTTGATTACAATAATGCTTAAGCTTGGTCGTTGCTACGATGTTGTTCAATTATTTTGTTTATTATCAACATTTATTTATTTTTAAAACATCAACGTTCTATATCGTTGGAGATGATGGAATGGGTGAATTTGATGTTTCGAAAGATATTTTATCGAAACGGTGGAAAGAAATTATTTTGAATGCTTCTGCATACTTTGAGGAAGACAAACGCATACATATTCACCTAATTATTCCATTCTCGTCAGTAGAAGATGGAAGTATTATATTTTGAGGTTCGTTTTCACATGACAGATCTCAGTTCTTTATTTCTTATGCACTTATTTTTGAATATTATTACACTTTAGAGAGTTTGTACTGCTTTGGATGTGTCACATGTGATGGTGTTGTGCTTTCAAAACTGTTTTCTTATTATATTAATTGTTGTAACCAATTAATGTATTAATTGTGGTAAGCAATCATTATTATTATTGTAATGAGTTAATTAAAACGAAAATAATTTTCATTATATACCGTTCATATTATTTCTAATTTAAAGCCCATAAACGATGAACGGATTATAATGAGGGCATAATGAACTATTAATGCCCCGGTTATTATAGATATGTTTATATGCACAGTATCCTAGCAATAAACAGTTCATAATACTTTAGTGAGACATAAAAATATTTATACAGAATCGTACAAATCTCAAGGGTAATATTCTCGTCTTGTCTAGAAATTAACCTTATTCTCGTCTCGAAAATTCGAGAAATTCGAGACGAGATCTCAAACGCGAGATATCGCAGCATCACTAATTAGATTGTAAAACACACGGGACAAAAATGGAAAGTTTGACCGTTAACAAATTTTAAGATAAATATGATATATATTCCTGTAGATTAGTACTATTAAATGATAATCAATAATAAGTAGTAAACAAGTAATAACATATAACATGTCATTTTAACATTTTCGTTCAAATGAAAGATTATTTTTAAATGCTGAAAGATAAGAGCGTAACTTCCTCCAAATTTTGATAGTAGTCGCAGTTGCAGATCGTTGCTTCTCGCAATTGTACGGCGTTTATTTTCTTTTTCTACCCTTTTTTCTCTATTAGACGCAGCAACTCGTTTTTGTTTAAAGAGGCTGACCAACAATTTCAACGATTGAAATTTCTTGATATTTTCTTGACTTTCTCTGATTACATTTAATTTTTTCCATATCCTAATTTATTCTGGTTTGTTTCAAAAATTTAGTTTTCATTTAAATTGTATTTTTGAAACATAGCTAAGTATTTGAACATTTAAAGAAGGTAAAAAAGGGAACAACTTATTAGTCATTAAATAATACATACGGTTAAATGACAATAAATTTTTAAAAAAAGATATCTCTCTGTGCTTTTGCTAAATTAAACAATATTTTCCTTGGCAATTCATAAAATTCTATGATAAATTTATGCCTTCCAAGCAATACTAAATTCCCTGATTTATCTTATGACGTTTTGCATTTGTTTGCTGATGATATTTCATTTTACCTTTTAATGAAGAAAACGAAGTAAGTATGTATATTTTAAATATGTGTATAAATATTTCAGAAATAATGATAAATTTTACTTAAAAGGATGTTTTACCGCAAGAGTAACTTTGGATTTACGCAAATTAGAACTTAAAACCAAAACCTATTACTTTAGATTACAAGGAATTTCCTCTCTACTGACTAAAGCTTAGAAGTTGTAGTTTCTTTTGATATTTTCGAATGTCGTAATAAATTACACTCCGAAGAGTCTCGAACTACAAATTGACCACTTGTTAGTGTATCTCCAACTTCATACGGATTTCTTTAATTCTGTCATAGTTACAAAAGTCAAAGACCACTGTACGAATGACAACTCTCTACTAATTCAGGATAAATTAAAATTTAGTGCTATTGGTAAAGTGTATTCAATAGATTCAAACGCTATAAATAAATCCAATGAAAGATTTGAAGCTTAATACTAAAAATAACATCAAGAGAATTTTCAAGCATTAATATACTCTTCAGACAAAGTACAAATGAAAATGAAGCCATTAAGGAAGTCATAAACATTACATAATATAAAGAATTAAGTATATAATTTTTGAGTCTACCTCGAGTAAATTTACGGCTCGAATATCTCCACCTCCGTAATTCCGTTGGAATTGTGGGTTTGTGGGCAACAATATTACATCTATCCAATCAACTCAGGGAACCACGTGCGTAAACATAACCTCACTGTGATTCCTGATGCCCTTAACGAATCGTGACATTAGCGACTTGGTACTAATTAATGAGGGTACTAACGCCACGAATACAAATCCTTTGCCCTTCCTGCTTACAACTCATTAAGAGGTGCCTGCCTCACGCCCACACAACGCCAGATACAAGGCCCTTAAATCATACGAGTTTTTTGGTCGTAAAGCCGTTACATCGTAACTTACATACGTGGATGCACCAGACGTGCTCCAGAACTTACAAACTTTCGACTGTAGTTGTAGCGATACTTCTGGAAAGTTTTTACTCGACCTGATGTTAGGAAGGATGTGGTTGGTGCTCCCAACATAACGAATAAATACTTTGTAGTCTTATATTTATTTTATTTAAGCACTAAACGTGAGACGTTTGTACTTTATAGAAGTGCAAATTCAAGTTGGAACCCCAGCAAGAACTCAACTTTATAGACTTAATTAGTATATAAAATTTTATCATGATATTTTTACTTTGATACACTGGACACTGTGCATCTTATAGGATTTTTTTTTAAATCAGATGTGGCCGGCACATTATTTCCCAGTAATTCAATTTAATTTTATGGAAGTATGCAAAGATATAAAACGTTTATGGCAAAGATATACCTATTTCCAATAAAATTACTTTAAGAATATGCTGTGCCAACTACACTTTAACATGAACATTTACATGCCATTTATGAATATTTGCATACCTTAGTTGAAGTAGCGCAGAATACAAAATTATAAAAAAATAATCATTTTATAACTTCTACTTTCTATACTTTGTTGCCGATGATAATGGATCGTAGTTTTAAGGTATGGACATGAATTCTGTTTGGTTAAAATGCAAACCAAAATTACAAAAGCGCAAAAAAATTGTCAGGTGTCAGTTCTCAAACAAAATAGAAAAGAACACTTTTAAATGCTGTTCTCAATGGTGATACTTATTTTTTTTATGACTGTTGGATTTTGAGTTATAGACTCACAGAAAAGTTAGTTACAAAAATTTTCAATCCAAAATAATTTAGTACCTACCAGAAACAGTGATATCTCAAATAATGATGCCACTACTATTACATCTGAAAATTTAGTGTCACAAATGCAAATTTTCTTCACGATATGCATCCCCATCACGATATTATACACAGTGGTGACTCGAATGCCGGAACTTACTGCTTTAACATATATAATCGGTTTTTCGCAATTTCCTGCTTCCCTAATTATTTTAGGTAAAAAAGCTTCAAAAAAAGTTGTAGAGCATAAAATTCTACATCTCAATTAATGATGCACGGCGAGGCGAGAGTACTCTCGCATCTCGCCTCGTCTCGTTGCATTATGCGAGACGAGAGCGAGAGCGATATTGTAGTTTATAACGCATCTATACATTCGCAGAAATGGCGAGTCGAATCGCAAACCGAGTGGCGGAGCAAATGTGTAGTCTGTTCATTTGTCATTCGCCTCGTCCCTCGCCTTGCCGCTCGTAGCGCTCGCTCTAGGAGCGGTTTTTGGGGACGAGTCAAAGGCTCGTAGCGATGCGGCGAAATCTGTCTTTACATTCGGCGAGTGTGAAAACGGTCATTCGTGTTGTGGGAGCGAACGTGCGAATATCACTCACGAATTTCGGCGAATAACAAGGCGAAACACGAGTTCGATTGTGTAGATGCGCCTTTTAAAATTCGAGGCGAGATCGATATAAAACTGCGAGAAGCGAGAAATCTCGCGAGATTCTCGCGAGAGTCTCGCAATAGAGAGTATTTGTAACTTTATAGCTTTGATTCATAAATTCAATGAAAAATCCACCGTACATGAGTGGAGTCAACGCTAATTATATGATTACACCATATTTTTTGAGTCTATCTAGAGTCGATTAGTATTTCAGCCCCTATTTAATCCCGGTTAAAACCATGGTTAATCTCTTGTCACCCCTGAACAGTAAAGAATGTTATATTAAGCGTCGATGGGAGCCAACAGGAAGAGAAGCGGAGTGATTGGTTGCGGGCGGGTTACCAGTGTAGCGGTTTTTTATGACGTAATCTTACTTAAATAGTGGCATATATTTAATGAAAAAGTGTAGATACTTTTAGTTACAAAAATAAATTTTTAATGTTTAATTCGTTTTACTGATATGACAGAGTGTGTTAACAGATGTTCGTATTGAAATAGTTTAGAGATCACAATTTGATGATAAATTGGATATTTTAAATACAAATTAAATTATTTACTAACTTATCACATTTTCTGTTGACCGTAAATGAATAAACATTATGTTCGTATTGATATAATTTGGTGACCAGAGTTTAGTGTTCCGTCTCTTTATTATAGTTATCCGACTGCAAATACATGGAAGACGGTGCTATGGGTGCGAACTTGTCTCTTGAAGCTAAACAGTTACGTAAATACGTAGTGCGCAAGCGCTTATTTTTATAGCAAGACTCTCGCGAGACTCTCGTGCGAGAACGAGATGAGACCCAAAAAATGTGCGAGAACGAGAGCGAGATCGAGATTACAGATCCGAAACCGAGACGAGATCGATATTTTATATTTGTCGTCTCGTCTCGCCTCGCGTGCATCACTAATCTGAATCGATAACCAAAATTAATTTTGTAATGGCAGAAATTAACTATGAAAATGTCGAGAATACACTTTTTCAATTTAACGGCTATCTCTTTCTATCGCTGCAAATAGTAAGAAAATGGCGAGAACAACTACCAGTTGGTCTGTCAAATGAAACGTCAAAACTATTGCAGCATTAAAATACCTGTATTCTCGGTGAAAATTTGCATCGTTATACATTTTAGCTCCAATAAAAGCTATTGTAACTTTTTCCGAGATATTTTTTAAAGTTGTCAAAGTTTTTTCTCACATTTTACGTCAAAATTTTTTAGAAACAAACGTCATAGATCTTAATTGTTCTTACTATGCGCAGATCCTTATTGCACATATCTTTTATAGGGACATTCACATCTAAATGCGTAATGATAATGCATAACACATAACTTTAATGCATAGTGTTAATGCGTAAGGTTAAGGAAAACAGCATTTTCTGCAACAAAATTTAATTGATAGTTGACATCTGTATTTATTCAAATTACCTGTCAAAAATGAAATTTATCATGGCAGGAAAGGATTGCTGAAGCGTATTTCCTTGTTTAATTTTATTTGAGCACATGGTATTAAAATTGTAGCACTACATGCAGCTATTTGTTTTCTTCGAAATTGAAGATTTTAAGATTTCTCGCAAATTTATTTTGACAACTGTCACAAATTTACTTAATGCTTAATGTGTAATGCATAAAAGTTTGGAATTTGCAAACATTTGTTGCTATACATTGTGTTATGCGTTAATATTAAAACTAGCTGTGAATTGTCCTGTGCGTTGCCATATAACAAACTTCGTTAAGCATTATCTATTAGCATTATGTATTCACGTTATGCCTTAAAAAAGTAGCTATGAATGAAGCTTATCTCTTTAAATTTAAAAGGTCTAATGAGACAAAAATTAACAAATGTCTAACGGTTTTTAAGGTAGATTAGTTTATTTTTAATATTATTTGTAAATTCTGTTTAAATTAACAATTATCACTTTAAATTAATAGATAATTGTGCACTGAAATATAAATTAGCGACAATACATAGTAAAAATACATTAATCTTAATTTGACAGATGAACCGTTGGATATTTGTTAATTATTTTGTCTCAATTCCATAGCTATCGCTATTATTTAGGTGATTTTCGACATTTTCATAGCTAATTTTTGCCGTTACAAAGCAAGTAAAATTAATTTTGGTTATCGATTCATTTGTAGAATCTTATGCTTTTATTTGAACATTTTTACCTACAATAATTAGGAAACAAGGAAATTACGAAAGTCTGATTTTACATGTTAAATCCCTATATGCCGGTGTTCGAGTCACCATCCTGTAGATAGTATCAGTGTCCATTAAACGAAGTTTTAAATGAAAGAACAAAGTATGCGACATCTACTTTTATTAATTTTATCACAGTTGCTCAAATTGTACTTTTAATATTAATATTAATAAATAATCCATAAATTTATGTATATATTTGTTTATAATATTGTTTTTCCGTGGTTCTTTCATATACCAGGCGTTTACGTGAAATACAAGGTTTTTTTTCTTATTTTTCTGTAATTAGTTGCTGATTTATTTTAGACAAAAATGTTTCAAATAAAGATTGCAGATAGAATTCTACACCTAAATCACTAATCAGATTTTACTTTTCACATTTAGAAAATACATTCTTTAACAATAGTGTAGATAGGCAGGAGAGAAAAATTAAAGCTTTCAAATAAATTGAGTAGGTTTTTGAAAAATTGTGAAATATTTTCCACGTTGTTAAAGTTGATTAACAATGTGGATTCCAAAAATGACAACTGATGAAAACCGGTACATAATGAATGCATGTAAAATCAAATGAAATCAATGTAGCAGAGCTGTCATATATTCATGAAAACAAAGCACAGCAACATATTTTATTTATTTACACAAACTACATAAATGGTAATGTTTATGTAAATGTATCTAACATGTTTTATTCTGCATTCAATTTAAAATTTACATTTATGTTGGCAATAGTTTGAAACATGTTCCTGGAACATATAAATGCAGTAAGAATATAAGATGTTTGATGTTTTTCATTTTTATTGATATTGAGTTTCTTTTGTTTGAAGCTTTGTACATGCGCTGAGTCGTATAATGCAGTGAGTCTAGGAAGGAGTATATATTATTTAATAATATAATATCTGTCAGAAGCAGGGACGTTTGGAAACAATTTCCCATGCTGAGGTTTTTATTAAAGCGGGATATATTCGTCCACATGTGATACAAGTAAACACGAATCGAATATTCGTGAAAATATTTACGCCTGTAAAAGCTTTCTCCAATAAAACAGATTTCAACGATGCCAACATATCACGGCAGCAAAAATAAACGGCAGAGTCGTAAACACGGTAGAGTACATTCCTATATTTGAATGCATCTGTACTGTAAATCACCCGTAAGAAGAACAGCAGCAATAAAAATTTTATTGGATTATCAACGTTGCTCTGGAAATAATTCATTTGTCATATATTCATTCGCGCAGGCGTAATTGCTTTATAGGTACCTATTCTTGCACGGCACAATATTGTAGCTAGCCAATGAACTTGCAGCGGATAACAAAAATGTATTTATGTTATCAAAACAGAATTGAATTTGTGCATATCTTCTACACGTGTGCCATTCGCCATTTTATAGTTCCATTTTGTTATTGCTCAATGTTTGGTCTGTATCTGAAAAATGATAATGTGATTGGATATGTTCAAAATTGAATTAAATTTACATTTTTATACTTCGATTTCTATGTTGATGTTTGCGATTTTGCGTTTTTATTCCGCACCATTTTCTAAATTATTGAAAATAAAAAACTAAATTATTTCTATTAAGTAATTTCAAAACAAAAAATCTGACGTGGCCAACACATAACCTCTCGCCAGATATTTTACCTGGCTGTACGCATAAAACGAAAAATATTTTTAAATACAAATACATATATTCATGTCTCACTGCAAAATATTTCTCACATATATTTTCAAAATCTATGGGATATTTTAATATATATTATGTACAATACATAGGTATATTTTCTTTATATTCAATATCCTGAAATTGTCTTTTTCTACTTTCCTTTTCTTTTTCTTTATATTCGTCATTTTTCCGCAAATTCCTTTTATATTCTTTTTTACGTATATTTTTTTGCGTTGTTGACTTTTTTTATTTTCATAATCTTCATAATAATGTACAAATATTTTTGACAGTGACATTTATGTGTCAATTACAAACATTTGAATTTCTTGCCTTGAAGTAGTTTGATCTGAGAATTTTTACATCAAATTATTTTATATGCATTTCTTTATCTCTAAATCTATAGAAGATATATTATATTTATCGAATAAAGAATTTAACGTTCTTTAATATAAGTATTTACATAAATTTTCGATAAATAATATTTAGATGATTTTTTTCTTGTAACTACTACTTCCGGTTGTCCAATTGTTATCAAAACTTAATCAACTCTTCCCATTATTGTTAGATTGAGGAGTCCGTAGTTAAAAATGTCTTACGTCTTATAGTATTTGAGAAATCGTGGATCCAACATCCACACACACACATCCACACAGACATACGGACATCATCGTAAAAATGTTATAATCGGATTATAGGGACCTTAATACGTGTTTATTCACTAAAATCTGGATATGCGATTTTTAGCGAGAGGTAAAAATTTAACAGAAAACAGATTATTGGTAAATTATATCAGTCCAATTATATCAAATATCATCAAGAGGATCATTCCGACATTTTTGCTTTTGTAGCGTGTTATTTTCAATTTTAGATAATGATCTTTCAGCGACGTAGTTTAGTATCATTAAAACTAAATAAACTCTAATAGCAATTTATGTAGTTAACTGCAAAATTAACGAATAAAGTGAGTTCGGCAATACGTCAAGAGCGAGAAACATAGTATTCCAAGATTTTTTGTAAATTCCATTAGGTTAACCGATTTATCACTTTTTGTACTAATATTAAAAAGTGACAAATAATCGAGCCAATGTAAAAAAGATTCAAAATCACAAACAAAAAGTTGTACATGAAACAGAATTAGAAAATAGCTATTTGTGCAACAGGTAAGGAAAAGTAATACTTTTCCGATATGTTGCACATAATTTTTTTCGACTACTATATGGAAACAACAAAAAATGATACTAAGTGCGAAAAAAATAATAATTTGCTATATTGTATACGGATAAATATTAATTTTCTGCACTGGAATACTTTACCACACTGAGTGCAGAAAATAGTATATTGTGTTACATGTGCGCAAAGTAAGCTGCCGAGCACTAATCGCTTTGCGCATATGATACACACGATATCTTTTGTCCAGCTTGACCTTTGAGTGCCTGTTCTAAGCAAAAGTGGCTCATTTTTTAACAAAGTCGCAAAGTAAAATAGCCTTGCGCACGACACTGTTACGAAATGAACCACTTTGCGCATGCAAAAAAGGTACCAAATTTTTTAGCAAAAAATATATCTTTTCGCTTTTAAAATTCAATATACAATTTCATAAATTTAAAACAAAACTATTGTAATTTAATCATGGAAATTTCTTAATATAATTATAGTCTTTATTAATGACTACGATAACTTGAAAAATCCTACTGGTTTATCTCAGCGGATTGAAAATAGAATTGAGTTACTTTCAATCTTCTTTAAATTCATAAGATTCAAGATAGTTAAAAAATACTCTATTATGCAGACAAACAGGGAGAGGTATATGATCTAATTTCAGGCTGGATATATAACCCGAAAATCTAAAAATTGTCATGTTATTTGTCTTCTCTTTCGAAAACATTAAAAAATATTTGATTCTACATAACTCCAAATATTTCGCTTTTCGCCAATTGTACTAAGTTTTATGTCGCGACCTTTATAAAATGAAGTAAAATGTAAACAACTAACAAAAGATATGAATTTAGTAACACTGCAACATATTGCGGATGTGCGCATGCGTAGTTACATTATTTGAAGCTTTACTGTTTATTTCGACAGAAGTCAAGCCGCTTCATAAGTCCAAGCCTGTTATTTTATAGGTATGACTTGACATTTTCAAGCGGCTTGAAATATTAATCTCGATCGTTTATTTTGAAGATTGACAAGGGATTTACTAAATTCAAGCAGCTTCAAACGTCGAGATAAACGTAGTCTATGTCAATTTGTCAGATTTCTGAATTAAGAAACTAGCTCAGTTTTTATTATCTGTGTAAATTAATTTATATTTTACAAAAACATCTAAGATAATTTTATTTATCTTCATAGAAAAGATATTTCTTTTTTGTATCCCCTTTTATGCAGACCTCATTTAATTTGTTCCTTAAATCTTGCGATCTTGTGGCTGCATTTAGCTTGGATGCTTATAGCGGTCGCAGTGTTGAGTGAGTTGAGTACTCACTCTTGAGTTGTTGAGTGGCGCACGAGTAGTTACTTAATAGTTGCTGAGAACCAACCCGTATAGTTCTATACAAGGGATAAGCGCAGAATGTAAGGTTAGCTTGTGGGAAAGAACGAACGGAGAGAAGTTTAAAAAAGTTGGGGCGGACGGAAATAGGAAATAATTCAAGGATGGTTCTTCAAGAGATATAAGACGTGTCAATATGAATGAGGTAATAATAGAACGTCTATGGAGAAAAAAGGCAAACAAATGTAATAAGTTTTATCTTTCGTACTTATATACCTAAGTATTTTTTTTTTCATAATAACAATAAAGATTTTTATTTCATAATATATTTTTGGATAATAGAGTTTGTTTTAAAAATTTAGTTTTGCTCATTTGAATAGTCTTGAAAATAGAAATTGTTTGCTAATTTAACCGACCTCGTAGCTCTTATAGTTCTCGAGATAGCAATAGCAGTAGACAAAATAAAATGAACAGCGTGTATATTAAAAACTAGTTATATGATATTTAAAAAAAAATTATGAAGAGTAAAATCAATCACATTGTATAATTCACGTGTTGGAAACAAATATAATATATTGTTACTCTATATGACAATGGAATACATAACAAGCGAGTACTATTGATCACAAAAAAAAGTTTACTTAACCATTTAGTTAACCGCGCAAAGGTAGTACAGAGACATTGGCCTGTATTCCCAGCGCACTTTTACAATAAAAGTGTTTTTATGGAGCGCGCTTTTACATTATATTCTTATGAGAACTGTGCTCCATAAAAGCGCTTTTATTATAAAAGTGCGCTCGTAATACGGGCCAATGATTTAGAAAAATAAAATAATAAAAAGTTGCATTATTTCGTCTATGCAAATTGCATGCAATGCAATGCATGTTGTCATGCAGCCTACAGTTTCTACAATAAGAACCAACAGCGTATCTAGTAGTAATTTCCAAACCACTTGGAGAAAACTGTAACACTAGTTGGTGTAACGGACAGAACACACGCACTTACACTATCCACTCACTTATGGAGAGATGCTGACGAACACTTATATTATGGGACATGGACAATACTTGATATATAACTGCTGAGTTTTTTTCAAAATTATTACAAGTTATTATCACGAATTTAATTAAAGTACACTAACTAAACATAACTAATAAACTAAAAAGTAAAGATGTTAATGCATCTTTAGGCCAGATACTCGCTTTCGCGGAACGCAAGCCAAAACTCAAACTATACATGTTTACATAAGAGTACAGAAGTCTTCCCGACATGACAAACTAAATTCGACTATCACATGTTTACTCCGTACGAGTACTAACCCGACTGTTTGAAAACTAAAAATCTTTTCTCTTCTCTTCCGTGACAGACTAGGGGATGATTGGTTAAGGGCATCAAAGCGTAGGGCATCCAATGTCACGCAAGTATGCATAATAATTTCAAGACTTATCAACACATAACACATATTTGTCAAAGATCGGTGACCTTAAGACTAAACAAATACCCTCGATAGGATAATTATTTACAAACAAAATTTTGACTAACAAAGATAACAAGTTGAAATAATCCCTGAACTATAATTTAGAAAAGTTTATAAAAAGTTATATATTTGTTATGGCTCTTACTCTCATCTAATCACACAACAGTTTTTTTTTTTTTTTGTTAATAGCAATGAACGAAAAACTTAAACACTACTGCCCGTAATTTAAATGAAAATGCGGCAATAACAACAAATACAAACATGTATGTCCTTGATGAATTTGAACCAGCAACTTTTGATCTTTGTTGGTCAAAATTTTTTATTTTATACATTAGATTATCGGATAAACTACGAATATTTTGAAAACATTTGAATAAAGTTTATTCGTGAAAGTTTTCGCTATAGGCTGAGTTAAGATGATTTGCTTTTCTTTGGCGGGGTTCTGAAAGGAATGATAGCGAACATATTCACCGCAAAATAAAACGATTTTTTTTTATTTTTGTCTGCGAGTTATCTGCGGCTTCGGCGTGATAAAAAGCCGTGAAGCATGATTCAGGAGCATTTTGCTTCATCAGGCGTACGCTTTATTCACGCTTGTCATATTCATATCAATACTGAAAGGGTACTGTGTGATTAATGGTCGTCTCGTGATAACTGATTTTGCATCAATGTTATTGTCCACACTAAATCATCATTCGCGATCCGCCAATTTATTCATAAAACAAAAATAACACTAAAACTTTCTATAATGTAATTCCAGAAAAAGTGACACGCAGAAAGAAAATGATCATTATCAAAAAATTAAATTGAATAAGTTTTATTTGCTTACATAATCCCCAACGAATAATTCGTAAGGTCCCTGAGGGTAATAAAGCCCACCTAACCAATATTTTGCAATAATAAATTATGCACTCTCCACGCCAGCAATGACTGCCCGTGAGGTGACGCCTGGTAAACGCCCGCACGGTACAAATATGTCTTCATCATTACCGATATCTGCATACAAAGCAGATTGGCACACCCAGCAATGGGTAATATGCCGTGATGATATATTTATTTATTTATTATGCAAAATTATAACATTTTTTATTTCAAACGATTTTAAGTGTTCAAAAAACGATGTTCTACTGTGTTTTGGGATGGAGATAGAAACAGGAAGTAACAATTTCTCGGAATTGAAGTCAATAATAAAATTCTTGATAAAATTTATTCACGCCGACGTTTCGACTATACCATAGTCTTCTTCAGGGCTAGAATGGTTTAAATTGAAATAAATACACATGTGGATAACGGCAAATACATTAAAAGACGAACATTTAAAATAATAAATAAATAAATAGTTAAAAACCACAGAACACGCAGTGAAAATCGCCAATTATTAAAAAACGTATGTTTGATGAGTATAATAAAACGGATGAATACAAAAATTATAGCAAAGTAACAGTTTACAGTTACTGATATTTTTACACATGAGATTTTAAGTGTATTTCTGCTGCCTATGCACATGTATTTTTTACAACTTGCACAATTTTAACATGTTAGCTGTCAAGTGACTACCACGGTTGTGCCTGTAATCTATGCTATGTAAAATACGTTATTGTCTACGCGTATACAATGATGTTGTTTACGTGATTAAAATTGATATATTGCCTATGCGCATGTAGACTATAATTATGTTAATTTTTTGTGATTAAAAAAGGACAAAATATATTACTATTACTGATTAATTAATACAAGATATATAAATGAGCCGTTGAAAGTATAATACGCATACTATACGATGTCATTTTATTGAAAAAGTGAAGCAAGCTAGTATTTTACAAGTCGCGATGCACTAGTATTTGATAAAAATTTTAAACAACCATTGCACAGTGCATACAAATATTTGTGTTTTACGTAATTTAAAGTAAAATTTAACTTTTAAATTTTCGTTCGCTTTTCTACCTCCTAGTCACTGACTCACTGGACTGTCAGATTAAGTAACAAATCAGGTGTAATTCGCTAAATCTCTAGTGCGCATGTGTAATAAAAAAAGATTGCATAGTTCACGCTTTGTCGTCATTTGACATCATTCTTTACATTGTTTATGCGTGTAAGTAATCTATCATAGTTTACGCGTAGACGCACAATCCTGGTGACTACTAAAAATAAATTTTCAATTATAGTAGGCGCGAGAGTAGTTGGTATCAATAAATGAAGTTTACAAGTGAGCATGAAGTAAAAGTTTTAAGTTAAGTGTGTAATATTGATCCTTAAACTGTAAAGAGATTCTCATACGCACATGTAAGCAATCAGTCACATACAAAATGAAAATTTTATTTAAAGGATCTTATAAGAAACTTATTGGTCTCACTGGGATATGATTCTTTTACCTAGGGAAGATTGAATACCTTCCTTGCCCTTAGCCTTGAAGTTCTGACAAGGTCGGCACTGTTTCATGCAGATGTAAGATATGAATGAAAAATACTTCAACCTTCGCCTCCCTCTAAAAATCAGAGCAAGCACGTGGGGCAAGACGATGAGGCGGCACCTTCAAAAGAGCGGCATTTTCAGATCACATGTAAGAAAGTAAAAAAGTTCTTAATTCCTTAGAGTGCGAAAAGCCGACCAATATTCCATCGTTAGATGATAAGATACAGAAGCTATTAAAAAAATGGCAGGACTTGGAAGCGCGATTCATTGTTGATAATTCTGATACAGGGCCGTTCAAATTATTCAACGAAAGCGAAGTAGAATTACTCGTATTTAAAAGACGAGAATGTCGTTATATGCAAAAATAAATGATTTGAAAATTATTCTAAAGTTTTATACCTCTCGCTAAGAGAGGTATTAAATTCATGCTAAAAATCGCATATCCAGATTTTAGTGAATAAGCACGTTTTAATGTCCCTAGAATCCGATTATAACATTTTTACGATAATGTCCGTGTGTGTGTGTGTATGTGTGTGTGTGTGTGTGTGTGTGTGTGTGTGTGTGTGTGTGTGTGTGTCTGCGTGCGTGCGTGTGTGTGTCTGTGTGTGTGTGTGTGTGTGTGTGTGTGTGTGTGTGTGTGTGTGTATGTTGGATCCACGATTTCTCAAATACTATAAGACTAAAGACATTTTTAACTACGGATTGCTCAATTTAACAATAATGGGAAGAGTTGATTAAGTTTTGCTAACAATTGGACAACCGGAAGTAGTAGTTACAAGAAAAAAATCATCTAAATATTATTTATCGAAAATTTATGCAAAAACTTCTATAGATTTAGAGATAAAGAAATACATATAAAATAATTACATGTAAAAATCTCAGATCAAACTACTTCAAGGTAAGAAATTCAAATGTTTGTAACTAACACATAAATGTCACTGTCAAAAATATTTGTATGCCACTGTCAAAAATATTTGTACATCATTATGAAGATTATGAACATAAAAAAGTCAACAACGCAAAAGAATATACGTAAAAAAGAATATAAAAGGAATTTGCGAAAAAATGACGAATATAAAGAAAAAGAAAAGGAAAATAGAAAATGAAAATTTCAGGATATTGAATATAAAGAAAATGTATGTATTGTACATAATTTATATTAAAATATCCCATAGATTTTGCAAATATATGTGAGAATTATTTTGTAGTGAGACATGAATATATGTATTTGTATTTAAAAATATTTTTCGTTTTATGCGTACAAACAGGTAAAATATCTGGCGAGAGGTTATATGCTGGCCACATCAGATTTTATATTATTGGCATTGAGAATTCTTTTAACCCTTGCTGTCCCCGTTGCTAGTGAAAAAATATCTTTCGAAATGAAATTTGATTAAAAAGTATTTACGTTCAAGAATAGCAAAGGAAAGGTAATCAGACATTGCTATACGACAACAGAAAATATCAACAATGTACTATAGATAAATTTTGCAAAGAAAAAAATATACGCAGAAGTCGATTGTTATAATGTTTCGTAATCTCAAATACCAAATTATTCTTAAAACTTTATTTATGTCTTATGTCATATATCTATAAAAAGTATCACTGTCTTTTTTTTTGTTTTCTTTGCCTTTATCGTCATAGCAACTGCCAAAAAGGGCGGCATAAACTAAAATCACCTCAGGCGCCATCGCAATGGCCGTAGCTCACATATCTGTCGTATCATAATGCAACACTTGAGTGACAACACCGCCATTTGATGGAATACGATTATATAAAACCGTCGATGCCTGCTCTTGCTTGTTGTATTCTTCTACTTTTTATTACAACAAAATTGTCGTTTCAAATTTTTCAAACCAATAGTCGGATAAAATAACCAGATTTTTGACAAATAGTTACATCTTTGGAGCATTTTCCCGAATGAAGTGCAAGAGCAATTTTTGCGTAAGCAGGACTAATTGCTATTACATTGCAAGGTAAGTTGCATTTAAAGTGCCTTCATTAACCTAATTATATTTTAATTTCGTCCAATTACCCAGGCTGAGTAGGTGTGCAAGTGTATTTTCATGAGTCGGGAATAATTCTTGAAGCACTCCATTAAGTAATTAGATTAGTTGTATTTGAAAAAATTACATCCTTAATTACGCACGCACATCTAGAAATTCGCTTCATTTAATCCCATTTAAACAGACCAACGGACTAATGCCTTTCATGCCCAATTATAGACATTAGTTGCATTCATCCTTCCTCTAGATAGAATACCAAATTCTATTACAGTAAAGTTGGTGCCCAAAATTATATAATCATCGTTAGGACCATTATTCACGATTATTCATAAACAAATTGTTACTTTGAATGATCCAAATCAAAACTGATTGCAATATTGTGTTACATCGTAATCTTTCTTCATTTGAATACACCATGATAATAATAATATATCACAACAAAACTGTGAAGGATATGGGTTTAGCTCGTAGAACTAGACCTCGATCTAGGATTTTCAAAGCAAAGCTCATTTAAAAAATTTGTATTGCATATCAATTGTAATGCATCTACAAACAGGTGGACAAATCCATGTAAAACAATAAAAATGAATATCTCTGAAACAAAGCATTTGCCAGATTTTGCTTACATGAACTTTTTAGGTCCTTATTTAAATTTTAAGTTTTGTTCTTTAATCTTGGACCACCTTTTATAATTTTTGTGTATTGAATTTCTAAAACATTATTTTTTAATAAAATTAATTGGTCACATCAGACATAGGTAATATGAGTCGCAAATGATTGATCAATTTCTATTTGAACGTGATCAATCTGACCCCACGTAAGATTTTTCAAAATATCCACGATAGTATTTAACCAATCATAAAGCCACTATATGCACAGACGTTAGCAAGGGTATACAATTACATAAAAACATTACAAATAATTAAAACTAAATTCAGATTTAACATATCTGACAAATTTGTAGAACTAGAAAATATCACCCAATTACCCTGTATACTTTACGATGTATTTAATACAGCCAACAAGTGAGTAGCATGCTTGCGATACTAACCAAGCTGAGCCTTGACATCTATTTAACAAGTGGCGGCGCGCAAATATAATTTTTTTAAAATCGGCATGAAAATCCTCATTTCCGGACTAATTTGAGTCTTGAAAGTAAGATTTCCATTTTTACTTTCCACTGTCTGTACTAATTTGACTCATTTTTCTAATGCTGCACCACTTTTTGAATCTATCGTACTATTTTCGTACCGCTGTTTGGATTTTTTTGGTAGTAAATCTGCCACAGCGGCTTTCTCAGCTTCAGTTATGTCCATCGGTACTTCATCTTCACCATCAAAATCATGTTCGTATTGCGACATCGTTTTCAAAAGGAAAATTACCGGTAGCAAGAAAGCAAACACAACGCGTCAAATTTTTATAATAATAAAATTTGTCACTTTGTTTACTTATCATGACAACGTTTTCTAAAATTTGTCATAGCTCTGATGATTTATGCAAACCTAATTTTTTCTATAATTTTTAAGCTTCTATAATTGCCGATTTAAAGCAAAAAAATTGAATACATCACGCGTCATAAAAATGCCTTTGCTTGACTCGGAGGCTTTGAAAAAATGCTCGGACGCTGCGCATTCTTCAATCAAGCCTCCTCGCCTGCAATGAAACATTTTCATGACTTGTAATGTAATATACTATTTGTTAACAGGTATTGGCGCTAAATTTGAAAGTGTCAAAATTGGATATGGTTATCAAAGTCGCCCCCAAAGGTCAAATACACCCCATTTTACGGTACCTACTACTCACAACTTAAAGAGTTATTTTATGTTTATTTTGTTTAGGTACTTTTAAAAAAATATTTACAAATTGTAACGAATAATTTTATTAATTGTTGTTGTTTTGGAAATTCAATACACGGAAAATGAGTAGATAGTTCAAACGGATAGGTACTGTCGAATAAGTTAGAGATAGTAAATTAGCCTGTTATTTAAGAGAACTTATGGAAAACAGAACAAAATATAAAACTTCAAAAGAAAGTCATGATGTTGAACTTTAAAATCTGTATTAATTCTAAACATTCTCTCATTTTTCTACTCTGCTCCTCAAATAAATTACAATACCTAGTATGTAGTTATATCATTTAATTTCCATGTTAATAAAACTGAGTTATTACTCCATTTAAAGAGTTCTAATTTACAAAACCAAACTAATAAAAACAAGACAAAATTAAATTATTTTAGGCTTTAAAAATGAATACCTACTAAGTTTGGTCTAAGAACTTAAAAATACAGTAATAAGTAGTATATTAGTCAATTCGTAATAATTAATCATAAAAATGTCGACGTAAGAGTTAAGGGATGCATCATATTAAAAATAATAGAGTCTTAGATTGAATAAAAATAAGAGTAGGTAATATAATAAATAAACTTTTGTAAAGAATATAATACCAGGCACTTGTAATTTCCGTCTAATAGCTATTTGTTCATTTTTGTACAATTGTGTTCTAACAAAGGTTAAAACTAAATAGCATTTCCATTTATTCGTTTTTTCAATGCAAACTATAAAATAAAAAAATAACGCTAATACCAGTGTATAATTAATGTCACGTGACCCAGTTCCAGTGAATAGAATCCCAAGAACAAAATTGCATCATTATCCCGGAAATAACCACGTATGAAAATAACGAGATTAAAATAAAATTCATCTGGAGATATAATCCTAGCAAGAATCTCCTCCAACTTTGCAGATCTAGCTAGCTGAGCTTAATTTGCAAACAATGTCTTGCGGAACGCCGGAGAAGTGTTCTGAGCAACTTTAACTGTCACTTACATTGAGATAAATGACAGTGTTTCCCGTACTGATAGCGTTTTGTCATCCACCCGAACAAATGCAGTTTCCTTGCTAACTTGATTCCAACAGAAATTCGACATTCCCTCAAGGAATTTGCTCAATGTACAGAAAAATATTTAAGCTTAACTTAGCAGAAGGAATTGCAATTCTTTAATTATATTACTGTGAAACACTAAGCAATAAGCTGGAGTGTAAATACATTTCTACAACAGGGGAAATAATAATAACGATTTTATGAACAAATATTTCTCGGAAAATATATTATCTTCTTTCTTAGAATTACAATTAAATGTATAAAGAAAATTACTTTTTTTTTACTAATACGAGCATACCTAGATAATCTTCCGTTATCTTGTTATAATAGTAAGACTTTTTAAAATAGAAGGTGATCATCGTAAGATCGGACCAAGAATATTTCGTTTATTTTGAAAGTTGCAAAAAATGTTAATACTAGATTTAAAGTTGTACCCACTTCCACTAAAAGCGAGAGTGGAACAAAATTCTTACTACTATCATCTTATGAATCCCTTTATCTTGTTAAACTTTGTTTATTGACATTTTTTGTTTCAAAATAAACGAAATATTCTTGCTGCCGGACTTTCGCCGGGGACCCTGTATATTTTTTACTTACATACTTTAACCAGGCATAACATGGATTTTCAGCTTACCTGTAAAGAAAACAACCATTTATAAATATTATGAACACAAACAAAATGCAATAAACTAAAATACACTTATAGGTATAGTACTCATTTATCGTAAATTGTTGTTTAATGTAAAATTTAAAATACGACGAATGTACTGTAATTAGAAAGAATTAAATATGTACCTTGTTTATTTTTTAAACAACAAAAACGTTATAAAACAAACGCCTATAACCACTAACCTTAAAATTAAATGAAAATTAAAACTGTATACCTATTTATTTCGACAACAATGTCTTCATTAAACAGAAATTAGGATTACTCAAAATGTCAATGCTAGAATTTGTATCAGCACTTTTCTCAGAGAGTATTCTCAACCATTCACTGAGAAAAGGGCTGCTGGGACCTCTAGCTTGAATGACATATTAAGTAATTCTAATTTTTCTGTCCTTTTAATACGTTTTCGTGTAAATATTATTACTGAAGATGAGAATGATTCTCGAAATACGTAGTTTTTATTTTCACTTAATTTTAAGGTTAGGGGTTATTTAAATTTTATTGTCAATTATATTAGCGATAGGTTCTACAATATTCAGTTATTAAACTGTTTCTTATCTAATTGACAAAGACTAATAAACAAAAGAAAAAAACTTCTAACTTCACTTTACAAGAGGCACATGTTCCCTTAAATTTACATAATCATTTAAGTACTATTGAGAATTATTTTTCAACGGCCATTTTATTCTAGTGTCTATATACGAATTTTTGGCTAAATTTATCTAGAATGATATTTACGTTTTGTTGAATATATTAAACAACAGGATGAGATTACTCTATCAATAAAGTGTTTCATGGATTAATTTCTGATTAAAAGTTTTTAGAAACCGAAACCTTTGTACCAATAAAAAATCCTTAAAGCTTAAAAAACAACGTATTACTTTACTCGAAGAATGCAGTCATAGCATTAATGGGAAAAGGGTATTCAACTTTAAATTTAGATACTTCAATGTTGTTGTTCTTTAAGTAATTACTTTTTATTAAGAAGAAGATTCTTGGAATCTATTTTCTTTCCCGAAATACCCACAAATGAACGCAAGTGAAGACAAAATCGGTAAAAATAAATTTGGAACATAATCCAATTTTATTTTACACATTAAGCTGCAGTATTTAAAAATAACGGATTTTACAAACAGTAACCGTATTTTTATTAGGTTAAAATATAGACCCAGCTCGCAATTGTTTTCATAAACGGTTATGCGGTTAAAAATACATCGAACAAAAATATAGTCAGGAATGAAAACATCAAAAATACATTCCACAATGCATTTGACACTTAACCGATAAAAGACCAAGTACCACTTTTTATTTTGTTACAAAAAAACAACACTTGAAACTTGAAGATGCTGTCGCATCGCATCAAAATCAATTCTTAGTATCAAAGCTCTTAGATACAGGATGCTATTTATTGGGTTAGTATTTTAAATAAGTGCTCGTTACAATTTTTAACAACAGTCTGATGAAATTATTTATTTCATGCCAACGTTTCGGCCAAAATATAAGCATTCATCAGGGCACTATAATGAAACATACAAATAATATATACAGTTGAAGTAATGAAAGAATAATATAAAATTTAGAATACAAATAATGAACAAATACTTACAGAAACTGTCTAATTACAGGTTTGTGGAAACCACCCACAAGGAACAATTGTGAATAAAACACAGAGTTGGTCGTCGTACAGGATAAAATCATAAATAAATACATGTAAAACAGTTTGAATGAATTTATATTTATTTTTTAACAATTGACCATTCAAACTGTTTTACATGTATTTATTTATGATTTTATTCAGTATGACGACCAACTCTGTGATAATTATATTCACAATTGTTCCTTATAGGTGGTTGCCACACATCTGTAATTAGACAGTTTCTGTAAGTATTTGTTCATTATTTGTATTCTACATTTTATATTCTTCTTTCTTTACCTCATTTGCATATATTTTTTGTATGATTGTATGTTTCATTATAGTGCCCTTATGAAGGCTAATGTTTCAGCCGTAACGTTGGCATGAAATAAATAATTTCATTAAAGGCTGCTAGTCCGATTGTTTTTTTTTTTCATTTGGAACCCCTCATCTTATATTTTTAACTTTGTCAATAATTGTACAATAATTTTTTAATCGTATTTAGATCTAGTTACACATTCAAAAGTCCCATATAAACTTTTTATGTACCTACATAATGTTATAGCATAGTAAATAAATAAATGCAGCTCTTATGTCAGTTGACGAAATGAAAAACGACCATGTATAAATGTCTCCTTACAGGAGGCAAGTATTAAAATGTGCAGAATGACAATCATAAACAAGAACATCGTAAAAACTTCTTAACGACAAGGTATAAATCACGCTCAGGTATAAAATCAAAGTCGTCATTACAATGCAAATGGATGCGAATGCAAAGTCTGGCATTGCATGATCTAGAGATTATTAAATGCAAGTTTATGTAAAGTACGTTGCGCCATAAGATTTAATTTACTTAAAACATTGGATTAAAGGATTTCAACAGCGTGTATTCTTTGTGTCGGGCAAAGAAGTCCACTATGTTGAATATTTCATGTTTGTAAACAAACGGATGCACGGCTTTGAACCGTGAAAATAACTCTTTATGAGGCCATACAAATAGAACTGTAATTGGCGTATTCTGTTCATTTGCAAATAAAATTGCTATATTTTTAAGCCCCGAGGTACTTTCCTATTCATTTATTTATGTCTATTGTACATCATGCAGTTTGCATTTTAACTTTGTATTTTAAACGGTAGTTTTTGTTTTTAGTCCATTATTTTCATTTTTCATTTAAACTACGTAGAAGGGAAATTTTATTACTTGGTATTCAACAAAAAATACGCAACTGCACAAGATATTGTCATGTAATAGAAACAAGGATATACAAAGTGATTAAGGCAGCATATGGATATGTTTTCAAACTGCTAAACATACACAAATATAGCCGCAGGGCTTTCTTTGTAATATAACTCACCGGAACGGCGTTCCGGCACCTATTTTCGATATTTCCGGTATTGGGATTTTCAAATAAGAAAACGATAATATTAGAACTACGAAGAGTGGTGCACATTTGACATTTACATGAAACTACAAATATATGACTACAAAAACTCTATTATACTTCAATTATAAAAAATAAAAAATCTCATATGGCCAACACAATACCTCCCGTTATTTAATTTTTATTAATTTAAATATACATACTTGCAAATTTAGTTATGCTGGAAACTGTATTAAGATCCATTTAGTATATATGATCGTCGGATCCATTCCATATAACTATGGTTCTATTTACTTTTTAAAAAGTTACAATTGTTAATTTGGAATGATTAGTTCTTTCTGTCAGTTACATACATTTGTGATATGAACTTTGTAACCAAGGACTTGTGCTTCTTTAAAGCGTAGGCTCCGGGATTTAAATTATAGATAATTTTATAAATTTATCCATTAAATATATAGAAAAAGTATTTATGCAAATCTGTAGAAAATTTAATAATCTTTAATTTTTATAATAACGCAAATCTCGAAAAAATAACATTTGAAGGTATTTTTCGAAGAAAAAATAATTTGAGCTTCAAGTAAAGTTTCCGGTTATCTGATTTAAATCAAAATCTAATGGCTTCGTCCCATATTAGAATAAGGTACAAATACAAGGTTTCAAAATTTTCTGAAATATAGTATTTGAGTTAGAGTGGAGGATCCACACACACATACACACATTATCGTGAAAATTGGTAAATAGGGACCTTAAAACGTGGTCATTTACCAAAATCTCGATATGCGATTTTTATCACGATCCCTATACCTCCCTTACCAAGGGTAGTGAGAGGTAAAAATACTAATAAATGAGAAAATAATACGAAAACTAAAGAAACAGCAACAAATGTTAACTAAAAGTGTACCATTGTTTAATGTGATCAACGCCATCTCTTGATACTTGAAAATCCCAATTTTCAATGTTTTTTTTAATTACTTATTATTTTCTTTATTTTGATATTTTTCTTAAATTGTGGAAATGTATATATTACACTAAAGACATATTTACACATTATATGTATTATGTACTGTTTTAATTTCTTTTAAAAAAAGTTAACAAAATGTACGTACCGGCACCTTTTTTTCTACAAAAAAAGCACGGCATATAGGTAATTTCTATATAAAATACGTAATAGCCAAAATTATTTTTTTATTTTTAGTTGTTAGTAAAGCAAATTTAATTTCATAATACAAAAAAAAGTTTTTAAACTTTTAAATAATTTCTAAAATACGTAGGTAAGTATATTGCCTATTGTTCATTTTTTATTAAATTATAACATTTATGTATTTATGAGAAAAAATTAAAAATGTGTACTTAAATATGTTACCTACTTCAAAAGTTTTAAAGAATTAAAATTATTATTGGGGGTACTATTAGCAGATTTCGAAAACGATATGTAAGTATATCTGTCCGGTGAAACCGTTTACCACCCGTCACCTCACGGGTTCTCAATGGTATCGTGAAGAGAGCTACATAAAACACAGTGATCACTTTTGTACTTTTTGAAAATTTTGTATTCTAACTAAGATAGAGACAACTTTGATGTAAGATATTTGGCTTATATAACTGCAAATTAAATAGCTGATATCAACACTATAAATTTTTTGTTAACATTAATATTCACTCTTATTTTAAAACGTACTAAACTAGCAGAAAAACGAAGTGAAACATATGTAAATTAAAAGATACCCTATTTTGTACCTGATCGTAAATTAAAATTAGCCTAAATTTAAATATGAAATTTATAATATTATTGTTAAGAAGAAATATAGTTAAAAAGACTTATTTTGCATTGTTGAGGTAAATAGGTATTGTAAGACATATTCTCTTTATGCAACACGTCTCGTATATTCTAATTGTTGAAACTTCCTGAAGTGTTAACATTACAGAACAAGCATTTGAATAGACATAGATAAAAGCTTGTGAATCAAGTTAAATTATCATATTCTAAGAAATACATTTAACAAAATTAATTGTCTATTTTACATACCTTGCTACATCCAATTATCTATTATGTATACAATCATTTAAACAATTCATTTAAATTTACCACGTTCATTACATTTTAGTGACGTTTGTTCCTTTCTTGTACAGACAATAATATATAAATTCCACACCTTTCTTTCACAATTTTATGTTGTTTTAATGATACAAGATACAAGTTGTCAGCCTACATATTCTAGAAAATAGGAAGAGACAACTACAAAAAAATTCTATACGTAAGTAGAGGTGATGCCAAATGTCATGAGCTATGAAATGCGCAGATCAAGAAGAGAGACAGCTAGAGAAAGATCAGGCAATAACAGAGAGAGAAATAGAAAGAAAGAGTTTAGCTTTTTGCATAACAGCTCATGACGTTTGGCACGGGCTATACATAGGCTATAAACTAGGGCGAGTCACACTGGGTGATGGTCGGTCAGTTATGCGTTAGTACAATGGGCGCTGGTTAAGTGGGCGACGGTCATCTGAAATCAGAAACTTGTATTGTTCAGTCGCCCTCGTCCAGTAGACCGTATCCATTTAAATTCGAGCACTAGCAAAACAGTTTCTGTATGTAATTCAAAAACTTTTTGTGCCTTCTTCATAAATGTATTAAATAATTTTGATTTATTGTCCAAATATGAAATATTAGTGATATTTTACGTTGGTAACATCAGACGATTTGAATTTCAAATGACATGAATTTATAAACATAACGTAAAAATCAATAAATATGTTTCTATAGATTTTGCATTGCATAATTAATTTTTTATTTTAATTATGAATCAAATTTAGAGAAAACTATTTACATTACACAAATGATCAATTTTACACCTTTGGCTCTAATATAATTGATCTGGATCATATCAAGTATAGTATGACTAACGAATGAAAGTTGACGTTTAAATTATTTAATAGATGTAGTTTCTTTTGAAATTTTTTCCCTATATTGATTTGAAAGGAAACTGACCCTTATGTATTCCGTTAGAGAAGATTAGAATTGTACTCAATGCGAATGGAATATTAGGAGGCTTTTAAAATTACCTTAGCAATAGGATTCAGGGATGTAATGAAAAATTTAATACCGCAAATTCTGGTTCGTTTGTCTCAGGTGTAAGCAAACCTATTTCATAGAATTACCAAACTAAATAGTTTAAAGGTCAAAATATTTTATTATAGTCAAAATAAACGAAAAATATTTTAAATACACCTCTGTTTTGTCATGCAGGTACCGTAGTCGCCCATCTATTTTAAGCAAGACATAGGAATGTATTCCTGTGATTTCCTAGTCCAGTATTTAAATGATTCATGCAAAATCCTCATACCTGAATATATCGTACAATTCTATTCTTCTATCGGTTTTGAAAAGAAACCACGTCTATTAAATAATTTAAACGTCAACTTTCATTCACTAGTCATACTATAACAAGTCAAGAGTGTGCCCCAGACTCACAGAAAAAGCGATGAATATGGAATACCCGGTATTCAACACTCGGACAGTAAATTTCATCGGGTGCATTTTAAAGAAGATAGTGCCTTAGCTGTCGGCGCCGGTTCTCATATATGCAGCCGGTGACAGCTAAATAAAATAATGCTAATAATTGCTCTCTATATCTGCTTATATGTACTCAGGGCCGCTCCGTGGGTATAAGGCGCCTATGTGAAAATTAAAGTTTAAACTGTAGTTTTTGTTCTTGAAAAATGCTAGATTTTATATATTTATGAAGATTCCTTACATTCATTCTTGTAATCAATAGGTTATAATCGAAATCATTTGTTGTAATCAACAATTTTACAACAAATTTCAGAATTGTATGTGCATTTGATTCTTCGCAAAATGATAGTAGATATTTAAATATTGGATTCATTGTGGGATTCATTCTTGTAATCAATATTCTTGAGTTATGTTATAATCAATATATTCATTGTTGTAATCAACACTCTCATAGTTATTATTTCAATATAACAATGCTAGAATAATAAGGAACCGAAATATATTGTTCACTTCTATCCCGTTAATTTGTAAGTTTTATAGTAATTTTGTATTTACTAATAAGAGCATTTTATAAAAATTTACTATTATTTACTTTATTGTCTTGAAACGGCGCCCCTAAAAGTCAAGCGTCTTTGTGCAGGGCACAACCTGCCCACTCGCATAGAGCGGCTCTGCATGTACTACAATTATTATTGCACTAAATTGTAAAATGATGAGTTTCGAATAATATAACCTAACAACCTAATGCAAAAAACGCCGGTTCCCATATGTGCAGTCCCAATTAAGTTATATTAAAGCCACTGGCACCGCCCACCATTTAATTACTTTGCTTACTGTTACTATATCCCAAAAATAATTTTCAATTTCAACCAGTTTACATTTTGAAGCGTTTAGCTTTTTGACAAATTAAATACCTCTCTCCATCACATCTTAACATCTTGTCAAACGATTCAGTTCAAATACAGCTGATGGAGCTTCCATTCCACAGCAAAAGCAGTATCCTCTGTCACCAGTAAAGCAAGACCTGGTGTTTGGCTGTAGTCAATATTTACCTCGAGAGAGGTCTTAGGCAGCTGGACTAAAAATACACAAGGCCGAACGGAGCCAGACAGCATGGAGCATAATTCACTTGCGGTGTCGATCGTAAAGTTATGCCTGCTAATGTCTATTTTTGTTACTGTCGGTGTAAATCAAAATTGGTTTTAATGGTGAACCTAAAATATGTTTCGTGGACTGCTGTGTTTTAAATTAGTATCAGCGAATAAAAGAAAGGCAAAAATTGAAAGAATGTCGAGAAGAAATAGGTATAAGTAAAAAGCAAATAACTTTGTCGTCAACAATGAGCTATGATATAGCAGCAGTACAGGAACATACGATTTATTATATTTATATTCAGAACCAGAATCTATCGCTTGACATCCAATTTATATAGTAACCTTCAAACAGCATGGTACTTTTACAGTGTGGTTTCGCTCTAACAGGATTGAACTCAAATCTCTCACAACACGGTACGTATTCACATAACACGGCATTGTAAGAGGAAGTCTCGAGTTCTTTAAGTTTAATAAATTATTTTCAATAAAATTTATGTTTGTTATAAATGAACCAACGGAAATTATCGGGGTCCCACGAAAATTAAACTAATATTAACTATAAACTAAACTAACCCATCCTAACGCCTAACATGGTATATAAACAATAAATATTGCTGAGATGATTTTATTCTGCAATAAAATTTTCGGGTACGGGTCGTATTTTTTATACCACGTTATTCGCAATCGAAATTAACGATAGAGGCGCTGATTTTCGAAACAAGATGGCCGTTATACGACGGGTTTAACATATGACATATGTTTCGTTGACTATGTACACAACCGAGTTTAAAATCTTATTTATATGAAGACGATAAGTTTAAATAATTAATTATTAATTACTACACTACTCACTCAGCTGTCAATTATTCAATATGGCGCTTGTAATCTTGCTTTCTGTAGTACCGATTTGCGCCACGAGAGGGAAAATTTTATCTACGATTGCGAATACAGAGTGATCAAAAAAAAAAAAAAATAGCTGAAGTGTGCCGCTCCATACGATTTTGACATTTGCGGCTTACTTAGTATGATAGAATTAGTATTTCCAAGGGCGTATCTTTCGAATTTTGTTAGCTGTCGTAAGAATAATCCTAAGAACCGCCTTCTTTATGTTCATCCGAATGAAAATATATTTCCAGAATAAGTTTGTAACGCTCTTCAATAAAATCCATAATGAAAACAAATTAAAAAAATTTCACGAAGATACACGAAACAAATTTTGAATGAATCAACGTACGGCAATGATATTAAATCAAATGTCATGCTCCTGTTATGTGCCTGTCATCAACTGTCATATGTGGAACGTAGTTTTGATAATTTATGGAAAATTGAAATACCTATAATTTTGACATTATTTTGGAACAAAAGTTGTCACGTGGCCTTCAACCTTTTTTGATCACTCTGTACAATGCATTTCTTTTCACTAGAATTAAATACTAATTAGGAAATAAATCCTAAGATCCAAATTTTTCTAGAAAAAAAAGGGTATAAGAATTTTATGATGAAACTGGCAACATCTATGTTGAGAATCATACTAATTTTTCATTTACTGTTTAACTTTACTTACTGTATTTCACATTCTCACCTTCTTAAAACAAAACATTTACTTTCATTTGTAAAGGAAACTTCAACTTTATGTTTCCATTGTTATTATTAATGCATCTTGTTTTACGATATAGGAGTACTTGTAGGGTACATAATATGTTCCAACAGTAATTTCAAAAATTATCTCTATTAATTTGTCGTTCAATAACTATAAAGCAACACATACTATTGTATTTGAATAATTTACAATCAGCGAACATAGATAACTATTTACCTATAATAACCTTATGGAATATGTCATTATTTAGTCATTGATTCATGTATCTAAAGTAATGAGAGGATTCTGTTCACATCTGTAAGTGATACAGATCTGTAAATCTGTAAAAACCTGACAAAAAAACATCTATTTTTGTTGATTATAAAATTGTACATAAGAGTAGTAGGTTTCGTTGCGATTTTGTTCCTTATTTACAAATTTACAGACCTGTAATATTTTCAGATGTGAACAGAATCGACACATAATATTTATTGTAATGTAATGCAAAACAGTAGAATTTGTACAACAAGCAGATCATGAAAAAATTATCATATATAATATTTAAATAATATTTTAATATAAACTTTAAATGATTTGACTATCCAGGCAATCAACTTGGAAATTTGAAAACATAAAACACTTTGCTCTAGACGAATTGTTAAAAAAAACAAAGGTCTAAATCAATCAATGAATGATATAACATTTAGGTATAATTTAAAAACACTTTTTTTATTATCATTATTCGTTACTAAAATAACGATCATAAACGTCTGTCTATACAAAGATGATAATATTATTATATACAATTTACACTATTTTAATAAAATAATTGAAATAAATAAGTATATAATACTAGTTTCTTGTTCATATGCTCTTCAATTATATTTTTAAATGTATTCCTTGTTAACAATAATTTATGAGAATAAAGGCTTTCTGCAAGTCTACAATATTTTTTCTACAGTCACATGTTATTTAACAAAATTTTACTTACAAAATTAGATAATATTTTGGTAGCGGTCATACAAAATACTGGCGAAGTCTAAACAGACATTTGCTAAGTAACCGCATTGGTTTCACAGAAAGTTAAATTATCTATCACCGTGGGAAAAGTTGTACCATATCGCATTCATTTTAGATATGTAATAACCTTGTTATTCCAATAAAAGCGGTAATGTAATTCTAGTGTTGTAATAATTTCATTAAAGCACTCAATGGGATAACATATCTAAAACGAGTGCAATATCGTATATGGTGATAGATAAAATTTTGTACGATATTCGTGGGATACAATAATGTCTATATCCCACATATCGTAAACATTCAAGAAAATTCAATTTCCATGAACCTTGAAAGTTCATATTTGCAGTAGTCATGGAGTACTAATGAAAAATTTCACTATTACCATTTATTTTTTAATACAATAATTCTCAAAAACATTATAACACTGCGAATTTATGAAAAAAAAATTTAATAATTTAATAGATTTCAGGGAAAAAAATATACGTGTAATGTTAGAACTCACAGGCTTCCTTGTCCCGTAAAAGATCATTTTCCTTACTAATTATGTAAATTACTATTACTTTTAATTCTCAAAATGCACAGTCATGAAAAAAAATATTATAGTAATAATTTAATATTGCTATTCATAACTAATTTATCATAAATTATGTATATTTTTCTTCTAAACATTTCCAAACAAAACCCGATTTTCTTTCCTGTATCAAGATTTTATATTTATAGATTTTAAATTTACATCAGCCTTCCATAAATTTTAAACAGCTCAACATTTACATGTAACAATGTTAAAAACATCAAAATTCGTTTCATGCTTACAGATTACGAAATCCGAAGTTCTCGGAAAAAATATGTCGCTGTCTTCGAACATCTTAATTAAGCTATAAATTAATTTCAGGCCGTAAATTTGTCACCATTCAAGTCACAAATCATAAATTTATATTTAGATTCATTGCAAGTTTCTTAGAAACATCTTCAGTCTCTTGTAATAAATTGTATTTACAGGTAAATGCATTTCCAACTTTTCCGAGAAACCTAAATCGGTTTGATTTAAGAGTTCCCTTTAAAAGCTTTAGTAAGGTATATTTGATATTACTCTGACAAAGTGAAATTGAAATGTTATACTCCTATTTACTACTTGTAACTTGAATAGAGCATAACATAGGTACTCGTATATACTTATTAGAAATATACTGGAAATTTGCTTGCTCCTACATTTCCAAGTAAGTAAACTATCAATATAATTCTTATCGTACGTCGCCGGATTAATAATTGTTTCATTACAGTCTTGGCTAAAACTATTAGTCACTCTTAAATAATGTACTTATAACAAATTCATTTAAATCAAATTTTAATAATAAAATAATTACTTTGTGTATAATATCTTTTGCTGGTGTCGTTTTTCAACGTTCTTGTAGTGATTTAACTTTTTATAACTCTCATTTTAAAATATTTCATAATTAATCATTTGGATTGCACAAAATATAATAATAATAATAATAATAATAATAATAATAATAATAATTATAATTATAATTAATAATAATAATAATAATAAGAATAATAATAAGAATAATAATAATAATAATAAGAACAATAATAATAATAATAATAATAATAATAATAATCTTTATTGTATTTTAAAGTGTACAACTTTATTACAATTGATGATACGAGGGTAAGACAATTTTTCTTAAAATTGTTGTAACGTCACAAACATCTAAGCCCTTGGTGGAAATCGAACCTACGAACTCGCCTACGAACCCCAGGGCCGAGCGGTAATGGACGCTTCTAGCTCTGTCCGCTGCCTCAAACCGCATGACCACCAAGGCACAAAATATAAGTATTTGAATAAATATGTTACTAATAATTTACTATTAATTTTTTTACTATATTTAAAAATAACAAAGAAATAAACAATTCTTTCTTTACTTGCTAGTTCATAAAGTAATCAAATTTCATGATTTTAATACTTCCCTAACTTCATTAATTCTAAAATTATGAACAATTAAACTCTTTTTATAAAAACTGGAATCCAACACATTTATTAAAATTTGTTATTAGAGTGCAAATTTTTAATTTTATTTAATATTATTACCTTGTTCAATTAGCACCATAAAAATAATTTCAATTGATTAAGAATTTATTTAAAAAATTCATCAGAAGATATTTATACATATATTTGACCAATTTTCTGACTATTTCTCTTTTAATGTTGGATGTATATTTGAGTAAAATACGAGTACATAGATATAATACCACTACACAAAGATAATATGTAGAACAATACTATGTACACAGAGTAAAAAATATCGACAATGTCCCTACACATTTCCAGATAGCAGTTTGGTAAAAAATAATTACTAATATAAAATATTGAAGTTGAATTCGAAGTGTTATCTCTAACTCTTGTAAAATATGTAATTTATGTTAGAATTTGTTTTTTTGTTTATAAAACAAAATAACTATTATTTTATAGAACCGGATGTCCAAATTTGACTAGATGTCAAGTAAAAACATTGCGGTCCTTCTGAATTGGTTATCATGGAATGATTTGCAATTGAAGAACATGTAGTATTGTAAAATACCCATTAACAAAGAGGGAATTGTTTTGAACTGCAAGAAAACGCCCTACGCATTTCGGAAGAATCATTGCACCATCTATTAAAGTTATTGAGACTTTTATGAAGAAATTTTAACAATCTTAGTCAGTAGACCGTAACCGAAGAAACGTTGCTACTATAAGGGCTAGTGTTTCTGAAAACCCGAAAACATTAGTTTATGTACGTTCACATTAACTCAATGTTAAAAAATATGCATAAAATTTAAAAAAAGATCTTCATTTAAAAGCCTATAAGATGCAATTGAGTAAAAAAATAAAGCTAACGGATCACTTAGCACGTCGTGCTTTTGTTAATTTGACGTTAGAAAGAAAAAAACAAGGATTTTTTTTTCAAAAAAATCATCTTTGCGACTTAGTTCGTTTGGAACTTGGAAGATACGAAAATAAGCAAAACTGCGAAATATGGGATGTGGAAAATTGACGAAAAATACTGGAGAAACAACAATATTCACAAAAAGTTACTGTATAGTGTGCTTTATAGGCTGGAGGAGTTATTGATCCTTATTTTTGGGAAAACAATTTTAGCATACCGCAGGAGTAGAGGAGGTCACTTGCATATATATATATATATATTGTAACGTTTTTATTTATTTGGGTGAAGTGCAAATATTAGACAATTGTTATTAATGAAAATAAAAGTTTATTATAATGATAAATAGATATTAAATATAATTAAAAGATGATAAATATAACAAACACTACGATTAAACAAATATTAAACTCTAATTAAGACTAAGAATATTATAAAACACTTAAACACTAAGATTATTTATTTAAACAATATATAGATCACTTATTTATTTATACAACTGTATTTATTTATATTTAGCACTCGTCGACTATCTGTTTATATCACCAACTGTTCAACACGCGACACTTATTTATATCAGACTGTCCAATGCCTTCACTAACAGTCCTTATATACCTCGGCATCCGTATTCCAGAACTCACTAGAAGATTTCTAGATAAAACACAAAAGGTTACATCAACCGCGTAATTAAGCAGGTGCCGACACGTCTGCTGCGTCATCGTTAACAATAGACACTCGCTCGTCCCTGCGACAGCGGCGGCGACAGCGACGGGGACAGAGGCGGTAACAGTGGCGGCGACGGCGGGCACTTCACATAACAATATATATATATATATATATATATATATATATATATATATATATATATATATATATATATATATATATATTTAGTAACCGCAACAATTGTACTTTAAAATGAAGTAATAATCAGGCTGGGATTAGATTTCTTTGCGCCCTAGGCCAAAGTTTATGACTGCACCCCCCCTCCTCTCAAATTATACTGAGTGTGTACTTCTGTATGGACCATAAGAAATATGGTTAATGGTGACATCTAACAAAGTTTTAATAATGTTTTTCTATTTCGGTGTTTATATGAGTCCATAAACGCACTGAAACCATGTCGTTAAGTAGATCTATGAACGCACTGTTTTTGGAGTTTTCCGCTTTCTAGAAGTGGTATGACTGACTATCAACGTAATTGATTTTACAAGTCGCATTTATTAAAAATCTAATAGAATTATAAAATTACCCCAATAGAAAAAATAGTATAAAACATGTTTCATAAGACCTGTGATAGCACTCCACCTTTGTAAAACTCACCGGGAAGCGGCTCGTTTTCCAAAGTTGGACTCGTGGTTTAACAGATTGCCTCATGAAATTTGTTTTTTATATACCTCCTATTATCAGTGAGCATATACATTTATCATCTTTTTATAAGTAGCTAAAAATTACAATTTTTATTTCGTTTCTCTATCTCTCGAATGAAACGTATGTAAACAATAATTTTGGACTTATTAGATGCAGTTTTTAATTCTGAACAGTTTTCGTATTTACACTTTTATCTTAAAATTCATAGGGCAGAAATTACAGTCATGAAAATTTTACCATTGTATAATTGCTAAGATTCATAAAAAGTAGACATCCGGTATAGAAATATTAGAATTATTTAAAATCTTCGACAACTGTCCTACAGGATTTACCAATCACTGTACTATACTGATTTTGTATAATTAAAGCAAATGTGAATGTTTACATCGTCTGGTAACTGCAGGAACTTATTCTCTCTCTCCGGTTTCCCATTTTTTCAACTCCTCGATGTGCGCACCCTTCATACCTGCGCCCATGGCCTAGGTTGGCCTTATGTGTAGTCCGGGCCTGGTAATAATGTTATAACATTTATAGTATTTTGTATGTTTTGTTGTTAAATAAAATCGAAAAGTCAAATTTGGATACCTAGTATATTTTCAACAACTTACAAATTTATACACAAATTTTATTGCCTTCATTGGTTACACTGTTTGATTTTTAAGATGTAGCATAAGAGTATTTAATTATCTTCGTGTAATAATGAATGAAATTACATCAATGTTATTTTTGGTCAACCCCTATATTTTTAATCGGTTTAATAGATTATTCGGAGAGGTTTTTAGTTTATAGGGGGTTTTGCTTACGCAGAAGAACACTTTATGAAAAAAAGTATTTGCTTAGATAAACCAATAATATTACCCATTATTAAAATAATAAATATGTTTCATTGATTCGAAACGTTGTGTATAATAATATTTAGAGGGTAATTAGTCGAAATGTGTATATCTTGGTATGCACATCAGAGTCTAGAAGCTTCCATGCGTGATGTAATTGTGAGCGTAGTAAGGGCGCTACTGCGCTTAACAAAGGCTTAAGCCGTGCTATTATGATAATGAATACCCCGTTAAGAATAACAATAGTGATACATTAGGCATTGTAGGCGCGCTGCACGTAGTAATGGCTAGTCTCGTATATTACACGACTTTTAAAGAACACTCTCTGCCTCTGTTGGATATTAAGATGGGCGACGCACCATTTTACAAACTGCTCAGGCTCAGACACAGTCCACATCAGCAGTTTCCAACTAGTTGCGCCACAGCCAGATTTTTTTCTTTTTACCGAATATTTCATCCGGAAACTAATTTTATATTTTATCGCAAGCTCAAACCTCAAACTTATATTATTAAAAAAGTTCTTTTATTCATCCCTACTTTAAATTCATTTTCGCTTAACACTTATTTGCAGATGCGAAATGTCTATTTTCAAAGGAAATTATTAAATTACCGCGGGTTTCATTATCTATGTGTTCAAATGTAACTAAAAGATAAAATTATGGATTCTCGTATAATATATGAAATTACCTTTATTCATATTCATTATTTAAAAAAGAATCTATGTTCCGTATTATATTTCCGTGAACAAAATGGAAAAAATTAAAATATTTTTTCAGCGTTGAAATAAATAAAGAGGTTTTAAGTTTTATTTATTCTCGACTACGAGATAGATACAAAAATAATGCACTTATCTCGCTATCTCGAACTGACTAAATAAAATAAATCCAATATTTCATTTGCTTCACAGTCGTTTTCCTATTCTACCCTATTAATTAAAGTATAGGTGCACTTTTTCTAATCAAATTTTTAACAAAAGATTAATTATAAATTGTATATTGAAATTTTGACAATAATATTTAATAACCTGTTTGACATTTCATTTTAAATACGATATTGTTTTCGTTTATAACGAACCGTTTTTATCGGTCCAGTGAAGTTCGTTATAAGTGAACATTACTGTACTTTCATAATAGATACTTAACTAAGAAATGAATTATTAATAATAATAATTAATATTATAAACCACTAATTAATACACGTATTAGTTACAATATTTGTATTTAATTGGAGAAAATCTAATTTTTTTTCCACGACATTTTTTTAGTATAAGAACATTCGACTCTTAAAAGGTTTGATATTATTTCTAAATTAATTAAACTCATAAATAAAGAAACAATGAAAATAAGTAGATATATTATATGGCCTATTGTCCCTCTCTGGTTGTGTCAATGCAACCTGCTTTTTTTCGATGACTTCGGTCTTCGGTGATGAGGATATATCTGTACTGTTGAGGGTTCTTACCAGGTGTTACGTCACGGTTTCTCAAAGTTGTTATATATATATATATATATATATATTTAATATAGTTGGGTAGAACCATTTCTTTAAAAAAAAATAAACCAATTTTATTTTAAATTCTTGGAAAAGTCACTATTAATGAAATTGTTTGGAATTTCTGTTTTGTCTAATATTTTAAACACAACACCCTTTTTCATACTAGACGGGTTATATTAACCAGGAAGCCAAGCATTTACATTAATTATGTCTACATCAGTGCATTCTGAATTCCAACGACGACCGACGTGGCTCTGAGCGCCCGTCACAACAAAATCAAAACGATTCTACTTTGATATGCAGTACTAGCACTCGCAGAATTCGCGCCGTTAGGGAAACATAGCCTACCACTCGACCCTAAATTATTTACTGTCTGTACGTGACATGTTGTCTAGTCTAGATTCAGTATTGTCCGAAACACATCACTTCTAAGAAGCAAAAAATAATTCAGAAAGTTTTATTTTTCTTTTATGTTATTCCGATGTTTGTTGTTTTGATGCTACTGTCGTACAGAAAAAATAGTAATTATTATAGTTATTATTGATTTTTTAAACAATTCGGGAACTTTTGGCAAAAACAACCATACTCAAAATACCGTAAATATGAGTTATATACAGCAATATCTAGCTACTTTCAAGGAGGCTAAACAGTTTGGCAAAACTGTTTTTCGTAAAATAGTATCTTAGTCAAAATTAATACAGATTGTAACATTTTCTCGAAAATGTCCTACAGTGTATATATACCGGGTATAACACGAAAAGCAAGTGTCCATAGAAAAATTGTGTTTTCTCTTGCAACGTGACCTATAAATTTTGGATAATAATATTTCAAATAAATTTTTTTTATTTTTCAGATTTTGTAATCCAGCAAATCGAATTTAAAATTTAGTAAAAGTTTCTTCTTTTGTAGTACTAGCCAAGAAATTCAAATAATTTTGTATGAATATCATGCGTAGTTACAAAACGTGCAAAATAGAAATGATTATTAAATTGGATGCAAAATTTAATTCTCCAAACATTTATTTCAAGCATTATTGTCTACAATTATTAATAGGCGACTTTTGCGAATGTGAAGTTTCTCTTAATACTGTTTCTAGACTAGTGATACAAACAACTATTTTGGTATACTTTAAATATTACACATAGAATATTTTAATGTTTATAAGATCCTCTTATAACTATAACGCCAATAAAAAGAGAAAAACTATATCAATTCTTAAGGGCAGAAATTTGGTGGACACGAATTATAATTTGTAGAAAAGTTTACAAGCTCCAAACTTTTCAGGCTAATTTAGGCACCCTAAATTATTATAGAACCCATCGTTCTATACTAATTGTGTAAAATATATTTAATTTGAATGAACTCATTGTACTGACGTTTGGGTGATTTGAATGGTTTTCATTGTCTTACTTTAATTTTGATTTATTTTCTTTATTGTTTCTACAAACAAAATATGGAACTTGATAATAAAATTAAGTTAATTTTATAAAGACAACATTTGTTACTTTTGTATTGCTGAAAAGTCGAGTATTAGGAAATAAATAATACAC